>CM053271.1:17634748-17987908 GCA_028583415.1 Protea cynaroides | reverse complement strand
TTGTAACAAACCCTTGTTACAATTAAAATTTGAATGGATTATATTAAAAAAATAGTAAAAATGAATGGTCTAGATTTTTTTTTGTTACATTTCCAATTGTAACAAACCCTTGTTACAATTATATATATATATATATATATATATATATATATATATATATATATATATATATATATATATATATATATATATATATATGTGTGTGTGTGTGTGTGTGTGTGTGTGTGTGTGTGTGTGTGTGTGTGTGTGTGTTTATGTGACTAAAAAAAAATTGGGTGAATTTAGCAATTATATCACATCATATATGAGACAGGGATAAACATCAATTGCTTATTCTTTTAGGGCCTATTTGATAAAACTTTTGCTTCTGGAATCTATGGATTCTAGCTCTCGGGGAGCCATTTTGGAGTAGAAGAGTGTTTGATAAGTTCGATTGCATTTCAACTCCCATAAAGTGAACAGGATTCAGAATGGCTCCAGAATCCAAAATTTTGGAATTATAAATACTTGCTTTAAGCTATTGAATCAACTTTTTGGGAGAAAGAAAAGAATTGACTCTCAAATGACTCTCACTTGACCATCACCACCACCACCTCCACCACTACTGTCTCCACCACCACCTCCGTCGCCTCCCACCACCCACTGCCACCACCACCACTACTGTCACACCTCAATTCTAGACTAATCAGTGGTATGATGAATCGTCATGAGAACCAACGGTTCAAACCAGGTTCACGTATAGACCGTGTCACACCCCAATTCCGCACTATTCGGAACGGTGTGATGAACCGTCAATAAGCCAACGGTTCAACCAAGATCTCAATATAGGTTATCCCACATATGATAAATCAAAACACATTCTACATTAATCAAAGGTAATAAAATAAATAGCGGAAGTCTTACAGATAATGAACTGAGGTCTAATCATGATAAATAATTAATATTCCATTTATTTCTAAGTAACCAAAACATAAATTAATACATATTACAATATCCAAATACGTAAACTAAACACTAAACGAATCCACCGTTGAAACGCTCGCTTAACGAACCATGTTCGTTCTCTATCGGTTGCTCATTCATAGCCTCCACCCGTTCATATGTTGGCGAGTAGACATAATCTTCAATCATAGTACCTGCAATATCAGAAACTAAAAATAATTGTGCGCGCGAGGGTCAGCTCTCCAACTTGAGCTCAGTGAGAAAACAAAACAATGCAACAAACATATGCATGCAATCAATTCATATCTTTGGTCTGGTATATAAGTTTGCAATGTGTTATAGAAAGGATAGGTGATCGTCGCACCTCTATACACGAGTGTGTGGAAACGCCCAATGAAAACGACATCGTCGCCCCACATGCACCCACCATGGACAATATATACCCCATGAAAATGGCATGGCTGCACCGGTTGCCCATACCAACACGTAAGCCCCTGTTGGCGAGGGCTTGCAAACTGGGCTCGCAACTAACCAATCCTAATGTCAAACAATGTATCCAAGGCCTCACCCCAACATCCCTCAATACATCCATAGAGATAGAGCTAGGGTCTGGTGACCAGGCTGAACCACAATGCCACGTCCCCCCCGATGCCCTACGACATATTAGTTCCGCTAAGGTAATGGCGATACGACGATGTTAGTGGACAAGACTTGAGTAGAGATAGAGCTAGAGTCTGGTGACCAGGCTGAACCACAATGCCACGTCCTCCCCCTGATGCTCCACTCGCATCAAGCACACTAACACTTGCTTAGTGGACATGACTTGAATAGACCATGGCACAATATACCCCAATGAGAACGACATCGAAGTACCGGTTGATACCATCCCTACCCGCACCATGTACACTAGCCAAACATAAACATTCACATGCCTATTCCTACCATCATCAACATCATCATGTTATAACCAATAAATTTAAATATGCATGAATAATAATAATAGAAATATTGGATGATATGTTGAATGCACATAACAATCATACACGTATAAAATCATTCATGGCATCGGACTCAAGAAATAAAAATAATTTATTATTAACCAATTAGTTTAGGTCTTGTTCCCTCACCTTAGCTTGCTAGTAGATCATCTTTCAAGCTTTAAGAATCACTTTTATATTGTTAATATATTGCTAGAAGACCTAACAAAGTCGATAGAATTTAATTAGAATTAATTCTGAATTTAAAACCATCTTGTTAACTGAGGGTCGGAGGTAGGGTCGGAGTCATGATCGACCCTGGGTGCGACCCTCCCTCTAATCTGAACTTCTCGAACACTGAGGGTCGATGCTAGGGTCGGATCTGCCATCGACCCTAGGTGCGACCCTCCATGGTTTGAGTCGAAAATATCAGATTTTGTTCTCTCTTTCATGGTTGGGTCCTATGGCTTACTTCCACAATCCATTCTATACATGTTCCATGGTTTAGAACTATACTTTATTCACCTACATGGTTTTAATGATCTCCTCCATGGTTTTCCATGAAAACCTAACCATGGATGGATGATTTGGGTTTCTTCTAAGTCATATCCTCTTCATAAACCATTCTAAAGTCTTAAATACATCATGGGGAATGTATCCATACCTTAGTTTTGCTGAGATTCAGAGTTCCTCTGAATTTCCTTTTCTTCCTTAGCCTTTTCTTCAAGTTTTCCTTCTCTTCTTCTCTTCCTTCTCTTCTCTTTCTCTCAATCCAATTAGGGTTGTAAAAGGAGTGAAAGAGGCTTAGGGACGTCCTATTTATAGAGTAAAACCTCCCAAAATACATCCCATTGAGTTTAGGAAAGGTTCCAATCGAAATTAGGAAGGTTTCCTAATTTTCGGTTCGTGCTGTTTTTTTCGAGTACCGAGGGTCGATGGTGAGGGTTGATGGGAGGGTCGGACAATTCATAGACCCTCTGCGACCCCTGGTTGAGGGTCGATGGGAGGGTCGGACCTGTCTGTTAAAACCTGCGACCCTACCCTCATTTTGAATATTTTTGAGTAAATTTTCATATTGGGTCTTGTTTTTTCTTCACACACTTGGTCCACTTGGCTCGACCATGATATGTAGACGGGTCCCGACACAAAATATAAGGTTAGGCCGGGTTCGTGGCATGCGGGTCTTACAACTCCACCACCCTTAAAAGAAATTTCGTCCTCGAAATTTGAAAGTACGGATCTTACAACTCCCCCATCCTTAAAATAAATTTTATCCTCAAAATTTGAATTTACTTCGGAGTCAATAGGTGGGAATTCTATTTCCGCATTGCATCTTCTTCCTCCTATGCACTCTTCTCCACGTCTTGTCTTTGCCAGGTTGCCTTCATATAATAATTATCCCGACTTTGGAAACATTGTACCTTCCCACTAGTGAACTAGGCTGGTACCACTTCAATAGTTAAACATTCTATCTAATCCAGTGATTCCGTAATCAATACCTTTGATATGGATCTCCAATGTACTTCTTCAATGGAGACACACGGAATACATCATGCACACTAGACAGGGATAGCGATAACGCTAATTGATATGCAACTTTTCTACGTCTCTCCAAAGTTTATAAGATTCAACACATATATAGAATAAAACTTTCCCTTCTTGTTTAATCATTTCAAGCTACTCATAAGTGATATCTTCAAGAACACTTTGTCACTTATGGCGAACTCAAGGTCTTGGTGTCTATTCTGACAACTTGAGCTATCCTGCCCCTTTTCTTTGATCTTGTTTGTCACTCAATAGTTTTCTTCATTAGACTTAGGTTTCCAAAATTCTTCATTCGCCAACTTTATTCCAAAATAAAGGAATTTGAAATTTCTACCGTACCATGCTTGATAGGTGACATTTACATGGTAGCTTAATAGCAACTTCAATTCATGGTAACTTCTCAACTCAAGTTCCTTGAAATCAATTTCATAAACTCGGGGCATATCTCTTAGGATTTGTATAGTCTGCCCCGACTGTCAGTCGGTTTAAGGTAAAATGCGGTACTAAACTTCAACTTTGTTCCCATTGTTTCCTATAGATCCTTCCAAAACTTCAAGATAAAGCATGAGCTTCTGACCGACACTAAGCTCTCATGCATACCATTCAATCTGAAAATACTATCCATATATAGCTTAGTTAGCCGCTCCAAAGCATACCGAGGTCGTATAGCAATGGAATGAGCTATCTTCATAAGACGATCAACAATCACCCATACTGCGTCAACCGATCTAGGAGTCAGTGGCAAATCAGTGACATAGTTCATTGCAATGCAGTTTCACTTTCAGACTGGCTTTGATAGTTATTGTTGTAGCCATGTTGGTCTTTGTCTTCCAGCCTTTACTTGCTGATAATTCAATTACTGAAACATGCATCTATCCACAACCACTTCCATTCCCTTTCTGTCAAAATAATCTCTTCATGTCATGATACATATTGGTACTCTAGTATGTACTGAATATTGAGTACAATGGACTCTTATCATTATCCTCTTCATAGTATCCAAGTCTTTATCTTCATGTATTCAGAATCTGCCTCTGTATCTGAGTACCATCTCCGCATCCAAAGTAAGTCAGGGTTAGGTTTTTCTTTCTCTAAATCTCCTGACATTATTCTTATATATAGATTTAACAAAATTGCTACTTTTATTTCATCCACCAATTCAGAGATGATTTTTAATGCCATAAACGCAACCGAACTATTGTTTCATAATTCATCCATAAGTTCTCGCTCGATTGGATCATCACTAGCTTCTATTATATGTTACTCTTTTCCAAATCTGAATCTGTTGCTGCAGAACATAAGACAACATTTATACTCAGTCCTTCTTTAGACCTCATAATCTCTTTTTTCTTAAGGCTTAGCTACTACATTAGCCTTGCTCAGTGACCTTGAATATCACGGTCTTAATCCTTCAATGTTCAAACCATTTTCCTATCCTCATGTTCAACTCTTTCCGATGAAGAGATAAATAAGACTCTTAACCTAAAATTATTCTCCGTTTAGATAATGTCTCCAAGTCTTGATTGCATAATTCATCACCGGTAACTCCAAGTCATGAGTAGGGTAACGCTTCTCATGCTCCTTTAGTTTTCTTGAAACGTATGCAATCGCTTATTTACCTTGCATCAACCCACATCCTTGATCCAATCCGAAAGCTCCGATGGATAGGGTAAAAGGTTCCATTGGTACCGAAATGATCAAGATGGGAGTTGATATCAACATTACCTTAGAATCTGGAAACATTCTTCACACTTGTAGGTTCAAATAAATTCCTCTCCCTTCCTGGTTAGCTTGGTAAGAGGTTTTGCGATCTTAGGGTGGTCCTCCAAGCATCGTCTGTAATAATCAGCTAAAACCAATAAACTTCTTATCTTCGCAATATTCCATACAATTGCTTCTATCTGAATAGGGTCCACTTTAATCCCTTTATATGATGCTACGTGATCTAAGAAGATCATTTTGTTTTATCATGTCTCATGTTTCTTGGACTTGACATGAAGCTTTTCACTTCTCAGCTGTTGTGAAGCTGTTCTAAGATCCGTTGTATGAGTTGCTTCATTTTTGGAATAAACCAAATATCATCTATGAAAACTATGACCGACATGTCCAACATGTCATGAAACACCCAGTTCATCAGCTCCATAAAAGATGTAAGGGCATTGGTTAATCCAAACGTCATAATCGAGAACTCATAATGTCCAATCCCGATTCTAAAAGCTATCTTCGAGATATTTCTGTCCAAAATTCTTCAGCTGATGATATCTTGACTGAAGAAAATACCTTTGCTCCTTGCAACTGTTTAAACAAGTCATCGATCTAAGGTAGTAGATATCGATTCTTGACTGTGAGCTTGTTTAGTTCCCGATAGTCTATACCCAAACAACACTACCATCCTTCTTCTTCATGAATTGCATTGGCACTTCCCATGATGCAATACTTAGCCAATTAGAACCCTTGTCTAATAACTGTTGTAGTTGCGTCTCAATCCCTTTAACTCCATAGAAGCTACTCTACAGGTGCCTTTGACACGAGTATCGTCCTTGGTAACAAGTCGATGACGAACTCGGTCGCACGATCAGGTGATAACCCGGTAAGTCTTCTGAAAACACATCAGGGAATTTATGCATCACATCAATATCTGTCATCTGTGGTGCTTCTTTGGTAACGTATACCACAGATACCATATATCCAACTCATTTCTCTTCAAAGCATCTCTTCGCCTTTAGCATAGAGCGGATCAGCTTTCACTTCCTAGGCAACATACTCCCAATGATACTAAATCATATGCCGTTTTTATTCTTGAATGATAACTTCTTCTATGCACATAATCACTTGTAGAGTGTTGAGACAACCAGTCTATTTCCAAGATGACGTCAAAGTCTACCATCTCAAGTCGACTCAGGTTGCATCCAAATTCTGTTCATCCATAAGATTTGGACATTATTCGTAACACTCATCCCATACAACATATAGTCCAAAGGGCTTGAACTAGCAAAATCTGGTATAAGGTCTTAAGAGCTTGTCTAGTTCCTTCATCTCTTATGATTTTCAAAGACTATTGCTAACAATCTCATATCTTGAAAAGTTCATTAGCTTATATTTCCTTTATCACTTTTGTTCTATCCTGATCTCTCTTTCATATACCTCAAAAAATATCTTGTGATTGTTACCTCATATCCCAAGTCTATCTATAAGCATTAGGGTATGTGCTTATAAATTCATTAATTCATCTAAACTCTTTTGGTCTTTTCTTAATCAATCACTCAACATTGGGCATAACTCAATTATCATTGTATTAAATCGAGTACTACTTATGCCATGACTTTATCCTTGTATCCACTCTTAAATTTACCTTTAGGAATCTTCTACCTTGTCAAAATTCGTACCGATATAGCCATCCTTAACTCTACTTGAGTGTTATCTATTTCTTTACTGGCTACTCTTAATAGTTCCCACATTTTCTCATGCACTCTTTTATAGACATGATTCATATCCATCCATTTAGCAATCTCAAAACAAATCCTCTATTACTTCATCTGAGGTTCATTGGCTATGACATTTAATCTGAATTTAATCATCTTTCTTCCAATAATTCCATTATCACTAAACATTTTTATCATCAAAGGTCAGGGAGTGTATGAATCAAAATGTTCATCCAAAAGTGATTCACTTCCTTTCGTCGATTTAGCATAATGATAAACACTTGCTTTATCTGGTGAACCTAGGTTTAAAGAATCAGGATTAAATCTGTAGTAATCCAACCGGCATCAAAAGATCGTTAAGTTGCACGGTGGTCCAAATACATGCAATAGAGGTTTTACGATTCTTAACCTCATGGTTTCAGGTTCTATCGAATATATAATGCCATTGGTCAAGACACTACAGGAGTAAATCTGGAGAAAGATTTCGTACATCGGTAAATCAAATATAAATCAGTAGATGTATGTTCAACATGATTAAACATTTAACTGTTCATTCAGTTCATATCTCTGTTCATGTTTTTGATCATGAGAGTGGTTTAGATTGGTATAATCAGGACTAAGACTAAAGAAACAATATCTATAACTCCAATTGACAGGTTAAATCAAGAAGGTATCATGTCAAGGTACGAGAATAAAATCAAGTATGTGCATCCTCTATAATCATAAGAATAAGTCAATAATGCACCACATCCTATATAAACATATCTACTTACATGGCCATTATCCTCTTATCTCTGTTTGGGTTTAGCCCGAGATCTTTTCCTTTATCTCTACCGGATTTTGGTATTACTAGCCATTTTCCTTCTTCCTCTGTCTTACATCGAGTTTCACTTCTTGTGAGTACCAACTCGGTATTCTAATTTTCTGCTTTATAGAAGCTCCCTTTTTGCTACTGTACTATATCCTTGTATACTTGGATAACTACCCAACTTATAGATCATACCCTAAATTATTTGTTTATTAGGATAATTCTTGGTCTTCTCTTTTTGTTTGAGTGTATATATATGGTTCCACCTTTTATATGTATATTATCGTCTTGCTTAATTTTTGTCTCAACCAACACAGGTGCTTTTGGTTTGTTTGTATTAAATTTTTTAATTTATCCTAACTCAGTTCATGGACTCCAGTGCAAGTATTCAGGTTTAATAGATAAGGCCTACGAGAGCTCTGTTATCAAGTTGTCACACCCCAATTATGCACCATTCGGAACGGTGTGATGAACCGTCAATAAACCAACGGTTCAATCAGGATCTCAATATAGGCTATCCCACATATAATAAATCAAAACACATTCCACATTAATCAGAGGTAATAAAATAAATAGCGAAAGTTTTACAGATAATGAACTGAGGTCTAATCATGATAAATAATTAATATTTCATTTATTTCTAAGTAACCAAAACATAATTTAATACATATTATAATATCCAAATACGTAAACTAAACACTAAACGAATCCACCGTTGAAACGCTCGCTTAACGAACCATGTTCGTTCTCTACCGCTTGCTCATTCATAGCCTTCACCCGTTCATATGTTGGCGAGTAGACATAATCTTTAATCATAGTACCTGCAATATCAGAAACTAAAAAGAATTACGCGTGCGAGGGTCAGCTCTCCAACTTGAGCTCAGTGAGAAAACAAAACAATGCAACAAACATATGCATGCAATCAATTCATATCTTTGGTCTGGTATATAAGTTTGCAATGTGCTATAGAAAGGATAGGTGGTTGTCGCACCTCTATACACGAGTGTGTGGAAATGCCCAATGAAAACGGCACCGTCGTCCCACATGCACCCACCATGGACAATATACACCCCATGAAAACGGCATGGCTGCACCGGTTGCCCATACCAACACGTAAGCCCCTGTTGGCGAGGGCTTGCAAACTGGGCTCGCAACTAACCAACCCTAATGTCAAACAATGTATCCAAGGCCTCACCCCAGCATCCCTCAATACATCCATAGAGATAGAGCTAGGGTCTGGTGACCAGGCTGAACCACAATGCCACGTCCCCCCCTGATGCCCTACGACATATTAGTTCCGCTAAGGTAATGGCGATACGACGATGTTAGTGGACAAGACTTGAGTAGAGATAGAGCTAGAGTCTGGTGACCAGGCTGAACCACAATGCCACGTCCTCCCCCTGATGCTCCACTCGCATCAAGCACACTAACACTTGCTTAGTGGACATGACTTGAATAGACCATGGCACAATATACCCCGATGAGAATGGCATCGAAGTACCGATTGATACCATCCCTACCCGCACCATGTACACCAGCCAAACACAAACATTCACATGCCTATTCCTACCATCATCAACATCATCATGTTATAACCAATAAATTTAAATATGCATGAATAGTAATAATAGAAATATTGGATGACATATTGAATGCACATAACAATCATACATGCATAAAATCATTCATGGCATCGGACTCAAGAAATAAAAATAATTTATTATTAACTAATTAGTTTAGGTCTTGTTCCCTCACCTTAGCTTGCTAGTAGATCATCTTTCAAGCTTTAAGAATCACCTTTATATTGTTAATATATTGCTAGAAGACCTAACAAAGTCGATAGAATTTAATTAGAATTAATTCCGAATTTAAAACCATCTTGTTAACTGAGGGTCGGAGGTAGGGTCGGAGTCATGATCGACCCTGGGTGCGACCCTCCCCCTAATCTGAACTTCCCGAACACTGAGGGTCGATGCTAGGGTCGGATGTACCATCGACCCTAGGTGCGACCCTCCATGGTTTGAGTCGAAAATATCAGATTTTGTTCTCTCTTTCATGGTTGGGTCCTATGGCTTACTTCCACAATCCATTCTATACATGTTCCATGGTTTAGAACTATACTTTATTCACCTACATGGTTTTAATGATCTCCTCCATGGTTTTCCATGAAAACCTAACCATGGATGGATGATTTGAGTTTCTTCTAAGTCATATCCTCTTCATAAACCATTCGAAAGTCTTAAATACATCATGGGGAATGTATTCATACCTTAGTTTTGTTGAGATTCAGAGTTCCTCTGAATTTCTTCTTCTTCCTTAGCCTTTTCTTCAAGTTTTCCTTCTCTTCTTCTCTTCCTTCTCTTCTCTTTCTCTCAATCCAATTAGGGTTGTAAAAGGAGTGAAAGAGGCTTAGGGACGTCCTATTTATAGAGTAAAACCTCCCAAAATACGTCCCATTGAGTTTAGGAAAGGTTCCAATCGAAATTAGGAAGGTTTCCTAATTTTCGGTTCGTGCTGTTTTTCCCGAGTACCGAGGGTCGATGGTGAGGGTCGATGGGAGGGTCGGACAATTCATAGACTGTCACACCCCAATTTTGGTCTAACCAGAATGGTGTGATGAACCGCTAAATAACTAATGGTTCAACCAGGATCTCAAATAGGCTATCCCCGCGTTATCCAAACTTACACACATCCGTAATCATAATCAGAGTAAATACACAATAGCGGAAGTCTTATAATAAGATGAACTGAGAAACTAAGATGATATTAATAATTTAATAGTAAATTATTCTGTATTCAACTGAGACATAAATATTTAATATCAAATACATGTCTGAATAAATCCAATAAATAAACCTATAAAATATCTAATCAAATACACATGAGTTGCACTCGCAAGAGGAGTCATGTGTATCTACTTCAGCTTCAGCTTCCATCGCTGCCACGTTCCTGTACGCAGACGCATTCATATAATCTTCAACAGTATAACCTGCATAATCAACTAAAAATATTCGACGTCGAGGGGTGAACACACATCACGACTCAGTGAGTAGCCAAAACAATACAACAATACATATGCATGCATATCAATTGATATCTTTGGTCCGGTTTTAAAGTTTGCAGTATGCAATAGAAAGGTTTAGGTAGCCAAAGGTCACGTTTATTGACTCCGCCTCTATACACGAGTGTGTGACGTTACCCGAAGATCACGTTTATCGTTAACTCACATGCACCCAATCATGAACATTATATAACAAAGGTTACGTTTATTGCTATATAGTGTCATACCAACACGTAAGCCCCTGTTGGCGAGGGCTGCAAACTGGGCTCGCAACTAACCAATCCTAATGCCAAAAGTGTATCCAAGGCCTCACCCCAGCATCCCTCAGAATGTCCATAGAGATAGAGCTAAGGCCTCCCGGTAGAGTCAGAGACTACAAGGACCGAGACCACCTCCCATGATACTCTACGACATAATAGTTCTCCTAAAGTAATGGCGATACGACGATGCTAATGCACAAGACTTGAGTTAGAGATAGAGCTAAAGTGCTAAGACCCACCAAAGGTTAACGTTTATTGACGTTCTCATCACACCTCCCCTGATACTCGCTCGCATCAAGTACATCAACCACACACATACAAGCACATGCCTATTCCTATCATCATCATCATCAACATGTTATAAACAATAAAGTAAATATGCATGAACAAGTAATAGAAATATTGGATGGCATGCTGTATGCACATTACAAACATATTTGCATAGAATCAAACATGGCATAGGACTCAAGAAATAGAAAATAGTTTATTATTAACCGATTAGTTTGGGGTTAAGGTTCCTCACCTTAGCTTGCTAATAGATATTTTTTCAAGCTTTAAAATCACCTTTATACTGTTATTATATTGCTAGCAAACCTAACAAAGTCAATAGAATTTAATTAGAATTAATTCCAGATTTAAAAACTATTCTGTTAACTGAAGGTCGATGCTAGGGTCGATGGGTCTATCGACCCTCCCTCCATTCTGAACTTCCCGAATGCTGAGGGTCGATGGTCAGAAACACCTAGGGTCGGATGGTCTATCGACCCTCGGTGCGACCCTCGATGCACTCTGGTCCAATTTCCACTTTTAATCCATTCTTCGTGTTTGGGGTCCAATGGCTTGCTTCCTACATTCATTCAACAGTCATTCCATGGTCTAGAACCATGTATAATCCATCTAAATAGCTTTCGTGCATCCTCCTATGGTTTTCCATGAAAACCTAACCATGGATAGATGGTTTGGGTTTCTCCGAAATCATATACTCAACCATATCTAATCTAAGGTCTGTAGAAACTCATAGAATTAGTATTCATACCTGAGAAGATTAATCTTTCTCTGTAACTCTTCTCCTTTTTGCTAAGTTCTCTTCCTTGCCTCTCTTCTTCCTCTTTTCCTTCTCCTCTCTTTCTCTCAATTCAATTAGGGTTGTGAAAGGAGTGAAAGTGGCTTAGGGACGTCCTTTAAATAGAGTAGGAATGTCCTATAATAGTCCCATTGAGATTTGGAAAAGAATCCCAACCGAAAATTAGGAAATTTCCAAATTTCAGTTTCGTCAGAAACCGAGGGTCGATGGGAGGGTCGATGATCCCGTCGACCCTAGGGTCTTAAGCTGTCCGACCCTCCATTCAAAACTGAGGGTCTGACTTTCTGTTTTGGGAGGTCCGACCCTGCCTAGTTGGGTGTGCGACCGTCCCCTAAAATTAAGTGTTTTTGGGTCGATTTGATACCTGGGATCTCGATCTCCTTCATGCCCTTGGTCCATTTGACTCGACCATGATGGGTAAACCTGGTTCAAGGTGGTAAGACCGGGTTAGTTTGACACGGGTCTTACAACTAAAGCGTCCGGATCAAACACCATCAACACTTCCCCTGATACCCTATCCATACCAACACGTAAGCCCCTATTGGCGAGGACTTGCAAATTGGGCTCGCAACTAACCAATCCTATATGTCATCACAGTAGGCCCTATCCCAGCACAGCTCCCTACGGCATAGAGATAGAGCTAGAGTCTAGTGGCCAGGTCGAAAACCACAATGTCATTTCCTCCCCCTGATACCCTACCCACACCAAGCATGCTAAGACATAACGATATGAAAAGGTGCTAGTGTGAGGAATGATCCTAGACTCCCGGCCCTTCCCATTCCACACACTAACAAAAACAAGCACATGCCTAACAGTCACATTCTAGTATAGCGAGTATGCATGAACAATAATAATAACTGAAAGTAAAGGATGACATGCGAGTATGCACAAACATCAGTCCACAGAATCATAGTTATTAACAATGTTTTACTGTTATTAAATTATTAGGGTTTAGGTCCGATTCCCTTACCTGACGCTTGTTTGATAGCTTGCTCCGCGTCACAGAATCCAAACTCGCTATCACAAGGTCCTACACGATGTTAGGGTTGAATTAGAATGGTTTTCTTAGGGTTTACGTTGGTCAAAAAACCAACAAGGTCAAAACACTTCTCACAGAGTAGACCGATCGCAGGTACCGATCGCAGGTACCGGCCGCGGCACTGTGGAGAAAGGTGCGACCGGTATGGTCGACCGGTCCCCACAGACCAGCCTCTGGAAGATACCAGTCGCAGTATCGGTCGCATATAGTGTGACCGATATGGTCGGTCAGTATGTCTCTGGAAGACCATACATCCGATTCTCGCCTTTCGTCGATCACCCCCTATTGATTCTAGGGTTTGTCCCATACATTCTAGGTCTGAGCAATGAGTTAGAGTTGTTTCCAACTCCATTCAAGTCTTAGTTTCGATGATTTTCAACCTAGAACTTGAATCTAGGGTTTACCGACTAGATTAGGGTTTGTCGGCAAAATATGGTTTAGATTAATACCTCGCTTTGCATGGTATTGATCCAATCATGACTAACCATTCTAGAACGATAAAAGTAAAGGAAGGTTTAAGCACTTACCGTTGGTTCGCAGTAGAGAGTTCTTCATCCAACGACAATGGTGGTTCTTCCCTCTCCTTCCTAGCTTTTTCTCCTTCTTCAGCCTCTTTCCCCTCTCTAGGGTTTGTGAAAATCAATAGAAGAGGTTTTAGGAGGTTTAAGGGTCCTTATATAGGCTAGGGTTAGGTTTAGAAAGCCTCCTTACATTAGGAAAGTCCTTCGATTTGAAATTTAGAAAGTGGGACCTGCAGAGATCCTTTTCCTGATCCAAGCTGCGCAGGCCATACCGGTCGACTGTCGACCGGTACCATAGACGGTACCATCGATCGGTATGAAGTTTTTCATACTTGAATTGGTCCGATTTCATACCTGTTTGTGATCCGCTCATCCTGTTTGGCCCGGTGATGATTGAAAGACCTGTTATGACATAAACAAAAGGTTTATATCGGGTTCATGGAGTGCGGGTCTTACATTTTCCCTCTTCCATTATCCCTAACCTAATCTCTATGGTTTCCCATAGAAAACCTATAACCAAAATCGTTCTATTAGGTTCCACATATCAACTTGAAAAGAACCTATTCTATCTTATTTACCCTACAGAGTCAAGTCCATACCTTAAGCTTGTTGTAGAGAGATAAAACTCTTCTCTACAAAACCCTTTTCCAAGCTTTCCTCCCCTTCTCTTCTTCTCCTTCTCCTCCTCTCTCTTTCTCCCTTAGGCTTAGGGTTTGAGATTGATCCGAAAGAGTAAAATAAAGTGAAGGGACGTCCTTTATATAGAGGAAAAACTTTCATGTAGAGTCCTCTACAATAAGGAAAGAAATCCCTTTTGATTTGAAAAGTTTCCAAATCACGGAGTCTGTTCTGGGTTCATACGGTTGATGGTATGGTCGCATAATCCGTCGACCATACAAACCAAAACATGCGACCACACGTTGTGCGGTCTCAACCTAGTTGACCATACGGTCGACCATACCCCTAAAAAATGTGACCATACATCCAAAATTTATTGGTTTTTAGTTTTTGACTGGTTGCTTCCACACAAACTTAACCAGTCAATCACACCAATTAAATTTGACTTGTTGCTTACCTCATCTTGTGGTTTCTTCATACAATTGGTTCACTTGAGCTGATTATGATGGGAAGATCGATCACGACAAGAGAACGTAAGGTTAGACCGGATTCGTGGCGTACGAGTTTTACAACTACTGCCACCACCAGCACCATCGCCACTGTCGACACCACCACCGCCGTCACCACCACCACCGCCATCACCACCACCACCACCACCATCACCCACCACAACCACGACTGTTTTTTTGGACTTTCATTAGGAAGATAGTGTGTTATCAAACATGTTTCTAATCCAAAGATGCTCTGGAATTCATTTCAGAATTACATTATCAAACAAATTTCTATTCCAAAATAATCCTGGAGTAGTTTGGAGTAGAATCCAAATTTGAACATATTGGGATAAAATAGTAACATATTTAAATCAGATCATGGATGAGGAATCTATGGCAGGCCTAGTAGAGCAGGACACGTGGCATAAATCCGAGTTATTAAGTATACAGATAAGGGAGTCTTTTCTGATAGCATTCGGGGGATAAAATCATGTTCGACCCCCTTCTGGGCAAACGGGTCATGATTAGATAGACTGATGGAGGTAGCTGGTGTCACACCCCAATTATCCACTATTCAGAACGGTGTAATGAATCGCTAATAAGCCAACGGTTCAATCAGGATCTCAAATAGGCTGTGTCCGTTTGCTTAAACCATACACATCCACAACCATAATAAGAATAAATACACAATAGCGGAAGTCTTAATATTAAATGAACTAAGAATCTAAATGTGATAATCATAAATAAAATATCCAATTATGTTGTATTGACCGAGACATAAGTAAATAAAATATCAAATTATATTTCCTTAATGGTCCAAATAAAAATCTAATCGAAAACGCATGAGTTGCACTCGCATGATGAGTCATGCGTCTCCACTATATCTTCGGAATCCATCGCAGCAACGTGCCCGTATGCGGGAGCATTCATATAATCTTCCACAGTCGTACCTGCATCATCAACTAGACCACTCCAGACTAGTTGAGCGTTTTCTGAAGATGAAGCCGTATAGTGGTAAGCTAGCTGATCCATTGTGGCCAGCACACTGGATCGATGAGATGGAGAGGAATTTCATGATGATGACGGTGAACGAAGAGGAGAAAGTGTTGTGTGCAACGTTCATGCTGAAAAACAATGCAAACCACTGGTGGAAGTCCACACGGACGTATCTGTTGACAAAGCACGCCCAACTGACCTGGGATATATATAAAGAGGCATTCTTTGAGAAATATTTTCCTAGGAGTTTCAGAGATTCTATGGAGAAAGAGTTCCTGAGTTTGTATCAGGGACATATGACTGTCGATGCATATCAACAGCTTTATGAGGAGCTGTTCTTCTTTGCACCAGACAGTATGCAAGTGGAAGATACGAAGACCCAAAGGTTCGTCATGGGACTTAGGGGCAGTATTCGTGAACATGTACTAGGACTTGAGAAGAAAGTCTACAATGAAGCTGTACAAATTGTTCGGGTGATAGAGTCGAGCCAGAAAGAGAGCAAAGAGAGCTATTATGCTCAAAACAGGGGTATTAGGAGGCCAACTGAAAATTCATATAACGGAGGGAATACAAGGACATTCAAACCCTTCCGTACTCAAGGTTTTAATGCTGCAGCCAAGATTACTCCAGTAGCTCAACGGCAACAAAAGTCAAATAATGAAGGAGTAAAATGTTTTAACTGCAATCAAATGGGACATTATTCAAAGGAGTATCCTAAGCCCAGAAAGCAAACACAACAAGGAAGAGTTTACGCTGTTACCTCTGAGGATACTGCCGCATCGCCTGATGTGGTCACAGGTATGACCTAAACCTTTCATTTTGTGTTACATTGTGTGAACATGTAGACTAAATTAAAACAAATCACAAGTATAATACCTATTAATGGCATCCCCGCCAGAGTACTCTTTGATTCAGGAGCTACTCATTCTTTTATATCTGCGTCATTTGGAAAGAAGCTGAACCTACCCCTCAAATATCTAGACTATAAACTGCTTGTACGGTCGTCGATGGGATTAGAAGTGCAATTAGAAACAGGTTATGGACCATGTCCAGTCCTTATTGACGAGAAAACTTTAGATGCAACCCTGATTCAACTTGAGATGACAGACTTTGACGCCATCTTGGGAATGGACTGGTTAGCTCGGCATTCTGCAAACCTATTATGTGCCGAAAAGAAGCTGACATTTAGAGACAAGGAAGAAGCAGAGTTCAGTTTTGTGGGAACCAAACTTTCCCGTAAACGAAAGCTCATCCTCTCTACATTAAAGGCTAGGAAATGCCTCGAGAAATGAGGAGTTGGGTATCTAGTTTCAGTGGTCGACCTCACCAAGGAAGCACCACGAATGGAGGATATCGATGTCGTGCATGATTTTCAGATGTATTTCCTGAAGAACTACCAGGACTACCCCCTGACCGAGCTACAGAGTTTGTTATAGATTTGATACCCGGAGCCGCACCAGTGTCTAAAGCACCTTATCGAATGGCTCCTACTGAACTAAAGGAATTAAAAGTACAGTTACAAGAACTACTGGACAAGGGTTACATTAGACCTAGCATATCACCATGGGGAGCGCCAGTATTATTCGTAAAGAAGAAGGATGGTAGTGTTCGACTGTGTATAGACTATCGAGAACTGAATAAGCTGACAATCAAGAATCGGTACGCATTGCCTCGGATCGATGACCTGTTTGATCAGTTGCAAGGTGCCAAGGTGTTTTCCAAGATCGATCTTCGGTCCGGATACCATCAGTTGAAGATTAAGGACGGTGATATTCCCAAGACAGCATTCAGGACCAGATATAGACATTATGAATTTTTGGTCATATCTTTTGGATTGACGAACGCACCAGCAACTTTTATGGAACTTATGAATCGGGTATTCCATGATATGTTGGATACGTCGATCATTGTATTCATCGATGATATATTGGTCTACTCCAAGGATAAGAAAACTCATATTATGAATCTAAACGCCGCTCTGCAGCGATTACGGAAAGAGAAGCTTTATGCCAAATTTACAAAGTGAGAGTTTTGGCTAAATGAGGTCGCATTCCTAGGCCATATTGTATCCGCTCAAGGAATTAAAGTGGACCCTAGCAAGATTGAAGCTATTGTGAAGTGGGAAGCACCGAAGAGCGTTGCAGAAATTAGAAAGTTTCTTAGGTCTAGCTGGGTATTATCGACGATTTGTGGAAGACTATTCCCGAATTTTTGTACCTCTCATTAGTTTGACTAAGAAGGGCGAAAAGTTTGTTTGGATTGATAAATGTGAGCAGAGTTTTCAAACATTGAAGACTAGATTGATATCAGCTCCGATTTTGACTATTCCTATGCCAGGACAGCTATTTATTTTGTACACTGATGCGTCAGGATTGGGTTTAGGATGTGTACTTATGCAAGGGGAACAAGTAATTGCTTATGTCTCAAGACAACTGAAGACACATGAGAAGAACTATCCCGCTCATGACTTGGAATTAGCAGCAGTGGTACATGCTGTCAAGATATGGAGACATTAATTGTAAGGAGAGAAATTTCAGATTAAATCAGATCATAAGAGTCTCACTTACCTCTTTAATCAGAAGGAGCTGAATATGAGACAAAGAAGGTGGCTGGAACTGTTGAAAGACTATGAGTGTGATATCCTGTATCATCCAGAAAAAGCTGAAGGGGTTGCTGACGCGCTGAGTAGAAAAGCGATGATAAAATCTCAAGGAGAGGTTAACACAACTGCCGCAATGTGTACTGCCGAAAAAGTATTCAACTACGGTAATGAGCAGTTCGTGATAGATGCACCGGGTGAATCAACCAACCAAGGGTTTATCCATCGATTTTCAAATATGTTCGCCACATTGAAGATTGTACCTGATATACTTGACGAAGTGAAAACAACTATTAGATCAGACCATTATCTAAGAACGATACAAGAAGACATCGAAAAAGGTAGGACTGTCCCTGAGTTCGCCTTGGACGATGAAAAGGTACTGAAGTACAAAGGAAGAATAAGTGTTCATGAAACAAAAAATTTGGACATTAGACACCGACAAATGAAGGAAGCTCATACCACCGTCTATTCGATACATCCTGGAAGTACAAAAATGTATCATGATCTAAAGAAACTATACTGGTGGAGAGAAATGAAAGCAGATGTAGCTAAGTTCGTGTCTCAATGCCTAAACTGTCAGAGGGTGAAGACTGAACGACAAAGACCTACAGGACTGTTACAGCCGTTATCGGAACCAACATAGAAATGGGACTGCATCACTATGGACTTCGTCACTGGATTACCATTGACTTTCCGAGTAGTTGACGCGGTTTGGGTGATTGTAGACCGCCTGACTAAAACGGCTCGATTTATAGCTATAAGACCTCAGTATACACTGGAGAGGTTAGCTAAGTTGTATGTGGACAATATTGTCAGATTACACGGTGTACCCGAAAGCATTGTGTCCGACAGAGATCCACGATTTACTTCAAAGTTTTGGGAAGGATTGCAAAAAGCTATGGGTATAACATTGAAGTTCAGTACTGCATTCCATCCTCAGACAGACGGACAGTCGGAGCGTACCATTCAGATTTTAGAAGACATGCTCCGAGCCTGTGTAATTGATTTTAAAGGATCATGGGATGAAAAATTACCACTGATCGAGTTCGCTTATAACAACAACTATCAAGCTACTTTACAGATGTCACCCTATGAAGCACTGTATGGCAAGAAGTGTCGAACTCCTTTGTTTTGGAATGAAGTTGGAGAACGTAGCATTGTTGGACCATAATTTAT
The DNA here is from genome assembly GCA_028583415.1 of Protea cynaroides. Taxonomy (NCBI): domain Eukaryota; kingdom Viridiplantae; phylum Streptophyta; class Magnoliopsida; order Proteales; family Proteaceae; genus Protea; species Protea cynaroides. The sequence continues at coordinate 17,968,366 of CM053271.1, read as the reverse complement.
TGAAGAGACATGTCGAGTAGTCGATATTATCAAGGAAAGAGTAAGAACGGCTCAGAATCGCCAGAAACAATATGTAGATACTCGACGCCGAGACCTTGAATTTGTCATAGGTGATAAGGTATTCCTCAAAGTATCACCTATGCGAGGTTTAAAATGGTTCGGACAGAAAGGAAAACTAAGTCCGAGATATGTCAGACCATATGAGATTCTAGCCAAACGTGGAAAAGTGGCTTACCAGTTAGCACTACCACCATCTATGTCAAGTGTGCATGATGCATTTCATATCTCCTTATTAAAGAAGTACGTCAGAGATCCAATGCACGTTTTGACAGTAGATCCACCTGATTTGACTGATGATTTGAAATTTGAAGTAGCACCAACTGAAATCACCAGCCGAAAGGTTCAACGACTACGCAATCGTGACATCTATTATGTTAAAGTCACCTGGAGAAGCCAAAATATAGAAGAAATCACATGGGAAGAAGAGAATGCTATGCGAAAGCAATACTCTCATCTTTTCGACTCGGAAGGTATGTACAAATTTCGAGGATGAAATTTTTATAAGCAGGGGGGAGTTGTAAGACTCGTACCAAACTAATCGGTCTTACCACTTTGTACCAGGTCTATCTATCATGGTCGAGCCACATGGACCAAGTGCGTTAAGGAAATCACAAACCAGTTACGAAATTGACCCAAAAACAGTAAAATGGAGGGTAGGGTCGCATGCCTAAACAAGTAGGGTCGACCCCACCTCAGTAGGGTCCAACCCATGACTTTTGAGTCCTAGGGTCGGATGACTTGAGACCCTAGGGTAGACGGATTTTGCGACCCTAACATCGACCCTAGACAAACTAACAGAAACCAAAAATTAAGAAACTTTTCTAATTCAAAGGGAACCTTTCCTAAACTCGTTGGGACGGATTTTGGGAGATTTTTCTCTATAAATAGGACATCCCTTAGGCTCTTTCACTCCTTTTGAAACCCTAATTGAAAGTGAGAGAAAGAGAAGAGAAGGAAGAGAAGGAAAGTTGGAGAAGAAGGCTAAGGAGAAGAGTTTCAGAGGAATCTCTGAATTCAGCAAGTTTAAGGTATGAAAACATTATCCATGAATTGTGTAAGACCCTAGAATAGTATATAAAGAGGGTAGGATCTAGGAGAAACCCAAATCATCCATCCATGGGAAAATTCCAATGGAATCCATGGAGGGAATCATTGTAAACAAAGTAAAGGAAGTAACTTGGAGTTTTGAGCCATAGAACAATCATAGAATGGACCATGAAAGTAAGCCAAAGGATCCAAACATGAAAGAGTGGACTGTAGGATGAAAAATCGACTCAAACTACATATGGCCACACTTAGGGTCGACTGGTAACTGACCCTATCAGACCATAGGATCGACCCCAAGCTCTCGGAAAGTCCAGGGAAGCTATGGTCGCACCTAGGGTCGATGGATAACCGACCATATGATCGATCCTATACCTTGGGGTCTCAGATACCTACGACCCATCCTGCGACCCTAACTTTACAGCAAGCTTAAAATTGTTGGAATTAATTCTAATTAAAATCTATCGACTTGTTAGGTTTTCCTAGTGATATAAAGGTGATTCTTTAAGCTTGAAAGATGATCTACACTCAAGTAAAGGTGAGGGAACAAGACCTAAACTAATTGGCTAATAATAAACCATTTTCGTTTATTGAGTCCAATTCCATGTATGATTCTATGATTCTATGATTGTATGATTGTAATGTGCATATCACATGTCATCTACTATTCATGTTATTACTGTTCATGCATATTTAATTCCGTTTATTTACAACATGATGATGATGATGATGCTAGGAATAGGCATGTAAATGTTTGTGTGTGGTTAATGTACTTGATGCGAGTGGGGCATCAGGGGAAGTGTGATGCGGTGCGGTCCTAAACACTTTAGCCCTATCTCTACTCAAGTCTTGTCCACTAACATCGTCGTATCGCCATTACCTTAGCAGAACTATTACGTCGTAGGGCATCAGGGGGAGGTGGTCTCGGATCGTGTAGTCTCCGACTCTGCTGGGGGGCTTTAGCTCTATCTCTATGGACGTATTGAGGGATGCTGGGGTGAGGCCTTGGATACACTGTTTGACATTATGATGGGTTAGTTGCGAGTCCAGTTTGCAAGCCCTCGCCAATAGGGGCTTACGTGTTGGTATGGGTAGAGCATCAGGGGAAGTGTGATGTGTGCTCACCCTTTTCGAATTCGAATATTTTTAGTTGATGATGCAGGTACGACTGTGGAAGATTATATGAATGCTCCCGCATACAGGCATGTTGTTGCGATGGATGCCGAAGATATAATGGAGACGCATGACTCATCATGCGAGTGCAACTCATGCATTTTCGATTAGATTTTTATTTGGACCATTAAGGAAATATAATTTGATATTTTATTTACTTATGTCTCGGTCAATACAATATAATTGGATATTTTATTTATGATTATCACATTTAGATTCTCTGTTCATTTAATATTAAGACTTCTGCTATTGTGTATTTATTCTGATTATGGTTGTGGATGTGTATGGTTTAAGCAAACGGACACAGCCTATTTGAGATCCTGATTGAACCGTTGGCTTATTAGCGGTTCATCACACCGTTCTGAATAGTGCGGAATTGGGGTGTGACATGAGTAGAGATAGAACTAGAGTCTAGTGACCAGGCTGAACCATAATGCCACGTCCTCCCCCTGATGCTCCACTCGCATCCAGTACACTAACCACACACATAATCACATGTCTATTCCTAGCATCATCATTATCATGTTATAAATAGATAGAAATAAATATGCATGAACAGAATATAGCAATAATATTGGATGACATGTGAATGCACATTACAAGCAAGCATAGAATCAATCATGGTATTAGACACAATAAAATAAAATAATTTATTATTATCTAATTAGTTTAAGTCTTGTTCCCTCACCTTTTAAAGATATTCGATCTTCTTTCAAGCCTTGAAATTCTCTTTGAATTAATTTAGCAACCTAGGAATTATATGAATTTAAGTTAGGATTCATGTGTAATATGTTACAGTAGTCGAAAGTCGAATCTGATCATTGATATGTGACTAATTGTCCTATGGTCACATGTCTGTGTCGATCATACTATGTACGGTCGATCCCCTACGATCGCACTAATGAGATCACACTTGCGACCATACATTTCCTGAATTCTTTTCGAATGGCTGTAGTCGACTCTCTGGTCACCCTATGGTCGACCATAGCTGCTACCATACGATTTCTGATCAATATTACTTTCAATCTGAGTTCTTCCTGAGTTGATTTCTTGGCTCATTATTTGGGTTCGTCCTAAGATTATTCTATGACCATTATTTATAATTTCTCATTAACCATTATCCCTAAACCCATCCCTCATGGGTATTCCTTGAGATTTACTCAAGGATCACATGGATCATAATCGTTTGACATCCCCAATCCACAATAGAAAACCTTATTCAATAGGATTTACATCTACAGAGATAAGTTTCATACCTTGACATATAGTAGAAAGCTAGAACCTTCTCTGCAAAACCCTCATCTTAGCCTTCTTCTCCTTCTCCTTCTCCTTCTCCTCTTCTCCTTCTCTTCCTTTCTCTTTCTCCCTTAGGTCTAGGGTTTGATAATGTTCCAAAAGAATGAAAAAGGGATGGACGGACGTCCTTTATATAGAGAGAAACTCTCCATATAGAGCTCTCTAACAATAGGAAAGAGATCCCCCTTTTATTTGGAAAATTTTCAAACTCCGAAGTCTGATTTGGGTGCGTATGTCGGACGTATGGTCACAAAATCCATCGACCATACGTTTAAAAGTATCGATCGTACGTTTAGTTATCAGTGGTCTTCATTTCTCATCGTATGGTCGACTATACCTACTCAGGTAGTTGACCATACACTTAATTGTAAATGTTTTTTAGTCGATTCGCTTACTTGGTCTTGTAGTCTTACTTCATATGGTTGGTCCACTCGATCCAACAATGATGAGAAGACCTAGCACGACACGGTTAGATCGAGTTAGTAGAATGCGGGTCTTACAAAGGAGGTCTCAACATCACAAGCGAAAAAAGGAAGGTAAGATGGGGATTTTATAAATAAGGGTATTATGGATAATTTCGTAAATAAATGGTAGATTGAGAACTTCGAAAATGGGGAGTTTTTGCTTGAGGTGCTGTCATATAGATTAACCCCCTTAGCTGTAGGGTTTGGATTTTCTCTTGTTGTTGGAGGGACTCTAGCCGTGCGGTTAGAGTTCACTCGGTGCGTATACCCATACCTAGGTATCCATCCCAAGTGAACTCTAGCAGCTCAATCTTTTTCCATAGCTGTAACCCAAGATGGGCGAACTCAAATCGTATCCTATCGTTGGACGGGTCCAGCCGTGATCCAATGCATTGGAGTTCACCCAGTGCACAGACTAATACAATGGTAAAAGCATCCAATAAACTCCAGCCATTGGATGACGAACTAGACAACATGAGACCATTTATTTTCTAAGATGGGCAGCTCAGATAATAAAGAACGACACCACAAAATGATCAACGGAGAACATGACAGTAAAGGACCTTATTATCCAATCAACATGGAGAAGATAACAATAATTGAAAGAGCCCAACAAGAAACCTGGGGAGGAAGCAGGAGATCTAAGAACAAATTTTATGCAAATAGACAAATACAGTAAGGGAAAAGGAAGGAGATATTAATTGAAAGAGTTTTAATTGGAAACCTGAAAAGGAAACTTGGAAAAACAAGGAAAACAGAGCCCAAAGAGGCAGGGAAAAAAACACGCTTGACAGAATCTAGAAGGCGAAAAAATGTGTGGAAAAATGGAACCCATAAGGCAAAAAAATAGAATGAAAATGGAACCCAGAAACAGGAGGAGAAGCACGAATAGTACCCATTGGCATGTTAAAAAGCAAAGAGGAAAAAACCGCCGGAAGCCATAAGAAGTAGAGATCTTCGCCGGGTATGTTTCAGCGAAACCGTGGAGTATGGAAGCACAAGTAGAACTCTTCTGGTAAACGTTGTAGCATTTGCAGATCGAATTTTAATGGAAAAGTTCATGCAGTGCAAGGGCAAGATAATATCCTAAATGTGCTCCGACGGCATGAGACAGAGGTTGATAGTGTTACACGGTGAATTGCAGAACATGAAATTTGAGATTGAAACAGAGACAATCGATTTCATGTCAATTGAGATAAATTTCAATGGTTGAGATTAGGGTATTCTGAGGAGTATTTTAAAGCTACATTTTTAGTGGTCTAACGGCTCCATGCATCACTGTTCACCCGTTTGGAATTTTTAATTGCTTTTGACCAAAAAAAAAAGAAAAAGGAAAAAAAGAGAGAGAGAGAAGAATCTTCCACTTTCAGGATCTGGACTAGGAAAGGACTGACTTTACTTGTTGATTAGGTATTCCATGTCGTCATTACTCGATTCTACGTCTGATTAGACTTTTAGTATTTAGACTCAGGTTTCAGATTCAGACAGTTCTCTTAACAGAAATTCCTCTTCAACCATCCGACGATAGTCGTCCAATGCTTAACGAAGACTCCAACTCTCATAGATAAAGTCTGGGAGGGACCGTGCGAGGACAAAGCAGCCGGACAGACCAGAACAGAGCTCAGAAGCATCAGCACAGAGCCAAAACTCATTCATACTCTTCTATGATCCAGCCAGCAATACCCAACTGAAGCCCTTTAATTCCATCTCTCTGTCGGGTTTGTCTTCAAACTTGAAAATTTGAAGTCCCAGAATCCAATGTTTTTTGGTGGAGCTACCTTCCTCTGCTCCTAACATCCTTTACTTCTATAGTTTTATGTGGAAGAAAGAGAGAAACAGGGAGAAGCAGACAAATTGTTGATGGGTTCCGTAATAGGGCAGCGAGGGACAAGAACAGCGACTGGCCGTGACGGAGTTGGAGTTGCCGGTGGTACTCCAACCCCCATTAAGAAAAGATGGTCGAATCTGACCATATTTGTTACCATTGTCGTTATCGCCGAGATCGCCTTCTTGGGTCGCCTCGACATGGCTGAGAAAGCTGCGATGGTCCACAGTTGGACTACCTCCTTCTATTCCCCCGCTTTAAGCGTGCCTACCGTTTCTTATTCGTCTACCCATGGAGTTGCCTTAGTATTGCCAACACAGGAAGAAGCTTCATCTTCTTCAACACACGATGAGACTGAGAATTGCGAGGAGTGGCTGGAGAGAGAGGATGCTGTGACCTATTCTAGAGACTTTCGGACTGAGCCCATTCGGGTTTCTGGTCCGGCGGAGGTTGGTTCTTCCTCTTCTTTCGTCCGCCTTTTTTCCCCCTTTCGTTTCTGCTTTTTTACTTGAATTGTTTGTGTGTATTTCCTTGTGTCTTTCTGATTATTGGTCACATAAATTAATACACTGGATTCTGGATTCTGGATTCTGTTGTTATCCCCAAAAAAAAGAAAAAAAAAAAAAGAAAACACCTCAAAAGGGTTGTATATGAGGTTAGCAATACGACTTACTTGCCATTATGGATGTCATACATAGCAACATTGACCTACTGCAATATTCTCGCTGTTATCATACATATCAAGTAACCGAAGACAACGGATAGAAATGTGCACTAGTACTTTTTATCTCACAGCAAGTTGGGGAATGAAAAAAGATTAGGCTGCAAAGGTATTGAGGTTCAACTGTAAGTTTGTTTGTTGATGAGATGAGAGGAACCAACAACTAAAGCTCCTATGAAATAACATAGAAAACCTTTGAAAATTATATCCTGGGAGTTGGCTACCAGAAAACCTTTGAAAATGTTCACTTGATGGAGAAAAAAAAAAACTTTAGCCGGGTTTACCATTTGTTGCTTAAAGTGTTACTTATATACCATTGTAAAAAATAAGAATGAAAGATATTCTGTGCAAAAACAGAAACGATCTATGTTACTGTGCGCGAAGTGTGATGCTCCTAAGGCAAGTGCTGGGTTGTGTAAGGTTGGTACAATTTATCCCTTATTTTCGCCGGACTTGTGGATATACTAATCTGTTCCACCAAAGAATATGTTTCAGTTCCTTGAATAAAGCCATTACTTGGAACTTCAATCTATGCCACAGAAATTCCTCATGAACCTTGTTATGCATTTTTTAGAAAATATCTCCCTCTTCCTGGTAATGAACCTGACAAATTATTGAAAATTATGGAAAGCTCATTACTAGTAATTTATGTTTCTTAATTGTTCTGACTTTTCGGCAGACTGATGCTTTTGCCTTCCCTTTGTAGCACGGCTTAACTTCCAGTTGTGATGTAAAATTGCAATTGTAGTTGGTTTATTACATTCATCTTTTCAAACTTTCTAAAAATTGCATTTTTTTTTGAAAGACTAAATTAAGTATTCATTTGAGGTGTGTGATATTAAATATATCTTAAGACCTAGCTGCTGAAATAATGAACTTCCATTCAGGAGTGGAAGACTTGTGCGGTGGGGTGCAGGTTTGGATTTCATCAGTTGGAAAAGGAGCCCGATGCTGCATTTGGTGTGCCTCAAAAGGCTGGGGTATCTAGCATTATTCGGTCCATGGAATCCTCTCAGTATTATTCAGAGAACAATATTGATCAGGCACGACGGTGTGTAAGCCCAGTCTGAAATGGCTTTCTCTGCATATTGGGACTCGGCATACTTGTCCAAAGTTGGTTTCTGTGGCCACTTTCTGGATGCTTCTATGGAGTCCAAAGTTCTTCACAATTGCATGTTGCTTTGTTTATTGGAATTTTCTGATGCAATTTATTATAAGCTAAAGTTGGGACTTCGAACAAAAGGGTGTAAAGAACTGGATATGGTAAAATGAACAAAAATTGGGGTACCATATGGCATTTTATTTTGTTCTTATCATTTCTAAAAGAAGATGAAGGGGTCTGATTGAAGCAAATAACCTAAAAGGGAAAAAGTAGGCTGCCAAGCTGCGTGGAGCCTGCGCTAGACACAGTAAGGGTGAAATGACCGACCCACCCTCGCCATAAATGAAAAATCCCACCCTTGATGGATGCCCTTGCGAGTGCTCTCATAGGCTCCCGTGCTGGTGCAGGGACACAGCCTGGCAGCGATCCCTCTCCCAAACTAAAAATATGGAATTTTGTATAAACTAAAGAACATCACAAAATTTGTGGTATTGGTACCAGGGTACTAAATATACCATGTCATAGCTTCGGTGCAGCTTAGAACCTTGCTTTTGTGAAGCCTTTTACAGTGTAAACTTGTTATTTTTTTGTTTTAAATTTTGATTCCCATGATGGCGTGAAAATAATTAGAAAGATTATAGACAAGACTTGGAACAAACTCCCCTCTGTACATGACTGTCTAGTTATACAGTTTCAACAAATGAGACAATAAAATTGTGGGTGGTTCAGTGTTTTGGAGAGGACTCCTTTGGCAGGCATCATACCAGATGATGAAGTGTTCACCCTATATTTGGGTTGAATACATGGATAATTTTACTTGAGGACTATTGACCCTGAGTCAACATTTAAGATCAATGCCTAAATGGTTTGACAAATAATTGATGCTGGTAGCCAACCCTATGCAGGCCTCGTTTATTATAATTTTGGGACTGGCATTGCATGACAAAACTGGAATTTTGCAAATTAAATGACAAAGAAACTCTAGAAAACTGACATTTGATACATTTTCTTGTTGTCTTAGGAGAGGGTATAGTGTTGTGATGACAACTAGTCTCTCATCAGATGTTCCTGTTGGATATTTCTCGTGGGCTGAGTATGACATCATGGCACCTTTGCAACCGAAGACTGAGAAATCCCTTGCAGCTGCCTTCATTTCCAATTGTGCGGCTCGCAATTTCCGCCTGCAGGCCCTTGAGGGTTTAGAAAAATCAAATATCAAGATTGACTCTTATGGTGGCTGTCATAGGAATCGTGATGGAAGAGGTGCACATTTGACCATGACTTCTATCATTTTGTTATTCCAACTATTCTTAACATTATCATCCAAGTATGCACTTTTCATTTTTTTTTTTCAGCATTGTTTTCAAGATGTCATCTAGGTGTCTGAACAATTCTTGAACGTCTAGATGACTGATTGCCATATTGTTCAAGGAGCCCAGACAGAAAATAATGGGAGCAAAGAAAGTAAAAATGATGGAAAGAGGGAGGAAATAGTGGGAACGATAGGGAAAAGAAGGGAAATTGGGAGAAAAACCAGAGAGAAAGAAAAAAATAAGAAGCAGTAGCAACTGACACTACTGCAAGGAAGGTTGTAGCAGCACTGCCATTATAGTAGGAGGAGGCAGAAGAGGAGGGAGGTTATGGTCCTGGTACTTAAACTGCAACCACTACCTCTTCTGCTGTTGACATCAAAGCGGAAAAAGACCAAATGAGTTTAATTTGTTAAATTATAATTTTAAAGATGATTATTATTTTAATTTTTTTTCATTGCCCTCCATATTCACAAGCAAAAGAAATAAAATTTTTATTTTTATATAGAAACCCCCCAAATTATATTTTGAAGGAAAGAAACATCATATTTTGCATCTAAAACCACTTTGGCATATGGACACTGTTGTGAGAGAGACCAGGAATACAGTGTAATCTGAAATATCAAGGGGGAGAGAGATCGCAGAATACTTAAGAAATTGACTCTTGTCCCCCTATCAGCTTTATTTATAAAAGTTGTACTTAGAAAACAACTAGAATTAGGACTCTAATTTATAGAGTCCTAGTTACAAAATAACATAGAGTCCTACTATGAAAAGGAACTAACTAAGACAAGGAGAATCCTAAACTAACTGCTTCTACTAATCGAAGCAGTTTACAAATATGAAAGAAACTAATATACTCATACTAAAATAAGGGCTCCCACATATGCTGATATTGCTTGCGTTAACACTCCTTCTCAAGCTGGAGATGGAGTATAAATATCTTCGAGACCCAGCTTGGAACAGTAGTGAAGAAACATTGGCTTGAACAGAGCCTTAGTAAACATGTCACCGAGTTGTGACTCCGAATTAATAAAAGGAGTTGAGATAGTTTGTTGCATAACAACATCATGAACAAAATGACAGTCGACTTCAATATGCTTGGTACGCTCTTTGAAAACAGGGTTACTAGCAATGTGAATGGTAGTCTGATATCACTATATATAGTAATGGACTGAGAAATCGAAAAGCCAAGTTCATCAAGGATATTCTTGATCCATAATAACTCAACCATAGCACGATATTCAGCTTCAGCACTTGATCTAGCAACAGTTGTCTGCTTCTTACTGCACCATGTAATAAGATTCCATTCAAGAAAGGTGCAATAACCAGTAGTAGACCGTTGATCATTGTCAGCTTCATAGATTAAAATCTCGACAAGATCTCGTCGAGATCTCGAATTTCTCAAACTTCTCAATTTAGTTGAGACGAGACTGGGTACGAAACGAGAATTCGAGATTCTCAACCAATTCTCGAGCAATCTCGACCAGTTCCCTGTTGGTCTCGACATTTCGACCATTTCTCGACATTTTCGATTAATTCTCGACTAGTTCTCGACTGGTCTCAACATGATGTATGAATTATGATTGTATGGTCTACTTGACTACTTTGAGTTTTTTTTTACTAGGACAATTAACTAATTAAGTGTTATTATGTTTATTTTTTTCATAAAATATAATTTTACTGGTTCATTTGGTCTTCTTTGATCTTTTACTAGTGTAATATTATGTAGATTAGTTAATATTACTCTAGGTTTACATTTAAACTTTAGACCGACACTGCCAAACATGGGTGTAAACCCAAACAACCACAGTATGTGATTAGTGTTTCAATTTAATGGTTTAAATGTGTCTATATAAGTTAAAATAGTGTTTTCCTGGAGTATTAAGCTTTAAAATGGTCATTTAAAGCTCGAAACACTCATTTCTAGCCTTTACGACTTTTCAACATGTACTCGCCGAGATCTCAGAAATCTCAGTCTAGTTCAAGGTCGAGATGACCTCGAGACTCGAGATTTTAATCATTGTTTAGCACCAGTTCAATCAGCATCAAAATAACCACACAACTCAATATTCTGATGTGATTGATAAAGCAATCCTTTATCAGGAACCCCTTTTAGATACCGCAATAACCTACATGCAGCATCCCAATAAACTTGTTTTGGAGTTTGCATAAATTGACCGAGTACACTAACAATATAGGATATATCAAGCCTAGTAATAGTCAGGTAGATAAGCTTACCAATAAGTCGGTGATACTGGTGAACATCACTATAAGCGAATTCAAATTGTCTCCTCCCAGGGGTTCGGGAGGAGACTCGGCTCCTACCAGTCGGTGCCCGACACATAGGCGCCAGCTGGATCCGAGTTCTCCATCCGAGCTAGTGCATAAGCCGACACCCCCTGTCGGCTCACCTTGCCTGCTCGGATGGAGGGCTCAGATCCAGCCACCCCACGTGTCGGGCATCGATTGGTGGGAGCCAAGTCTCCTCCCGAACCCCTGGGAGGAGACGATTTGGATCCACTATAAGTAGCACTATCACAAGTAGCTAATTTGAGGTGAGGATCCATAGGGACATCAATGGGTTTGCATCCAAGCATACCAGTTTTAGTAAGCAGATTAATAACATACTTGTGCTGAGAAAGACTTATACCTTGTGAGGTACAAACCACTTCAATGTCAAGAAAATAAATCTTTCATTTGGAAATGCTGATGAAGATAAGATTTTGTTTCATCCATGCCTGTTGCATCATCTCTTGAAATAATAATATCTACATATGCCACAAGGATGACCACCTTGGAATTACGACGGCGCACAAACACAGAGTGATCTGAATAGCAAGGCTTGAACTCATAGGAAACCATCACCTTGGTAAATTTATCAAACCACGCATGGGGAGACTACTTGAGGCCATATATAGCTTTATGAAGTTTACATACTTTGTGGGCATTAATCTCCCCCTAAGCAAGGAATCCCGGAGGTTGCTCCATATAGACTTCCTGATGGAGATCACCATAGAAAAAAACATTCTTAATATCCAATTGAAATAAGGGTCAATCATTCATAAAAATAAAAAAGAAAAAAAAAAGGAAAAAGAAAAAAAAGAAATAAGGGCCAGTCAAGATTGACAGACAAAGAGTTAAGTAGACGAACAAAATTGAGCCAAGCCACCGGGGAAAAAGTCTCAAAATAATCGACCACATAAGTCTGCATGAAGCCCTTGGCTACCAAACGTGCTTTTAGGCATTCTACAGAACCATTAGGGAGATATTTCGCAGTAAAGACCCATCTGCAACGAACCACCTCCTTGCCCACAGGTAAATCAACAATAGACCAAGTTTGACGAGATATAAGTGCAGCCATCTCTACATCCATAGCCTCCTGTGGTAGTAATGTACAGGAGCGTTTACCTTTGTGAAGAGCTAGGGGAAGATCTTCAGACAAGGAAGCTGAGGAGGGGGACAGAGATGCTGGATCAGGCTGTGCTGACCGGGACGCTGTCGATACACTTGTAATGGAGCTGGAGCCGTCGATGGTGCAAGGGAAATGTTCTCATCAGGGAATGGGACCAGAGCCGGAATCTGTGCCTTAGGATCCGGCACCGGAAAATATGGAGTATTCTCAAAGAATGTGACATCAGCACTGAAAATGACCCGCCTAGTAAGAGGATCATAACACCTGTACCCTTTCTGAGTACGAGAGTAGCCAATGAAAACACATTTAATGGCGTGAGGAGATAGTTTATCAAGACCGGGCCGAAGGTCATGGACAAAGCAAGTGCTCCCAAAGGTTCAAGGGGGTAAGGTGAACAAGGGAGATGACGGGTGTACCAGTGATATGGGTGACTGATCCTGAAAAACAGAGGATGGCATGTAATTAATTAAGTAGCAAGTCATTAAGATAACATCACCCCAAAAATAACGAGGCATATTCATATGAAAAAAGGAGGGAATGGGCAGCCTCTAGCAAGTGACAGTTCTTACGCTCGGCCACCCCATTTTGTTGAGGGGTATAGGAGCAACTGGTTTGGTGAATAATCCCATGGGAGACACAAAATTGAGAAATAGCAGATTGGGTATATTGAAGAGCATTATCATACCGAAATTTTTTAATACTAATGCCATATTGATTTTTTATTTCGAGATGAAACTAGCGGAAAATAGAAAGAAATTCTGAACGATCTTTTAACAAATATAACCAAGTGATACAAGAAAAGTCGTCCACAAAAGTAACAAAGTAATAAAAACTAGTACGACTCTGGACTTTAATAGGACCCCAATTATCTGAATGAATTAATGAAAAAAGAGAAGGATTTATGAACACAGTACGAGGTAGGTATGAGGTGTGGTGGTGTTTTCCTAATTGGCAAGCCTGGCACTCGAGGGTAATAGACTAGTAGTAGACTTGCACGTAGGAACCATGATCCGTAATTTATGTAGGGACAAGTGACCCAAGCGAACATGCCATTGGAGAGGTGAAACACCAGTAGTGGTCGCGAGTGCAGCAACAGAAGATGGTAATATGGTCCAGATAGTATTGCCCGTCCTTTTCATGTCCCCCCCCCCACCAAGCGTCTTTTTGTCTGAAGATCCTAAAAAACACAATAGGTGGGGTAAAAGATCATAGAGCAATTAAGGGTTTTAGCCAAAGAACTGACTGACAGTATATCTAAAGGTAAGCAAGGAACATGGAGGGCAGAGGATAGAGAGGGGTTGGGGGTCAGGATACATCACCTGTCCGTACCCCCGGGGTTTGGGATCCATCAGCAAGATGTACGTAGGTGGGTTTGTCAGTCAAGTTACAGGTAGAAAATACTTAGGCCTTACTCGTCATATGTGATGAAGCACCAAGGCAATTATCCAGTGGTTATTGGCAGAGGATGCAAGTAATGCGATAGTACCTGAATGAGCCAAGGTAACAGTGGAAGTTGAAGAGGAGCCCTAAGCATCAAGTTGTTTGAGATGGTTGAGTATGGCATGGAAGTCGTCTTTAGAAACTGTAACAGATGAGGAGGCCCCTTCAGCAGATGTAGATGCAATAGATGTCACTATCAGATTTTGCTGCACCTGCAACTAGAGGGGTAGATGTAGCACCCCACTAGGGAGATTAACCATGTAATGCCCAACAATGATCGACCGTATGATTTTGTTTACCACAATGTGAGTAAAGGCTATTTGAGCCACGGCCCCCACCACGACCAGCACCAAAGGCTAGGAGAGCCGAGTTGTCAGTGCAAGAGGAGCTATATAACTTGGAGAAGGAGGGATCGACAAGTCGTTGAACCCTACAAAAAGCCTCATTCAAGGTAGGAATTTTATCACCTGCTAGAAGTTGATTTTTAAGTGGTTGCAATTCAGGGCTGAGAGCAACGATGAACATTGAAAGTTGAAATTCTGCTCTTTGAGCTTTTAGGGTCAAAAGATCTGTAGTGAGAGGCTGATAAAAATTTAACCCCTCCCATATACCTTTTAGAGTGTTCTAAAATTCTGCAACTGAGTTGTCACCTTGTTTGCAATTGGACAGGCGACCATATAAGTCATAAACACGGGATGTGGGCATAACTCTCCTGTAGATCAGTCCAAACACCCTTGGCAGTAATGTGGAACATGACATTAGCAGCAATAGCAGGCTCCATACTATTAAATAGACACACCATAATAGTAGCATTATCACGAGCACATGTTGCATAATTGGGAGCTTTAGGATCAAGAGGATCATCTTTCAAGAAATTCAATTTATCACAAGCTGTAAGATAGACAGTGATAGCTTGCTTCCATAGAAGATAGTTCAATGATCCATTCAATTTAATAGAGGTAATCTATGCATGGACAGAGTCCTCGGCATTCTTGGGCTCATTCATGATGTCCACACACCAATAATGATATAAATCTAAAAAAAAAAACAGATCTGAGTTTTTATAATCCAAACTCAATCTGAACAGCAAGGAGATTCGATTAAAAAATAATAATAATAATAATAAATAATCGATTATGAGAAATAAATTCAGATCTGAGACTTTATAATTTAGACTCGATCTGTACAGTAAGTAGAATCGAACAGAAAACAATTAACACAATATCGATTCCAAAAGGGAAGCTAGATCTGAGTTCTTATAAACTGAACTCGATCTATACAGCAAGTAGAATCGAAAACAAAAGAATTAAAGGAGTATCGATTCCACAGGGAAAGAAAAACTAGATCTGAGTTCTAATAAATTGAACTCGATCTAGACTGCAAAGGGAACCGAATAATAACCAGAACCTGTTCTACTCTATGAAAAGAGAAAAAGAAAGGCAATAACACTTGATTATTAAAGACATACCAGCAAGGGATTCTCCCTTGAATTATCCTAAAAAATTCCTGCTCTGATACCATGTTGCGAGAGAGATCAGGAATACAGTGTAATCTGAAATATCAAAGGGGGAGAGAGAGAGATCACAGAATACTTAAGAAATTGACTCATCTCCCCCTATCGGCTTTATTTATAAAAGCTGTACTTAGAAAACAACTAGATCTAGGACTCTATAAATTAGAGTTCTCGTTACAAAATAACATAGAGTCCTACTATGAAAAGGAACTAACTAAGACAAGGAGAATCCTAAACTAACTGCTTTTACTAATCGAAGCAGTTTACAAATATGAAAGAGACTAATATACTCATAGTAAAATAAGGACTCCTACATATGCTGATATTTCTTGCGTTAACAGACACCTTAATAGCATAAGTGTCGCCTAGGCACCCACGTAGTAGGTGTGCGAAGGCGACTGGCCGTTGCATAGGTTTTCCATTCCCTAGATTTGCCTCAGAGCCAAGGCAAATTTTTTAGTCTTGAGGACTGGGAAAGTATCAGTTTTTATGTTTTCCACTGGTGTCATTTTTCTCTTTTATCATTAATTCATAGTTGGTTTTGAAATCATTTTGGTTTTTCATTTCTTCACGTTTTGTTCGTCTTTGACGGTGTTCTTAATTTGTTCTCTACACTTATAGGTTCTTTCTTATCTTTTTATATGTAATGTTTTTATTTGTTTGAGATTGTAAAGTTTATCGACTTTCTAGCTGTTAGCCAAATGATTAACACTTGTTTTGTAGAATGGCCAAAATTCTCCAATTAAATTTAGGCAAAAAAAGATATCTCCAGAATTCCAAGATTTTGAGAATAGCAGAGGGATCCTTCGTCAGATAAGCCATGCTACTGTTTAAAATTAGAATGGGGAATTCTTGTTATGACTATTTCATTGACTTAGGCGTGAATGTGATGAAAAAATGGCACATGGCTGTGGACATGATTGTGATGAACTGATTGCCACATGGTTCTGATTTCAAATAAGACATTCTACATGGTTGACTACTTCACCATTATTTTCCTTGACCATTTAGGGGGAGGCCTGATGTTGAGCAAACAATCTAGAGTGACTTCTGTCCACTGGTTGCTACTGCTCATGTTACTAAGATCATAATTTGAATCAAATATGAACTTATATTCTGATGTCTTTTATGACTTATTCTGATTTCCACAATATGTATTCAATAGATGCCAGGAAATAAACAAGCACATGTGCACACAATTTTTTTTCTTCTATTAAAGAAATTAGTATTGATATTTAATTTCACAATAACTATACTGCTATATGCAGACCGAACATCAACTGTTAACCAAAGAAGTGTGCTCATCAAATGTTATTGAAAATTACAACCGCTAGCTTTACTAGTTACAATTAACATTTTTCAGTTAAGAGAGCTATTCTACTCATGAAGGAGATGGAATGTGTTCAAGCTGCTTGGGAGGTTAATTTGTTTTGTCCTCCTTAACTGAAATTACGTAGTTTGCACTTTTTTATGGGAGGGCATGGGATCCCCAAATGAGTTGGAGGTTCCTCTTGGTTTGATTGCTAGAGATTACGAAACTTCGGGGATTTGGACTTTGGAGAGAAAAAAGATGACAAAAGTGTTAGAGAAGTGTTTATGGAGGTATGCTAATGATCAATAAGCCTTATGGACACAAGTTAAAGAATGGAAATGTAGATCTGCAACATGGGTAGATATTTGGGTACCGCGGACGTCGCATGTGCTCGGTACGTGGCCCCTCACTTACGTGCGACCACCTGTTTCTCTTGGGGAAAGGCTCGATCATCACACGGGGAAGTGGGTTCCATTACTTGTGGTTTGATCCTTTTGAGGGAATTGGTCCGGTTTATTTCCCATTCTCAAGGAGAGAACGAAAGATGAGAGTCGCCACCTGAGATATTCAAAACTTTGTATGCCCGTTTTACCAGCAAGACAGGCGGAAATAACTCCATATGGAGAGGCATCAGTCTTTGAATAGAGGTCTAGGTAGGGGGTCAGGTTACAAGGGTGGGAAGGTGTTAGGCACCCACTCTACCCGGCAATGCCGGTCTTTCTTCTGGACACAGATGATAAAGCATTCATTTCTTCTTACCAGTTTAGCCATGTGTTTACAATTGTTAGTTTCTACCATAGTTCTGAAATTTGACCGAAATATCAGATTTCGACCGAAATGTAGGGTTGAAACTAAAAAGTCCCAAATTTCGGTCTGAAATCACTATTTCGAGTCTTCGACCATGTTTCAGTTGAAATTTCTAGTTTCGGCCGAAACTTGGTGTATTCTGACCTTAGAAGTTAGAATAGTACAAGATATGGAACAGTGTACAAGAGGGACTGTACACAGCAAACAACACTTATTTATGACCAACATTTAAGTAAATGAAATCCATTTACTTAAGATATTATTCATAGATAAGCAAATACCCCCCCCCCCCCTTTAAATCCAATAAAAATAGTTTAAAATTCAAATAAAAAGTCAACTTTCCAGTTCAAGAACAAAAACTGGATTGTCGATCGTGGGGCGGTTTTCAACTTTCAAATGTTGGCTTTTTTCTCTAATATAAAATTTTCATAAATCTTATTAATATAAAACATCATTAAAAGCCAAGAATTTGTCAAAATAATCTTTTGTTTTGATGTCCAAAAAATTGTTTCTATTCAGACGACTTTAAACAACATTCGCACACTCCGAACAAGGTTTGATCGGAACGTAACTCCTTCAATATAATTTGGGTTCAAGCAATCTCGGATTTATTGCAAAGCTGATTATGCTAGCTTTCCAATAAATCTGATATTGCTTGAATCCAAGTTATATTGAAGGAGTTACGCTCTGGTCAAACCTTGTTCGGAGTATGCGAATACTGTTTAAAGTCATTTAGATGGGAATAATTTTTAGACATCAAAACAAAAGATTATTTTGGCAGACTCTTGGTTTTTAGTGATATTTTATTTTAATAAAGTTTATGGAATTTTTTAGATTGGAGAAAAAAAGCTAGCATTTGAAAGTTGAAAATTGTCCCGCGATCAAAAATCTAGTTTTTGTTCTTGAATTGGAAAGTCTAACTTTTTATCCTTTTGGAATTTGAATTTTAGACTATTTTTATTGGATTCAAATGGGGGTGTTTGCTTATTTATGAATAATATCTTAAGTAAATGAAATATAAAAGTTAATAAACATTTACTTAAGTGATATTTGTCATAAATAAGTGTTGCTTATTTAACTCTAAATACAATCCTCGGTTATAGTGTACACTAACATACTATGGTAATACATAGAAATATTGAGATTTTTTTTTTGTGCAATCATTCAATGGATATGTTAAGAAGGTTAAAAATGCATCACACAAAAAAATTGGGCTTAAAAATCAATTTCTTTGGCCACCGAAACTGATTTTGAAACTTGACAAAAAAGATTTCCATGGTTTTGGATTTCGGCCGAAATTTTGCACCTTGGTTTCTACTATTGCATTTTTGTACATTCCTAAACATATTTCCACCCCCATGTCGGCGAGATGGAGATAAAACACGTACTTGCTATCCAGCTTGCGGCCTTATACTAATTTATTCTATGATATTGTAAAGGAAACATGCATCTTAATCCATGCTCTCATCGGCAATAATTTTAAATAAAGCAGTAGACATGCATAATTATTATATACACAAATGTAAATAATTAAGGTATGAACATTTCACTCCCTTTATTCTATGAATATAAAAAAATAAAAAACTTACCCGAGTCTTACCCCTCCGAGGGGGGAATGATACACCAGAGTTTTGCGTCATAGGGCAATGTCGTAACTCTGTTGTATTTCGGTGTTTTCAACTCAAGGGTGGAACAACATTTTCTCACTTCCTTGGGAAAGATTGATCACAAACTAAAAGGGTGAGATGGTAGAGACTAAATATGGAGTGTCAGAAATGAGGAAGGATCCGACACTTCCTAAATCTGGGTGTTTTTGAAATGAGGAAAGGACCTATTTATAGGAAATTTTCTGGGTGGCGCGCGCAGCTCCGTGGTCGCTCCGTGTTTACCAATGGCTGGATATCATGGCGCTGTGAATACATATGCGGCTCCATGGAGTCAGTTAAACGTTGATCTGTCCTTTCAAGCCATGCACCGTGGGTCACTTTCACACCGTGTTTCTTAACACAGGGCTGCATTCACCAACTCAGAGCCGCAGTAACCAGTAAGGACTCTTTCTTTCTTTTTTCGAATATTCTTCATGAGAAATGCTTTTGCCGTGGTTTTTAACAGTAAGCGTGATCGACCTTTTCTTTATGAATGAGTCCAAGAGTGTTCTTGCCCAAAATCATCATCGCCGAGAAACATGGTGGCAAAATACGGTATCTACAAATATGAGTAGAGTCATTGTCTTGTGAGTCTTGAGTTTGGAACGGTATAATGAATGGTCAGGCCCTGAATACTTTGTAATTAATTTCATACTAGTGCAAGAAGTCAATTGGAGTAAATATGACCAGTGTTTTTCTAGTTGATTGGGTTTACTTTTCCTAATATTATACTTGCAAATTTTCTAGTGTTTCCAATTTTTTGATTGGGTAATTCGTGATGGCATTTTTTCCCCCATCCAAGCCAAGGTGTGGCCATGTGGGGGGGAGGAGAAATAGTGTAGCTTTAGAGGAGAACTTTTGTATGGAAAGTCTATCATCACTTAAGTAGTATATGACCCTGATGCATCAATGAAGTCTGTTTAAATACTAGTTCCCTGATATTTTGTATCCAATACAGGAAAATGTTACCTTGTTACTAGAAAGTCAATTTTTTTTGGAAGTATTCTTTACATGATAATAGAACGCATTTCTTAGAAAATTAAATTACTTATATGCAGTTACAGAATGGTTTACTGACCACTGTGAATCTGTGATGGATTTTATTTTGATTTCATGTGCCACTATCCATTAGATTGCATACCAAGACCTAATAGATTCTGTTCTAGTAAATAGAATTGTAATATTTTCATGATTTACAGTGGACAAAGTGGAGACTCTGAAGCATTACAAGTTTAGCTTAGCTTTTGAAAATTCCAATGAGGAGGATTATGTCACAGAGAAATTCTTTCAATCTCTGGTTGCTGGTATGCCTTCTATAGATTTTTCCCACACATTGCATTCTGTTTCATTTTGGAGATTTTGGATATCTTAGTATCTTTTTTTTTTTTTTTTTTGGTACCAATGTTCTGAAACCAGGCTTGCCCTTTGACCTGTTTTGAAGACCAGGTCAACTTTTCACCAGCTGGGCCAATCCAGGTTTCAGAACTCTGATTGGGACTTCAAAAGTTCTTTATAGGTCTGCTTGAAGTTGAACTTCGTCTTATCCAAATAGGTTCCCCCCACCCCAACCCACCTCTTTTGTAAAGCCAATATTGCTAGTCTTGACTTTTTCGTTCAAATAAAACTGTAGGATCTGTCCCTGTAGTTGTTGGTGCACCAAATATACAAGAATTTGCCCCGTCTTCTAGTTCAGTTTTGCATATTAAGGAGCTAAATGATGTTCCTTCGGTTGCCTTGAAGATGAAGTACCTTTCAGAAAATGCTGATGCATATAATCAATCCTTGAGGTAACAATTTTGTTTTTTGTCAGAGACATACCAATGTCACATTGGGCCTATTTTCCTCATTAGTTATTAATAGAAGTTATTGGGGAGTGACTGATAATTCTGTTACATGTCATTATGTAACTTCTCATTGTTCTGATTTTGGTTTGCTCAATGCAATTTGAGGCTAACATGGAGGTGTGCAAATGGTGCAATAGGTGGAAGTATGAGGGTCCATCTGATTCTTTTAAGGCTCTTGTGGATATGGCTGCAGTCCACTCCTCCTGCCGTCTTTGCATTCACCTTGCAACAAAGATCTGGGAGAGTGAAGAAAAGAACCAGAAACGTCCCTGCAAGTGCATCAGAGGGACAGAAACTGTCTTTCATATATATGTACGAGAAAGAGGGAGGTTTGAGATGGATTCCATTTTCTTGAGGTATTCTCATAGCCAACCCTGTAAATTTTCTATGTATCCACGCATACTATTGGCTCTGATTTACCAGCTTGATTTTATTAAATATCTACTAGTTCTTTAATTCTTCATGGAGTCGTACTTTTTTTTTTGGGGTGGTGGTGGTGGGTTTTTTTTGGGGGGGTGTCTGGCAGTAGAAATGCATTCCAAGGATTGTGGGGATGTTTATGATGTGCGAGTAATATGTCATGGCCATGGATCTAATGATTCAAGCTCGAAGGTTGGCTAGAACTTGTTGAATCCATTGATTGGGCTCAACACAAATTAAAAGTAGCTCCTGCAACATATTGAATTAAAGTAATTCTCATTTTTACCCCAAAAAGAAAGTAATTGATTCATTGTCGTGGTTCCCTGTGCCATTTTTCCAACTTTTACTGTACGAAGTGGTGGCCAACTGATTGATACATGTTTTACAACTTTTTCATTGATGAGATCCAGTCATGGTGGACTGGGTGTCAATTGTGTGAGATATGTACTTGATGCCCTGATTAGTTAACATATCCTTAACACTCGTTTTATGTGTCTCATGCCCAGTGGTAATTGGTATGCCTCTTGTTTGTTCCACATCAAACTGGATCAGGGCTCGATTTTTCAATGATATTGGTAGAGTTTTTGGCTCAGTCAGACTCAGTAGTTTGAACCTGGTTCAGCTCAGGCTTGAATTTGGTTTGAATTCATTGTAGATCCACCAACATTATTACAATTTAAAGATGGAAGGGATTTCTGAGTGGCACTGTTGCCTGCACCCATTGGTGGGCACGACCGATGGTGAATTTGTGAGAAGGAAGCAGGGGATGTGTGACAGTGTGTGAGAGAGAGAGAGAGAGAGATGCTGGTGTAGCTCCCACTCTTCCGTAGAGTTACTTTTTCTTTTAAAGAATGAAATTTGCTCTCATTTCCTTTTCATTGGTGGGCAGGTCCAGTAATTTGACCATGGCGGCGTTGGAGTCTGCTGTTCTCACTAAATTCAACTCTCTGAATCACAGACCAATATGGAAAGAGGAAAGACCTGAGAGCATCAGAGGAGGGGATGAACTTAAGATTTACAGAATTTATCCAGTTAATTTGACACAGAGACAAGCATTATACACTTTCAGATTCAATGGGGATGCTGATCTGAGGAATTATGTTGAAAGCAATTTATGTGCGAAATTCGAAGTCATTTTTGTCTAGGAGAAGAGGGAGTGGAGGGAATCATTATACCTTTTGCATCTTTTATTGCCTTTCCCCTGCATCTCCCTCCTCAGTTCAAGTTGTACCATTTTATTTGTCATAATTTAAAATGGATTGTAACATAATTATCTTGACATTTTAGATCTTTTCAAAGCTGGTATGTTCTTAAATTAGATAATGATATGATCTAAATCAGAAGCTTAAAAAAGAGTAAAAAGTGATGTTAAATCATATGAACAGAGAAAAATTAGGGGATTTTGGTCATGTCATCATCATTTATTAAAAATGTAATGACTATATTTCGCTTGGATGCCTCCCTAACTGAGCTACTTCTTGGCATTAGATTCGGATCATCTGAATGACACTGCGGGCTGCCATAGACGCTCCATCCTGTCTTGCAAAGTTCTTCAAGAATCTCAATGTAAAATCACCAACGACCTGGGTGGTAAGTACATGATTGATTGGCAGGAGATTCTAAAACAAAACCACTTAATTACCTTCAGATGGCTCATCTATAGAGTCAGAGAGCTCAGACAAGAAGGTCAATGCCATCACAAAACAGAGAGATTATCCATTGTAGCCTTGCTCCTGTTACTCATGGTCATTTTTACTAGGCTTCCAGATGATGAAATTTCTTGAGTATTTTGGTTTTATCGATCTGGCTGAGTTTTAGCCCCGTCCCAGTCATAGTGGAATTTCTAATTCAGAAATTGGCCATAGATCAATGCATCTGATCCTGCAACTCCCTTACATAGGTCCTTTTTAGTTAATCCAAAGAAATGTTGCATCACATTGCATCATTTCTATCCTCAAGCTTGGTTTGTCTGTTCGCATGCTTTGGGCAAAAATGTATTTCAGATAAGGGGTTTGTTTTTTGCTCTTCAGTTCGATTGGTGGCTGGTTTTGCTGCTGAGCCCCAAGCTCTGGTTGTTGGGCTCTTGGTAGTTGCTGTGTCTGTCGGCCGTTTGTCTTGTTCTTTGGTCTGTCCTTGGTTTGGAGCTGTTGGGGGTTTAGGGGATTTTTGGTCATTTGGGTGTTTTTTTTATTGGATGGGTCTGTATGTAGGGGGTTGAGTTTCCTTCTTGGTCTTCTTGGCCTCCTTGCATGTGGCAAGGTGGGTTTGTATTTCGAAGCTTCCACTCTTGAGAGGCAGATTGTTGTGTCCTCCTTTCATGGGTTAATAAATTATCTACTTACTAAAAAAAAAAAAAAAGCCCGGTTGAGCTGTGCCACCTTAGCCTAGGGCTGGTTTCGTCACCTATATCCGAACAATTTATTCCAATGATGGAACCCTTTCAGGGCCTCAAATAAAAAACCGTAAGGGCAAGCGAAGTCTTTGATCTTCGAACCTATTCTCCTGTTTGTTGAGTTTCGATCTTCCATTTTGCCCCTAACAAGCAATGGCACCTTGAGCGAAAGCCATTGTGCTCACCGGACTCTCCATGCGGCTATTATAAAGTTTCATTACTTAGAATCTTTGATGAATTTCTTTCACTTTTAAAATTAAACTTACCACCACCTATTTCTATAGCTCTGTAAGTCATTTGTTTATTTTACTTGAGGCTTAGTTTGGTTGCAAGAGAAGGGAAGTGAAAATTTTCAAACCTAAAATGAAAGCTTTTATAGTTCTAACACAAGACACAACATGATTGTATAAACTATTTTAATTTCTTGCAATATTTAGTAATGATACTTATTAGATATAAAATTTATTTTACTTTCCAAAAGCAAGTGATTTGGATACAAAGTAAAATGTAAGTTAATAACTAATTATGGAATGATTTTTAATTACTAAATGTGATAGCATGTGTAGTAATGATTACAAAAGTTTTCTTTTTAGTTTAAAATTTTCACTTCCCTTCCCTTCAATTCCCCTTGCAACCAATAAGAGGCTAAGACTTTCTTTAAAAAAAGATTGAAAAAAGGCTAAAAAAGAGTGTAGGCCATCCACTCGCCCTCATAAACTAAATAGGATTGTTACACTCATACACATTCCCTTTGGGTCTAATGCTAGTTGTTTTCCGCTACCGGTAGCTTCTCAGTTGCAACTTCTACATCATCTTTTTTTCTCTCCCTTAACTCCCAAAATTTCTCCCTCCCCCATTCATGTTATTTTTAGATCATGTATCATCTGCATCTAAAATTCCTATATATGATCCATCACTTTTCCCTCTCCTACCCTCCCAAAATCTCTCCCTCCCATTCATGTTAATTGTAGATAATTTAACCTTTTAGATTATGTATCCTCTGCATCTAAAATTCCTATATAGGAACCATTATTTTTCACACCCCTCACTCTCAAAATGTCTCCCTCCCATTCATGTTAATTGTAGATCATGTATCCTTTCCTTGAAGCGACACTAAAGCTATGTACGTAAGCCCCTCCCCAAACCCTCGCGGGAGCCTCGTGCACTGGGTACTCGTGTGCAATGAACAAATTTAAACACAATGACAAATCATAACGAAAAAGAATGTATTTGCCATGCAAGATAGAGATGTAGCCATTCGGGTGTTTTCTATAGAGATTAAGCTTGCTACAGGCCCATTGAGGCCCAACAAGATCCTATTACACATTAGACCCAGACCAAGGACAATATTGTGGCCTGGCAAGTTTTTGGTCAAATAATGTAAGGTTAGAGAGTCAAGTCACATTGCATTTTTTGAGCCCAGACCTTAGTTCATGGGTTTTTATACTCAATGGACAGAGAGGTTTGGGTCAGATCCAGGACTTACCCATCTTGGGCTGGGCTTAGGCTTGGATTTCAGGCCCAATGAGGCCCGACAAAATGCACACTGCTACACAATATCTCAGGCTAGAGTTCTGATGTTATTACTGTTTTTAGTCTGAGGATCTTGCACTTGTTTAAACTTAAATCACCTCAAAACATGAGTTATACAATCTATGCTCATTACAAGTATCTGGAGTCAAACACAAAAAACATCAGGTGATTTATGAGATGACGAAAGTCTTCAGTAAATGTAGCACGAAATCTCGGTTTGTATTGAGACCTTAGGATTCTAGTGTTCTAGAAAACCTCTTGGCTTATAGGTCTAGGTGCTTTACACCTCAGCGACCTTTAGCACCATCTTTAATTGACCTACCCCATTTGAAAGACACAGTTCATGTGATCTCATTGATCACTTGTGAGACCATGACACTGTATTATTGAATCCATTACTAAACAATCCCATGTCAGCTATGTTGCAAAAAGCAAATGTTTCTGTACTAGGAGTTAAAATGTACCTAACAATGGCTTATGTTGTAATATTGAATCCATTATGAAACAATCCCATGTCTATTATTTTGCAAAAAGCAAATGTTTTTGTACTAGGAGTTGAAATATACCTAACAATGGCTTATGTTGGAGGTACAACAATGGATTAGGGCTGAGTCATGAGAACTGTGCCCTGAGCCCAGACAACCACCTATTTAGTACTGTGAAGAACACACTTATATATGGTCACTTCTAGAACTCATTGGAGTTATAGCTTTTATAACCACTGGAAATGAGATGACATGAAAAAGCTGTTGAATACTGAATCTTGATGCCATGAGAGGTTTATAGAGGACTAAAATTTGCTGAATTGGAGAAACTTGAACCAACCAACAACAGGTCAGTATATAGCCATTCAATAATTTTGAGTGATTGACAATGGAATGACAATGAGAGCTAACAAACAATTTGGTGATGTTGAATGCGAATGATGTATAGCTTGAAATGGAAAATCCATGGAAGGGTTGATAAACCATATGAAGTCCAAAAAAGAAAAAAATGGTAGCCCCACAATTGGAAACTTAGCCATGGCTGCTCATTGCCAGAAATAATGTTAGAGGTAATGGAAGACAGGTGACACTATTCGATAAAGATGACCTACCAGAAATGGTGGATGGACTTAAAATCTGTAACATTGCTCCTCAAGTATGAAACAATTATCAATAATCACAAATTTCCCATATGAGATAGCAACAGAGGAAGAACAAATATATATTCTCTCATAATAGAGGTGGATATGAAATAGTAAAAACAAAGTGATGGATAAGGGAGGATAGGTTTTAGAATATTTTTAGTGATATGACTTATGAAAACCTCCTTTCACCATAAGTCAAGGTTCATTGAAAAAAAAAAAAGTAAAAGGCATTCATCAGGGGAAGGAGCTTTCAATATTAAGAGAAGTTTGAGTTTTGTTGTCTTGAGAATTCCCAACTCAAGACCTATCCGTATGTGTGGTTTCAATGGTCAGTATACAACTCACTGGCTACCAGAATCACTCAAATACACTAGAGCCCTTTGAAAAAGCTAACTCTCTGAAATACTTGATCACATATCTTATCTAAAAACAGAAGGGAATGACCAAATCATACTGGCCCACTTTCAGTGAAGGACAAACAAGCTAAAGACTTTTAACTGTTGCTTCTTGACCTTTAGCCTGAAAAAACAAGAGGATACAAGATTTTGGCACATAAATCAATCTCTCTACAGTTTTAAGTGTATCCCTTATGTGGATCGATGTTGGCAAGTAGTTTTGCCTGTGGTGGGTTATACAAAAATATATCCAAAAGTGAACCTTCTTTGCTGTTTCCAGTTTCCATGTAATCAAATCTCTTCACAATAATTGATAACCTTTCAAAGATCTTAACCTCCTCTTCCTCCTCCTCCTCCTCCTCCTCCTCCTCCTCCTGCATGTGGTAGCAATAACAAGTCAAGTGACAGTGATTGTGATTCGATACAAAATCAAATATTCCCATTCATGTAGATGTGAGCCTTTGGGATGTGGCGTGCGTGGCCTTCCCCTCACTCTCAAATCAACAGTCAACAAAATAATGGAGGTTCAATTTATGGTGACGACTGATGAGGAGATACTGAGTGGGTTACAATCCGAATCCGCCGTATGTTCCAACTAGAATTGGAGAATCAGTTTTCTCTTGTTATGTTGGTTTTAGCCAATTTAGGTAGATATTGTGTATCTTCATGAATTTGGTCGTGTGCTTTTCCAATGGGTTTTGTTTATCTATAAAGAGCTGTTTGCCTATATCAGCTTAGGATCTTGTTAGATCTTTCGAATGACTAGCATGTTTGGCCTACATGCCACTCGCCAACCATTTCTCCTGTGCCCAATTCAGAAAACAGATAGAGAGAGAGAGAGAGAGAACATCTATTTGTCACGTTGTGAACATGAACCTTGTCTTGTGGCAAAATCATGAGTAATGGTGACCTAAGTTTGCTTGGTATGATTGATGTATATGGTTACTAAATTAAATAAATGTATACTAGTGTTGCTTATGTATCCATTATGTAGAAACTGAAACTTATTCGCGACGTAGAAAAACACAATGCCACATAAAGAAAAACAATCACACAACGCATCTGTATGGAGATGAGTGTAGTTTTCACTATTAATGGAGAAAGGATACGATGTTCTCTTCCTCTCGCCTCTCTGTGTTTACAAAAAATTCCCGTAATACAAATTTTCCAAAATTTATTCTATGTATACCTTAAAAGTCAACCGAACGAGAGAATACAATACATCGTCCCCCAACACATTTTTTATTTGTTTTTAGGAGAGGAACGAACTAGGATGAGCTAGCTAGCTGATTTTTTCCCTTTTTAAATAGTAAACACTGGGTGCAAAGATCAGGCTTTCGGTAAAAGTCAAATTCAATTGGATATCTCTCTCTCTCTCTCCACATTCCTTTTGCTGTAGAAGATGTAGATATATATTATTTTTTTATTTTTTCTTTTTTCTTTTTTTTACTTTAATGGTTCAGTGGAGAAAGGACAAAATCTATCAGAAATATCAGATGGGATGAGCCCCCTATACATGTTAAATGAAATGAATATGGTTTGCACTAAAGAAAAAGAAAAGGATATTGTTAGTGATAATATCAAGTAATGAACTACAGCAGGTTCTTCATTTTTTAACCCAAACATGTTTTCATTCCTTTTGTTGCAGGTGGTCTTACTGATGATCCAAAGATCTGATGTTTCTGTTTACTAATAATGGATTGGTGGCTTCCACTGCCAATGCCTCATTGGCTACATGTATTGACCAATAACAATGACACATGTGTTGCAACAATTAGATAGAAAATGTGAAATATTAATTAGCTGAATAATGATTAAAAATTTAGGCAATATTTATAACATCATAATATATTTATAGGGGAGAGATTCTCTGGTCCAAAAGAAATCGAGGGCACAGGGATGGAGACGGGTGCGATGGTAATGAAATAATTTTGTAAAGACCAAAAAAAATAAATTTTGGCAATATAGGCTAGGTATAAAGTGTGTGTATTTTACAAACTATGGGTGCCTTGATATGCCAAAAAAAAAAAATTAATGGTAAAAAGGATACAAGTCTTGCAAAATAGATTAGGATAGCAAAGGAATGCAGTTTTTCTTCTTTGATTCTTACCACTTAGGACGCATTTGGTATGTATTCTAGGTCAAGAACACATTGTGATATAATAAAAACAGTGTTTGGTATGTATTCTCATTTGCAGATCATAGAATAAATTATCTAATGGAGTCCTTTATGGAACACACTATTCAGTCCATTCTGCATGTGGAACCTAGAATTGAAATGTCTTACACCTTAATCTGTTCTCATTCTATATTATTCCAAGAATACATACTATACCCAGTCTTGGATTGTTAACCAACCAAATCCAAACTATTTAAATAATGAAAAGATCTCATCTGGAATAAAATTTAAAACCTTAATTTAAATGTATGGCACACCACACACACACACACACACATTTTCTTGTGTATATACAAAATTCTCCTATTGGTTAAGATAGTAACTTCCTATGTACTTATCTAACACAAAACTAGCTTTAGTGGCCGGTCCAACCAAGTTGAATTGGAACCGAGTGCCATGGTGGTTTGGTTAGAAAAGAGGGGCAAAACTGGACTTCGGCAAAAATTAGATAAGTAACCATTTTACCCAAAACAAAAAGAGGGGGTTTTGGTGGGGGGGATTAACATTGACCCATCTTGATGAGTTCTTGAGTTGAAAATTGGTCAAAAGAGACGCTAGCAACGTAGCGAGTTGACCCATTGAGTCAAAGAAAAACGATTCATTCTGAAGGGGTCCAGCACTCCAGCATAAAGTTCAAAAGTGGGAAGCAGGAATCTTACAGATCCAAGGTCAGAGAAGGGGTCCAATTAGAGAGAGAGAGTGAGATTGGGGATCCACAGCTGGCTTAATGATAAGAAAGGGAAAATATTTGGGACCATACCTACCCCAAAAACAAGAAACTGAAGAAAGGGAAGGTATCCTTTGAAAAGAAGGGTATATCACATTTTCAGACGTCGAGATGACACAATCAAACCTTACAATCGACACGCGTCCTATTCAGTGGGAAGTACTCACCATGGATCAACACGTAGGTTTAGGTACCGTACTAAAACATCCTTGGAATCTGGATGATGGGACCGTAGGGTATCCCAGAATCAACAATTACATGATGCTGATGATTGTTAGTGATTAATAGTAAAGATACAGAGAGAGAGAGAGAGAGAGGGGGGTGGTCAGGGATAGAAAGTGATGATCAGAGAAGACGGTTTACATTTTGCCTCAAAAGACCAAACCAAAAACCAAAACTAACAAAGCCAGAGAGAGGATCCGTACTCATGAATCTTTCTTTATATCAGCCTTCATTTTCTTGTCTTCTTAAATTGTAACCCTACTTTCTTACTTCCATGATTTCTTCTTCGCATTACACATATGAATAAAGATCAGTACTGGGAGACCTTTTCAGTGCACATTACAGAATCCCAGTGTCTTATATTCTTTCTTTTTGCAACTCCATCATCATCCCATCCCAACTACGAATCGCATTGCATGTCTGTGCCTGTAATTCTAATGTCCAACTCCTTTTTTCCTTCCTTCTCAGAGTTGTGATTTTATGAGTAAGGAGTGGGGTCTTCTGTCCTTCTCTCTTTCTCTCTTTCTTTCTCTCTCTCTATAATTGGTTTGAACTTTGATAACTTAACCATTCATCCACGTGCAGAGAGAGTAACAGAGAATAATAATGTGCGTACAAAACATCTAGAAACCCATTCACCATTAATCAAGACTTTATCACACCTACCATCTCCATTTCATCTCCATCTTTCAATATATTAATCTTATGGTGGGAGAGATCAGAGATGGATTTTTTGTC
The DNA here is from genome assembly GCA_028583415.1 of Protea cynaroides. Taxonomy (NCBI): domain Eukaryota; kingdom Viridiplantae; phylum Streptophyta; class Magnoliopsida; order Proteales; family Proteaceae; genus Protea; species Protea cynaroides. The sequence goes on along the minus strand of CM053271.1, from coordinate 17,937,659 downwards.
GGAAAGAGAATTATTAGGATATCTCCTCCGAACCCTATGTTGCCTCAGACTCACATCTAAACCAGCTTTTGGTTGCCACCCGGGATCAAAGAATCATGTCAAATTTCACATTATCAATATTTACTGATGAGAGATTGACTGATAGTGAGGTTCAAAATTTAACATTTAAACGTTAATGAATAATAGTGACAACATTATTTACATGAAAATATTGTTATCTATTTTTGGAATGTTAATATATATATGGATGCATTCTTATAGTGGAGAAGGCATTCCTAATTTAGAATCAGATTAATGGGAATTAAAGAGTGAGATAATTCTCTTCTAGATTCAGAATGCAGAATGGGCAGAATGGGCTGAATGGGCTGATATAAAGAGTACGTACATACCAAAATGGGTTCTATTAGAGAACGCATTCCATGATTCAAGAATGAAAATATATACCAACCTTGTTTTGGTCATCTTAGAATATATTTTTTCAACTAAAATACATTCCAAGAATATATATTAAATGCAGCCTAAATGTTACAGGTTTTGTTAGCTTGAGCATCAGCCCAAGGGATTGACCTCGTGATTAACAGTCCCAATACGTAGCCATGGCTTCCTACTGCGGAAATTATTGCATTTTAGTGGCACCCTGAAAGCATGAAATTTGTCTAGTCCCATCAATATGGGATTTAGAGAGAGAGAGAGAGAGAGAGAGAGAGATAGAAAGAGAGAGAGTGTATTAATGTGAAGAAATTGAACCTTAATCACGATATAGAAAAGTAAAACGAAATGGAAAAAAACAATTATACAATACAAAGATTAACATGGTTCAGCAAAATTTTCTATTTACATCTACAACAATTAAGATGATTACTACTTCACTATATATCAATGTATAATAGGATTGTTATACTTCCAAATTAGCCCACATGCTGATGCATGGAAAACAATACATCCTACTCCTAAAAAAATTGAGAGTGGGAGACCGCCTGAGTTGAGACTAGTTCATTTGTATGTACTTGTATCCTTGAGATCTCATCACTTTTCATATTTAGTGAATTCCACACTCTAGAGATGGATCCCATACCATATCGGTGGTTACGGGATCCCATAGAAAGTATATGTACATACATATAATCTGAACTGATCAATCCAAATTTTAGAGAACTGCATGAGCATCTAGGCCTATGTCTACTTCGTATGAGTGTTAAATGGGTTAAAGAAATGGTCCACGCTACAGGTTTAGAGATTCATACAACCCAAACAAACAATATTAACACGGTTAGAGATTCACCAAAACAAGTATGCACTTGTTAAGGTTGCAATATGGACAACGTCCTTTGGCAAAACTGTATGTAGCTAGCATGCATGGTGCCTCCGCCAAAACTACACCAGTACAGGGTGGTGCAGCTCTGCTGGCCATATTTACTAAGTGGCAGGAAGTGAAGGCAGTGATATTGCTTTAATCAGTTTATACCTTACGCTACAAAAATGTAACTTTTCTCAATGGAATCCTTTCGGAGTCCGGATCTTCTCTCCATCTGGTAACCATTTCATACCTTTCTGGTCGGTCTATGGGATGTGGGTCCCACACCCCACGACTGCTCACAAGAGTGTAGGACGTACGGTTATCAAGTGAGGAGAGGATTTGCATTCTAATCATTTCAGGTCTACCGTTTACTTGACACCAACTTGTTTTAGTGGTCCATTGACATCAATTCATTTTCATGTAATGTCATTAGATCGCTATTGCTTTTATCAGTTTATACCTTACGCTACAAAATGCTTACTCTTCTCATTGGAATCATTTCGGAGTCTGGATCTTCTCTCCACCTGATAATCATTTCATATCCTCGTCCATGGGGTGTGGGTCCCACACCCCTTGGCCGCTCACAAGAGTGTAGGACATAAGGTTACTAAGTGAGGAGAGGATCTGCACTCAGTCATTTTGGGTCTAATTACTTGACACCAACTTTTCTTAGTGGTCCATTGACATTGATTCCTTTTTATGGAATGTCATTAGATCATTACGAGAACACGTTAAAATGTGAGGAATATTTTGGCATTTGAGAGAAAAGAAAAGGTGAGAAGAATTTGATATCAAAATTGCGACCAGAACCATGTCAATATAAAAATATCCCATCATTTCATGGTCTTATTCTTCGACTGAAAGTGCTTTTGCTTTATCCTACTGTTGCGAGTTTTTCTGTTTTTATATGAGGGAGATTTTTAGAGCAGGATCTATAGTCACAATTCTAGCTTTTCCACCTCTTTTACCAAAAAAAGAATTCTAGCTTTTCCACCTCAAGGACTAAATAATTTAGATAAAGAAGAAAGAGAGAATAAAGAAAACTTTCCACCATGGAATAGCAAGTTGATGGACGAAGGTTATAATTTTAACTCTTCTGTAAAGCTTTAAAAAGATCCTATAAATATATCAATTTTCAAAGGAAAGATAGGAAGATAAAACACTAGCTGTACTCCAATGAGGGATTCCAATATGCCTCTTCTTAAAGTTGACATGTCTTATACAAATTGCCAGCTGGGAGATGGGAAAGGTTTTGTTGACAACCCACCTTTGAAGGCCTCTTGATTTGGGAAAAAGATTTTCTCCTGTGATGCAATTGACAGATTAAGTATATCGACATGCATACCAATCATCCCAACCCGTCTGGCAGAATGGATAATAGAAGAGAATCCAAAATCCTTGATTTGGAGTCATTCCAGCAATTTGCAAACATGTGAAATTTAGTCAAATTAGACAACCCATTTCACTTTTTTACCCTTAGTGATGTCAACCATCAAATATTTGCTTTTCTGGTCAAACACATAAAATGAAGGATATTTGATGCCAACCAAGCTGCCATGTGGCAAATTTTGGTTGATCCAGCCAACCCTAGCTAGCTAAAGCATTATCTGCCATTACGTTTCTACCATATATCCTTATATCACCTAAGAGTTCAATATAGGGCAGCTAAGTGGGTGGTTGAAGAGGGTTTTACATATTGTGTATGCATGTCATTCTCTCAGGCTTCCTTCTTCTAATCTGTCATTCAAAGTTTATGGTATTTTGTTAATATTAGCAAAGGTTTTCTGAATGGTTTTTAAATTTTATGGATATGTAGGCTCAAGATCTTCTGTCTATTTGGATTACAAAATTTGTCAAGTGGCACAATCAAACTTTGAAAATATCACTACAGAAGGGGTTGATGAACATGTATAGACGATGGTCATCAATTACAAAGCTGCAAGTAGGGGTGCAAGTTTTACCCTGACAACCCGAATCCACCCAAACCCACCCTGAATCCTGGCAGGGTTGAACCCAGCCCGAACCCTGGTAGGGCTGGGTTAGGGCTCAAATTTTGATCAACTCTGGCAGGGTTGGATTGGGTTAGGGTTGACCCCCTAGGTTGAGCCCGGCCTGGCCCGACCTTATATATATATATATATATATATATATATATATATATATATATATATATATATATATATATATATATATATTTGTGTTTGTTATATCTTTAAGTTATAATTGTTATATGTATGTTATTTGACAATTTATTGTATGTTTCAGGACCAATCAGGATCAATCCAACCCTAAATCAGGGTTAATCAGGATTAATCCGGCCCAACCCGGCCCTGTCAAGGTCAATCAGGGTAAGTTAGGGTTAAGCCCAATCCTGTCAGGGTCAGGGTTAAAGTTATACATTTTCTGACCCTGATAAGATTGGACTGGATTAAGGTTAAGTTTAAATAGCTAAGGTTAAGGTTAAAGTTTTGAAAAACCCAACCCAACCCGCCCTAGCTGCAAGAACATAAGATGAGAGATATTTGATTGATATGTAAGTGGAGAAATTCCCATATATAGAACTATGGCAAACTTTCAGTCCTCCTTCCCTCCTTGCTTTTTAGGAATCCTAGATTACCCCTTAACAATTTCACTATTTTTTTTTACCATTTCATCTTTATATGTGCATCTTAAGTATGTATTAAGATGACCTAATTGCATTACATGTATCCCTCTAATGCCTAAATTTCATTCTAACATCCACATGACTTTCCTTAATCCAAAAGGCTATGGTATTTGTTGTATGTGATATAGATTGATCAAGTTTATAGCATATTTTTTATCTACATATTAATTTATCATATTAAAATTTTTACTAGAATAATTTGATGCTTTAATTAGTCCACTAAATTCAATTAGAAAGTTTAGAGAATGAGTATCATATGATTTCAGGCATATATGTGGACTTTAAAATTATATATAGGCACTAAAAATATTATAACTAATTATGTCAAATTATTGGTAAATGTACGTAGCCTTTGCCAAAGGGTTAAGGAATTCAATTTGAGGAATATCAATTTTTGAAAGGCAAAAGGATCTTTATACTGCCCATATGCATGCCATCTTTACATGTAGGGAAAGGGTATTAGACGGGTAGTTTTATAATGACATTTTAACATGTGTATTTAGAATATGTCATATTCTTTTAATCATCGATCCTTTATCTTATAATCAAAAGTTTTTTTTATAAAATTTTTTAGAGTGATTTACCATTATGTTATTGTAAAAAATTTTGATTGTATCACAAGTGAATTGGTTTCGAGAGCATTCCATCAGTTTTTTATTTTTTTGCGATTTTCCATTTCAACCCGATTCACTATCTACGTGCCTTTTAGACCCAATCATTCCAAAGAACACTTGAAATAAGTGTGCAATACTGAAAAAAGTTAGGTTATAAATTATTTAACACCTTAACTTCAAAGTATACATCAATTAGAAAATCCCTTTAAAATTTTAAGTTTCATTGATCAAAATGCCCTTCGTTACTTCTTCCTCAATATGTACAGCACATTGGATGCATGGGTGGACCTAGACTGCAGGTTCCAATCGACCCACTATCACATAGGGAGCTTATATCCTTTACAGCGGCCATTAATCTAGGATAAATTTGCATGCCACATTTGAGTTAGGAAAAAGTATCATATGGGTAATTATATATATATATATATATATATATATATATATATATATATATATATATATATATATATATATATATATATATGACTAGGATCACGTAAGACTGGACAGTTATTTATAACATTTTACGATTTTTGTCACATTGACAGAAATTCAGTTTCAATGCCTTTTCCTCAACCCCAAACACAATGTGCGTGCATGCAGGGTTATCCCTTAAATGCATGTTCTAGATGATTCACCATCAAAGGGAGCTTGGATCTTCTAGAACATATTTGCATGTCAAGTTTTATGATCAATCTCAACCAATATATAAGCCATGAAGTATAAAAACATTGACTTTTCAACCAATTCTAAAACAAGTATCCTAGTATGGGGCAATGGGTGTTTTTTTTTTCTTTTTCTGTTTTTTTTCTTTTTTTTTTGGGATAAGGTTCAACCGTCACCGGGAATAAGAACAGCCATAATGCCATATATAGGTGGGGACCCTATAGAATGGGGGCATAGGATGGGTGGATAAGGAGAAAGGGAAAATATTCCAAGGTATCAAAATGAGGGAGAGATTGATTAATCTCTCCCTATGACTTAGGCATGAGTACTACCGCTACATGCTGCCACCACTTTGCCAAAGGACAATTCACCACAATGGTTGATTAGATTAACTATGAGTGAACACATGAGTAAAGACAAATTATCTGCCATAAAACCTAGGCCATTACAAACCATTATTAATATATAGACATGTGAATCATGCAAGAAGATAATCCTTTCATTTAAGTCTATGTTTGGAATGTATTCCTAGAAATAGATTATCAGAATAGAGAATGTATTTCTAGTTTAGAATGAGAATGGGATAAAGAGGGAGGCATTTTCGTTTTGGATTCGGAATACAGAGTAGGCTAAACAACACGTTCCATAATGGACCATTATTCCATGATCCAAGAACATATATAGCAAACATTATTTTTATCATCTCATAATATATTCTTGACCTGGTATGCATTCTTGAACACAACCTATGATTTAAAAATATGAGTTTTGTCTATTTGGACCAGGATTTCTTGGTTCTTAAAAACATTGCAAGTCACCCTTCTTGGATATAATGCTCTAGTTAAATCTGACCAAGAATTTTAAGGTTCAATACCAGGTGAAGAACACATTCTGAGATGACAAGACAATGTTAATTTGTATGCATTCACATTCTTAGATCATGAAATGCATAACAGAAACGTGACCCATTCTAGAATGCGTTCTTTTACCCATTTTACATTCTAAGCCCATAATAGAAATGTCTCACTCTTTAACCCAATCTCATGCCTTTTTAAGAATTCATTTTAAAAATGCATACCAAACGCAACCTTAATTATATGAGGTTCTGCTTCTTACCCGTTTCAATGAAGATGGAAGATAGCTATGGTGTTCGCAGTACCCAACATGATTGCCTTTGGTTGGCAGTAAAATCCTTGGAGCCTGGATGAGTTTGGGCCTTTAGGGTGGGGGGGGGGTATGGAAGCATGGTTTTAAATATCCAAATCTGCCGTATCGATTGAACTAATATCCAATATCTATTATCAGAAGAGGTATTGGTTACACTGAAAACCAATATGAAACCGATATCTGACCAGTACAGAATCAATGACAAAGTAACACATGGCTGGTACTAAATTAAAAATCATCACATGCTTATCCAGCCAAGGATTCATAGAGCTAGTCATTGTCTGTAACAGAAACTCCTACAATTATTCTTGTCATTTGCTTGTATGTGTGGTTCACCTTCAATGAAGCTCATCTTCTCTATGCATATGCATCTCAATTATAAGCTTTATCTTTCAATTGAAGTTTATATCTTACCTACCACAGGAAATGTACTACCAAAGTTGCCATGGAATGCTGGTTTTCTCTTGATGGAATGAAGCAAGTACCATATATCTTTCATATCTATGGACCCATTCTTGATAGCTAGATAGCTATGAGCTTTAAATTAGGTATAGGACCAATTTAGCAGATGAAATCACAGCCTAATTCTTAACCCATCACACAGCTTTCCTATTATATATATAAGTAAAGCTCAAGTGAACAATAAGATTTCTGTGAAGTTTGATACCTACCGCATTCATAAGTCAAGGATATATGAAAATTGCATGTTCTTGAATAATAAAAAGAGCAAATTTGTTCCTATATCATACATTGGTTCTGTTTGGTTGCAAGGAAATCAAAGGGAATGGAAGTGTAAATTTTCTAATTTTAAATGGATGATCGTATATTATTTAAATTTCTTACCATATTAACTGATTTTACTTCTTAAATATATAATATTTATTTTACTTTTTAAACGTAAGGGAATTGGATGCAAAGTAAAGGGAAAGTTAATATCCTAATAGGGAACGATTTGGAATTAGTTACTTAGCCATGTAACAGTTTTTTGAGAAATTTATTTTTAAGTTTGAAAATTTTACTTCGTTTTACTTTAATTTTCTTTGGAACCAATCAAATCCGAAAATAAGCAAATTGCCAAGGTTACAAGAAAATCTTAGCATATCATTTCAGACCATGGTTCAAAATCATTCTTATTTTCAAGTATGGAAGACAATCGATCGAAAGAACAAAAGTCAGAGAAAATAACAAGGAAGGATGATCATAGATTAAAGATTTTTATGATTAAATTTGAATCTAAAATTTTAAGAAACTAATATATTTAGACAATGATCTATCAATGGAACAATCAGATTGATTAATCAACATTATTACAAATGGCACAACTATAATTGTTGGCAAGGAAAAGACTTGTCAACTAATTGCCCAAGAAGAAGCATTTCATTTGTGAAAATGATTTTAAAAGTTCATATATGATAGTTCCACAAGATGAAAATGACAACTATTAAAAAAAAATACAAAAATGTGTAATATTGTAACTGGAATATGAAAAAAAAAATCACTATGAAAACCCATTTTGTACATATTTATGGATGTGTCATATTGCATAGTATATATGATACATATTTATCCTATTCATATTTATTTAGAACTATAAAATTGAATATTCGAAAAAGTTTCTATATGCGAGCGGCTATCATATGAACTCCCACAGATTTTTATTTTATTTATTTATTTATTTTTAATTCTTTGTGAATGTGGGCTACACGAGTTAGGTATATATACGATCAGGGTAGGTATTATTGAGATTACATTTATTCATCTAACGGCTAAAAGAAACATTTTGCCTTCTATTTTTTAGAAATATTTTGATTTTATATGACTAGACAACCAGTCATGTGCCATACTACAGATTCGTTAGGGAATTCTTTTTCAATCCATAGTATCAGAATGGATATCAGTTACTCTGAAAACTAATACGGGATTGATATCGAATCGATACGAAACCAATAATAGAATGACACATAGCCAATACTAAATTAAACCATGCTCCTTGCACCCAGCCTCCCCAGAATATTAAATTCATCATCAATGAGAGCGTGGAGAGAATAAAGATCGATGGTCGGTATTAGAGGCCATTAATGGAAACTGAAAAAAGCCAACATGGAAAGCCATTTAAGTATGGTTTCAACTTTGATTGCCGAAAAGAAGGGAGGAGTCCAGACTCCAAACTGGTTGGAGCTCGTCTCCTATATATCGTTCGGTCGTTTGTTTGTCCAGACTAGTTGAGCTACATTGGCATGCATGCCTGTCAGTCCAATCCATCATACTATTGTATCAATTGGACACCCGGAGAAGAGCTTTGTCGGTTGGGATCCCTATATATAGTGACACTGTTGTACCCTTACCATTTAAGTATGGTTTCCACTTTGATTGCCCAAAAGAAGGGATAGGTTAGGGGAGCCTAGACTGGTTGAAACTCGTCTCCTATGGATCCACATTCTGTCCTTCAAAAGAATTTGGAAGAGAGGTGGTGCCCCATATAGATGTACGACACCTGAGGTCGGATTAATCCTATCGTCTGTCTATCTAGACTGATTGAGCTACATCAATATACGTGCCGACCACCCTAATCCATGGAACGACTAAATTGATCGATTGGACAACAAGCGAAGAGCCCTTGTGAGTTGGGGTAGAGTGTGACACTGTACCCCTACCCTTCACATAGGGTAAAAGTTTACGATGCTTCTCTCACTAGTCGCTACCGAACTCTCTGGACGATGGTCCACCAAGATTTCTACACGTGTCAGAATTAGCTAGCAGATGTTGACAACAACCTCCACCTGACGTGCCATCCAATTGGGGGACAAAAATAGTATGCTTTCTGCGGTCATCATTCTCTGAGGCGGCCCTGGTGGGGTCCATTTTGTGTCTCTCTCTTTCAAGTTCCAGATTTACCCTTCTCACGTACAAATAACCGAACCAAGATTGTGGGGACCGGAACACAAGTGGACCAGAAACGGCCGATCCAATCAGGAAAGATCCGGCTGGAACATCACTTTCTGTAATCCTATTCGGTCCTATGATCCCATATCAGACGTCTGAGCTGGACGTCACTGCCAACTTGGTGGGTCCCATCCTATCACAAACAGATCTGTGGAACAGTGATACTGAAAAAGAGAAAGCGAAATGACGGAACCCTCCCTGCCCTCACCCCCTAAATTCTGTCCCATCAAATTATCTGTCGTATCAAAATCAAAAAATAAAAAATAAAAAAAGATAATGCAATATGCGGTGTCAGTGTCCCATTGGTTGTTCCTCTATCTAGATTCGATGTAAGTTACTTTTGGAACCCTACACATCACGTGCAGGTTACGTACAGAAATTGGATGGATTTTCTTATCATAAGACTGGCTTCAGCTTGAGGTAATTAGAAAACAGGGGGAGAGACATTGACCACTTTTTTTTTTTTTTTTTTTTTTTTTTTTTTTTGTTAACAATTAGATTTGATGTTTGGGAAAATGAAAATCACATACATTTTTTTAATCAAAATATTTATTTTTAGAATAATGTACAAAAATATTTTAAAATATTAATATATATGCACGAACATACAAAAGGGGATACATCATTTGCCAATGTGCCTGAATAAATGACTCATATAACAATAATAATGTCCAGATTTACTTACCCAAAAAAAAAATTGTCCAGATTTCATATTAGTAAAAAGGAAAATTATTCATTGCTTTATTTTTAAAAAAAATTTAAATCAAAGATAAAATGAAATTTTCATATGTTACATTAATGTGGTTAGTATTACTGTTGTTGTCATATTTTGAAATTCATGCAATAATTATCCTCATTAATTAACACAAGAATGTAAGGACAAAAAAGTAAAGTGTCAAATTTTTAACACCTTAGAAGGTGTCAATAAGAAAATCTCTTTACATAAATATCCAAGATTGTTAAGTTTAATTATAAAAATACACATCCCATTAAAGGTCCTCATCACTTGTATAAAAGTCACACAAACGGTGTTACGAGTGTAACAAACATTAGATATGGTGATGCATAAGCTTAATTCACATGAGAGCAAAGTTCTTCAAATGACTTGCTCGACATCTAAAATTCTTTTTGTTCCTTTAAAATACATTATTGTAGAAGTTTAGGAAAAGATCCAACAATGTTAGTGTGGGGATCCCACCCACTATCTTTTACATTATTTTCTCTTTCCTCTTTGATATTCTATGTCCTCCCTGTTCATGTAGGTTCCCTATTGACTATATCGTTTCCTACACTCCCATTGGTGTATTGTGGGAAATTTTGCCACATTGGCATCATGGAAAACCCAAACGTAGGCATGTGCTTTTGACCCCCACATGGATTTAGTTGCATTCATAAGGTATTTATGTCAATTCTATGCATGCTCATATATATGACCTAAATGCCCTTATGATCCCATACTGATCCATGTAAGGGTTGATAATGTTTAGTATGTATATTATTTAGGCCTTTACTTACAAGTTTAAGCTTTTAAGATAAACGATTTCAATATGGTATCAAAGCAAGGGAGTGTGATTGTCTAAAGCCTAAGAAACGCAACAATAACTTTATAAATCAAAGATAAAATATATATATATATATATATATATATATATATATATATATATATATATATATATATATATATATATAAATAAATAAATAAAACCCTTTTTATAACATCTTAAAATGTAAGCATAGTTTCATGCCATTCTTCTTCTCATTATCTAAAGAATTGTAAAGAAATGATTCATATGATTAGATTTATAGCAATTATGTAGGAATTTTTTTCATCTTTGGGGTCTAGTTATCTCCAAGTTCAAAACAATTGGAACTCAGTTTCCTTCAATGATTTCCACCTACACTATGTCCATATGATTTTTTGCATTCTAAACAACACTGACGAGGAAGATGACAAAGATGGAAATGAAGGTAATATATTCTTTCAACAAAGATGTGAATTAGGAAAGATTGGTCGACGAAATAAGAATCGAAAACTGAATATTGATATACCTCAGAACAATACATTTTTGTTACCACGAGATGTATTGCCAATTTCGGATCATTTGATTGAAATGAAATTTGTATTTTCCAATGAATTCTCATGTCAATGCTTGTGGATCTATTCCTTTTTTTTAAATTATCAGAAACACCAGGTGTAAGTTTTATTAACGTAAAGAATTCATGACGTGATCATGACTTAACTCAATCATATGACTCACCATTTAGTAAATTTTCTTATGTATTTTCATCTTTCACATCAAAAGGAGAGAAGAGCGATTGACATGATAATTCTACAATTAGAATAAGACATATAGATTAACCATCTATCAAGTTTTAAAAAATCATATGATCTTCAATATTCAAAAATCTCTTAGACATCTAAACAGTCAATGATGATGTAGACAATTTATCTGTAAATTTTTCCTAGTGTTTAATGTAATAATCAACAATAATGTAGACAATTTTTCCACAATATTTTTTTCCAATTTTCAAATATCAACAAAGTTTGAATGCCAAATGAATTGGCATGTGGCAGGTAAGAAACATGCAATATAAACCTTAAATGAAGAAGATAATATATACAACTCCTAACAGGAAAAAAAAAAAAAAAAAAAAAAAAAACATTTTAAAAAAGATATAATTGAGGAAGGAAAAAGATTTCCACACTATCACTGGAGGAAGAATCTCCCACATTAAATCAATAATGGTTTAGAAAAAAAATCTCATTCATACGGGACCCACATTTTCACGAGAGAAGAGAGAAAATAAAAAAAAATCCATGTAATACAGTGTACAATACCATGATAGTGTGAGAAACTTTTTCCTTTAAAGAATTCTTTTCTTTTTTTCTTTTTCTTTTTTTTGGGGGGGGGGGGCAGGGGGTTCAAATCCTCTCCTCCACGGCTCCCCGGCTCCCACCCCATCCAACCGTTGGAGGGGTGAGCCGGCTCAAACTCCGACCCCCTCCAACGATTGGATGAGGTGAGAGTCGGGGAGCCATGGAGGAGAGGATTCGGTTCCGGGCTGGGAGGGAACCCTCCTCACTCATGCACAGAGGCACCCTTTTTGCAGTTGCTTTATTTTCTTATATTGATTATCAGAAAGAACATTTTTATAATATTTATTTCAGGAAAAAGATCTCCACAATGCCAGTGTGGCTATTCCTTCCCACGCCCTCTCACAGACATTGTGAGAAATCGTTTCCAATTTGTTCTTTTAAAACTTGATATGATATCATATCTTTGATTTGACAGGTCATAAATATTATTAAATGGGCAATGTTAACATCAATATAATAAGATGGGTCAATGGCCTAAATAACAATATGATGGAGAAGACCAAGCTGCCTCTCAGTTTCAACTCATCCAGCTATCAGCTAGAGGTTGATAAACCATATCTTTGTAACTACCTAGAAAGCTCCATTCTTCAGAACCATATATGTGTTTCATGTATGTTGATTTGAAACCTACTTTAGTGCACCAGGTTTAGTTCAGCTTTCGCATTCCAGCTACATGGATGGAACCACACTTCAAGCAGTTAGACTGCATTTCTAGTAAAATCAGGAAGGAAAACAAGTTTTCTTCAGTGTGAAGTTCCCACTTTCTAGACCCATCAGACCAATGCCAGTTTCATTACCTTAAACTATATTTTCAGTAAACAAGAAGGAATTAATGACCTAAAATTAGTTCCCAACAGGGTAGGGTAGGCAGAAATTCTAGTAAATTCAGGAAACAGAAAGTGAAAAAAAAAAAAAAAAAGTTTTTAGACCCAATTACCCAACTGGATATCTTAGAAACAGAACCATCTTACCCAATATGTGCATTTGATGAAACACTGTTAAGGGTATGTATTGTAAATTTTTTGACTGAGGAAAGTTTAACCATTAACAAATTGGAGGAACAGAATTGAATTTTAGGAAATCTGTTTTTTTGGGTCTTTGACTTATATTGTCTAGAATCTATCCTGGATTATTGGTGCCAAATAGATTGAGGTTATGAGGAAAAGATAAAAATGAAAACTGATCACAGATAGTGAGACAGTAATAAATTTTCTTGGACAGAAGTTTGGATGGTTAGATAGGGAAGAACCTTACCATATAAGGACAAACCCAGACAAACATGTGGCAACTTGTTCACCCGTGTTACTTAGAGAGATGAAAATATTTCAGCTAAACCAGTCTATACTTCAAAATTCAGATTGGATTAGCCTTTCTAGCATATCCAAGCACCTCCCCATCACTCTATATATACCACCCAACCTTCCTCCCTGGTCTCAGAATGCAGCCCTGAAGTCCCCCACCATATCCACTTCTTCATCCTTCTCGAAAACACACACAGACACACTAACATACAAGACAGAGACACCTAGCACCTCCTGGTCAGAAGTTGTCAAGCTTGTGTAAAAGATGGACATGGGTGCTGGAATTCTTGTATATGTTCTACTCTTTCTTCCTACTCTTCTCTCATGTATCTTCTTGAGAACACATAAGAGGAGGCCTCAGCAAAGAGCTAAACTACCTCCAGGTTCAATGGGTTGGCCTTATATAGGAGAGACTCTTCAACTCTACTCTCAGGACCCAAATGTCTTCTTTTCAGCCAAGCAGAAAAGGTGTCTTTCTCTTTATAATTCTGCCTTTTCTCTTAAATTATTTTTAGTTATCCTGTTCATGGATTTGAATATGGTGGTGGTGGTTGTTTAGGTACGGAGAGATATTCAAAACCCACATACTTGGTTGCCCTTGTGTTATGTTGGCAAGCCCTGAAGCCGCTCGATTCGTGTTGGTTACTCAAGCTCACTTGTTTAAGCCAACGTACCCAAAGAGTAAGGAGCAAATGATTGGCCCATCTGCCCTGTTTTTCCACCAAGGAAAGTACCACACTAGACTTAGGAAGCTGGTTCAGGGCTCACTTGCTCCTGATTCCATCAGAAGACTCATTCCCAACATTGAAGCTGTCACAGTTTCTGCATTGGATTCATGGGCTGGTGGTCATGTTGTCAACACCTTTCATGAAATGAAGAAGGTTGGTTGGTTAACTCTTAACATAAACTGATCATAAATGTGAAAGTCATGTTGCTTTAAACATTCTGGTTAATGATTGAATTGATCTTGTCGTCTCATTCCTTTATTCTTCTTTCCATCAGATGGGTTCTCTTTAGTTGTTTGTTTTATTAATGGTTGAGAATATTTCTCAATCATGAGACCTTCACTTTTGTTTTGTTCATTGTCTTCTGAATTATTAATACGGTTTTCTTTGATTGATCCATCGCAGTTCTCTTTTGACGTCGGTATTCTCGCTATCTTCGGCAGCTTGGATGTGAACCACAAAGAAGAGCTCAAAAAGAACTACTTCATAGTAGATAAAGGCTACAACTCCTTCCCCACAAACATTCCAGGAACTCCGTACTACAGCGCCGTCTTGGTAAGCAAGAAACTGCCACTAAAACTTATCTTGTGCTTCTCTTGAGTACTATTCCTTCTCAAGAGGACCCAGAGCTAACTAACTCTTTCTTATTTCAATTCTGTTTCTTTTCTCATAAAATTCTCAAAGGCAAGGAAAAGGCTCGGTCAGATTCTAAGTGAGATTATTTCTGAGAGAAAGGAGATGAGAGTAGTAGAGAAGGATATCTTGGGTTGTCTTTTGAACTCCAAAGATGAGGAGGGAAATATTTTGACCGATGATCAAATTGCTGATAACATCATCGGAGTGTTGTTCGCAGCTCAAGATACAACAGCTAGTGTTCTCACTTGGATTCTAAAATACCTCCATGATGACCTGAAACTTTTAGAAGCTGTTAAGGTAATTTTTTAAGAACTCAGTAGAATTATTGAGCATTTTCCATCCAAATATTTCTTTCCAAAGCTTCAATAGTTTGCTAGTAAGCAGCCTACAATGATCATACTTAACAAAGTACTTACTGTTGCAGGCCGAACAAAATGCGATATACATGTCCAATGAAGAGAAACAAACCTTGACATGGGTTCAGACTAGAAATATGGTACTTACTCATAGGGTATGCACTTCTCACACCTTACAGGAATGAGAATTTTTTTTTTCTTTTGCACCCCTCTCTTACTTTGCATGGCTAAGTAGAAATGTTGATTTTCAGGTTATATTGGAAAGTTTGAGGATGGCAAGCATCATATCTTTTACATTTAGGGAAGCAGTTGCTGATGTAGAATATAAGGGTAAGAAAGAGCTAGCATTTGAGTTTTTTTTTTTTTTTTTCTTCTTCATTTTTTCACTGTCCATATCCTTGAATTTTTCAAGAGACTAAATGGTTTTGGGAATTGATACAGGATATCTTATTCCAAAAGGCTGGAAGGTGATGCCTTTGTTCAGAAACATTCACCATGATGCTGGATTCTTCCCTGATCCTCAAAAGTTTGATCCTTCCAGATTTGAGGTGAGTGTGAGAAGAACATATGTGTTTCTGTTACTAAAGTATGGAATATTACTTGTGCGAGAGAGAAAAAAAATATTCTTCTCTTCTCTTTTCTTTTTCCCTAATCTTGAAATGGTGTATGCAGGTTGCACCAAAATCCAATACATATATGCCATTTGGCAACGGAGTACATGCATGTCCTGGAAATGAACTTGCCAAGCTGGAGATGCTTATTTTGATCCATCATCTAGTCACCAAGTTCAGGTAATTAAGATAGATAGAGATAAGAAAGCATTGATGGAATGTTGCAAATTTTTGGGAATTAGGAATGTGGTTTTATTATAAGTAAACCTAGGGTGGCTGCTTCATGAGCATTATTTAATGAAATTACTTTCAACTTTGATGAGTAGATGAGTTTTAGTATCTTTAGTACAGCTAGAGAGGATCTTGAAAGTGCAAAATATAATTTGCTAAGGCTTTCTGTTGTTGCTGATGATTTGGTTGCAGGTGGGAAGTGGAAGGATCCCAAAGTGGGATTCAGTATGGCCCATTCCCAGTTCCTCAGCATGGACTCCCAGCCAGGTTTTGGAAAGTATCCAACAGCCGAGGACAACATGGGTGCGCATGAAAGAAGATTCCATGCCAGCCTTCCTTCCTTTATTTTATTATTTTTTTTCTTTTTTCTCTTTTTTTGGAAGAAAAAAAGAAAAATCTTTAACCCCATCAGATCATCTTGGGAAGGAAAGATGCTTCTTTTTCTCCTCATATTGTACTTGTTATCAATTTATTCAAGGATGAGTTTTTCTTTCTTCTGCTTTCTTCACTGTCACTCTCTTCACAAGTCACAAGTCTCATAAACAACCGGTCCCCCTCCCCCCCCTCTTTCCCAATGTCCCTACATTTTTTTTCTTCACTTTTTTACCTTCACAAGTGTAATTTTCATTATGGTATTTAACTATAATTGAAAAAGTGTCAATTATTTGGTTTTCTACTTGACACGACTGTTCACATTGACGATCATGTCCATTGGACAGCAAAAACCCCTCACCCCTTATCTCAAATACTAAAATTGTCCGTGTATTTCATGGTTTCCCCCAGTGAATGTGTTAAAAAGAATCAATGTCAAAACGGCCTTGACACCTGCTGCTGTCAAGTAGAAACACCCTTAATTATTAGAAGAGAAACATTAATCTGTGGAATCTCTTCCCACCCCAAGAGCAAAGCCTTGGTTTGGTTTTTTGGACAATGGGACCCCACTACAGTCAAATGGAATAACCTAATAAGAAATGCCACGTCCTCATTTGCAAGGTCTGGGCATGCGAACCTCGCATGGACAGCCATGTGCATGGCGGAGAAAGAGCCACGTATTGCTAATATGATTGGCCAGGGTAGAATATGCGGGGGTTGCCTAGGCTGGAAGGCACCCTCTCAAGTATCAAAAGACACCAGTAGTTGATGTTTCGTTTCTCATGGGACCATTTACAAAGTACACCACATTTGGTGCCTCCCTCTTGGGTGGCCCTGCCTAGATGCAGCTAATAGAGGTTTTACAGCCCTTGGACCTGTTGAACAATGGCCAGTGTACCTCATTTTGTCATGATTTTTTTCAAGAACCCTCTGTACTATAGATGTGGGACTCCAGAGGATGGGCAACCAACCACCAACTCTAAAGCGTTCACCACCTTGCACCTTGTGTTTCTGATTCTCAAACGAAGTGTCCCCACTGTTTTTCAAGGACAAATGATGATGAACTGATCAGCTCATCATCATCATGAGTTTCAGCCCATGCTACAGAAGGGTTCCATGCCAATCCCTATTTAACAACCCACCAAACTCCTTACTGCCTTGCAACTATAATTGCCTTCTCGATTTAAGAAACCTCTAAAGGACAATAAAGGAAGAACCAGAGTTTCCTCTAACAAAACACTCTATCTCTCTGTGTGGTGACCCTCAAATTCCTTGCTCAATGCAACTTATCCCTACCCAAATCCTAATTCCTAACAATGATCAACTTTACAGTTTAATGATAAAAACATTAATAAATCTATTGTATGGACTGTGGGGGGGTGATTTTCATCATGAATTGTATAGATATGTACAGCAATTATAGTTCCTTAATTATCAGGCCAAGAAAGTGATTCAACAAAAAATGGTGATGGTGAATTGGTGACGACGATTGACAATGATGAAAACCAAATGTTTTGACATCTCGACTGATACAGAGTCTAAAATGATCAAAGCTCACATGGCATGATGTTCAGGTTCAACACCAGCTAACTTTGGGCCATGGAAGGAATATCTCAACAACACGGGCACACATGACAGGGCCTTACATTTTGTTCCTAACGTCAACTCCAATATAAGGTTCAGTGAGCTGAGCCACCAAATGTGCTATAATAGGTAGACAACAAAACTATAATGGAATAGTAAGTGTTGCCAGAAGAAATACAGTAATCTGCTTATGGTGTAGACAGGCCCACCAGTTAAACAATAACCTTTGGTTCAGGTCTTCACACCTTACATCCCAATTCATATTACATCCCAATTGCATCGGGTTCGACATGAACTCACAATACAAAACAGACAAATTGCAGTTCATAGAATGCAGAATACAAGCAGTGGTAAATGTATTAATGCAATAAGTTTGTTTTTTCAGTCCAGAATAACAAAGGATTTAAATCAGTGGCAGCCTGCACTTCAGAGCTCTAATCCGGATGTTCCCTTAGTATACCAAGAATAGTAATGTACACAGATTGGTCTAAATGTCTTGAGGACCAAGAGATGTATATTTAAGAATGGCAGCTACAATCCTTTCCTTGTCTCTGGTTGGGAAGGCTTCCAGTAACACTCCATTTTTGTAGAAGTGGAAAAGAGGCACAGCCTGCACCAGTTCAAAATCAGCATTTCAAACCATGGGATTTAGTAGTGTCATACTCACTTAATTGAGTTACTAGTGGAACATGAACAACATACATCAAAGCTGCATTTCTGGATTAAAATGTTAATTTATAAATCAGAGCACACTATGTATTAGAAAAGAAATGAAAATTTAAGTTGAACATAGAAGACAAATTTGACCAGGTTCTTGAAGATATATTTAATGCCTTCTCTGATTAATAAATTACCTTTTTTTTGGAAGCAAGCATACTTCCTCAAACAGCTCTGTCCATAGATTATTTTTCTTTTTTCTTTTTTAATTGAATCGAGAGATTTATTATGAAGAGGGATGAGAGATTCCCCAAGAAGAAGAGACAACAAAACAAGATAACAAAAACAGCAGCAAGGAATACAAGCAGCCCATCCTCTGAAAGGAAAAAATATCATGCCTGAGAAGTTTCACCAGATTTGAACTGCAAGTTGCAAGTATCAAAATCCGCCAATTCAAGGAGTTAAAAAAACCCAGAATTTTAAGAAACCCAAGACAAGCTTCCACCTCTGGGCAAAGAGAGTGAGTGATCCACAGTGTTTCAAGAGAATAACCATGCCTTGTCCATTCCATTAGTTGGCATGAAAAAGAAAATCCACACACTTGCTCCACTCCACATGGTCTTTATCCACACCCATAAATAGGTTTCAAGATATAGGTCATTTTCCCCTCAAATCCAATATGGAAACAACTTTTATGAACAGTTATCTTCTTGAAGAATTGAATTGAATATTGAAACCAAGTATAACACCCTAATTCCCCTAAAATTAATGGAGAATGAATTCATTAGATTTTCCAATGACTTAAAGGCAGGTTTTAAAGCTGAAGAGAACATGGAATTCAATTGCAAGGGTTTCTGTGTCATACAATCCACCTAAACAGGTCCTAATATGTTCAAAGCCTTCCATATCAACAACATTGGAATTCTTGCCAGCAAAATGTTGTGCCAAATTTCTAGTCAGTAAGCTTCAATAATTTGACCAGAATCTAATCTTATGAGAATTGTACCTTTATTCTTAGACGTTCAGCCACCTCTGACCTTTCATCATACTCATCAATAACCTACAGAAGGTCGCAGAATATTTAGGTGATGAAAGAACATAAAATTTATTCAACAATAAGAAACTCCTCTTGAGATAGTTGGAAGATAATTATCATAAGCTATGCACATATTTTAGAAATTATCTAAAAGGTCAGCCGAGCGCACATTTAAAATGAGAAGCAGATTAATATGAAGGATGAACACAAAAATCCAGACCAAAAGGGAAGGAACAAGAAGTTGTTAGTAAACGCATATAACAGAGGGGATACATCTATCCCCACATAGCCCACCAACTCAACAATGCAGTTCATTATTCGATAGGGATGCCACCTCTTTAGTGGGGACTTTCTAATATACCCTCCCCCCCCCCCCCAAAAAAAAAAAAAAAAAAAAAAAAACTTTTCCCCCTAGGTTTTAGCTTGAGACTAGCAGGTTAAAATGCTCCAATGAATCTGACTTTCTGGCCATGCTACTCATTATAGAGATGGGTGATGAATGAGTGAAATGATTTTCTCCCTCACCCAGCCTTCATATTTATGATAAAACATTGGTAACCAAATTACAACCATGTCCCTCCTTAGCCGCACTTAGAGTAAGGTTGGCGAAAGTGGACTCATAATGATAAAACCTTAATGATAATAAAGAAAGGGAAAAATACAAGACTACCCCGAAACCTGAATCGGCTATGGATTACGACACTCCCACTCAAGTTGGTGCATATATATCATGCATACACAACTTGGACAACATCATATGAAAGGATTTCCCAAGTAATCCTTTGGTGAAGATGTCTGTCAACTGGTCCTCTGATCTGACAAATGGAATCTGAATCTAGCCACTTTCTAACTTTTCCTTGATGAAGTGATGGTCTATCTCGACATGCTTCGTCCGATCATGCTGGACAGGATCATGAGTAATGATGATAGCTGCTTTATTGTCACAAAACAGAATCATAGATTGAGGACATTGAACCTTCAAGTCTCTAAGTAAGCCTTGCAACCATAAGAGTTCGCATATTTCCTAAGCCATTGCCCTGAACTCTGCTTCCGCACTGGATCGGGCCACTACATTCTGCTTCTTGCTGCGCCAAGTAACCAGATTTCCACCTACAAAAGTGCAGTAACTAGAGATAGACTTACGGTCTGGACTGCCTGCCCAATCTGCATCGATATAGGCCTCCACTTTTAGATGATTATGAGGTAATAGTAAGATCCCTTTTCCTAGAAGCTAATTTAATATCCTATAAATTGCTTCCATATGGGTAGAGTAGGGATCATGCATAAACTGGCTTACCAAACTCACTGCAAAGGCAATGTCTGGCCGTGTGTGTGATAGGTAAATGAGTCTTCCAACTAACCGCTAGCACCTGCCTTTATCTGCTGGTGTTTCTTCTTTTTCCTTGAGCTTAGTACTGGGATCTAGTGGAGTATCACATGGTCGGCACCCTAGCAGTCCTATTTTTGAAAAGAGATTAAGGACATACTTTCATTAAGAGAGAAAGATACCCTTTGTAGATCAGGCAACTTCAATCCTAGGAAAATACCTGAGTTTTCCAAGATCTTTGATTTCAAACTCGTTACCCAGAAACGTCTTCAGTTTCCTGATTTCCTCATCATTACTCCCAGTGACAATGATATCATCAACGTATACAAGTAAAGCAGTGAAAGTTCTAGATGAGTGCTTGATAAATAAAGTATGGTTAGCATTACTCTGAACGTAACCATATGCTACCATAGCTTTGTGAAACCTCCCGACAATGCTCTAAGAGACTATTTTAGTCCATTTAGAGAGCGTTTTAATTTGCATACCTTCTCTTTGTGCTAGCATCTGTGAAACCAGATAGACAATCCACATAAACTTCCTCAGTAAGTTCTCCATGGAGGAAAGCATTCTTCACGTCTAGGCTGTTGTAAATCTCAGTTATAGTGTACGGCGCATGCCAAAAGAACCTTGACTGTGGTGGTCATCTTGGCCACCGGAGCAAAAGTTTCTTGATAATCAATCCCCTATATCTGGGTAAATCCGTGAGCAACCAGTCTTGCCTTGTACCGATCCACAGTCCCATCTATTTTCTGCTTGACTGTAAATACCCACTTGCAAACTGACAATGACCTCTTACCTGGTGGAAGTGAAACAAGGTCCCATGTATCATTCTTCTTCAAGGCTCTCATTTCTTCCATCATTGCAGTTTTCCACTGTTCATTTATAATTGCATCCTACCATTTTTGGGGAATAGACACAGAGGAAAGCAAGGACACAAATGCATAGATTGAAGGGGAAAGAGAGTTATATGAAACAGAATTAGAAATAGGGTGAAGTGTACAGGCCCTAGTTCCTTTCTGAAGAGCAATAAGAAGTTCAAAAGAAAAGGGAGGAAGTTCTTTACCAGGAGACTCAGTCTCTAGATCCAGGATTGGCGAAGGGACATGTGAAGTTGCGTTGATGGTAGTGGTCCTTCCTTGCTTGCTTCTGGCACGGCTGTAGACTTGTAGAGGCTTAGGCTCAAGACTAGTTGTGGGAATGGGTGTAGGTGTAGATGGTATTTCATCAGGGTCTAATGTTACATCTATGTCTGGAACATGCGGATCTGGATCCGTGATGGATCGTTCTTGGACTCTTTTTGCTTCTTCTGGTAAAAAAAGAGGCACATCTTCGGCATCATCGGCTGCATCCTTCTCCCCCTGAAGATGTGACGGGTAATACATAATATGCTCATGAAAGAGCACATTTTGGTAACAAAAGTCCGCCATAAGGGAGGATGGTAACGCTTGTACCCTTTTTGCGTTGTAGGATAGCCTAGGAAGATGCATCGTAACCCTCTGGGATCAAGCTTGTCAGGAGATCGATGGTTACGGGCATAGCAAACACAACCAAAGACCTTTGGTGGGAGCACAAAGAAAGTATTGCCAAGAAAGTGATCCAGAGGAGCTTTGTTATTGAGAATTCGTGATGGGAGCCGATTGATAAGGGAAGCAGAAGTAAGGACAACAATCACAACATTACTCCAGATGTGAGCTGGAACATGACCTTCAAACATTAGAGCTCTTGCAGTCTCAAGGAGGTGACGGTTCTTCCTCTCTGCAACCCCATTTTGAGCTGGTGTGTCCACACAACTGGTTTGATATAGGATGTCATTATCTGATAAATACTGTTGAAATGTACCTTCAAGGTATTCCTTACCGTTGTCACTACTAAGCACCGTCAATCGGGTTTGGAACTTTGTTTTATCATGTTATGGAATTGGCGAAAGCATTGAAAAACCTTATTTTTATGATGCATCAGATAAACCCAGGTAGCTCAAGTGTAACAATAAATATACGTTACAAACCATCTATGCCCAGTGATAAATGTAGTCTGAGCTGGTCCCCAGACATCAGAATGCACCAAATCAACCATACCACTACTTCTAAAAGATGAAGCTAAATAAGAGGTACGAGCCTGTTTAGCCAAAGTGCAAGCTTCACATAATAACTCGTCCTTATTACAATGTTTGACTAAACAAGGAAATAACTGAGATAAAACAACAGTGGAAGGATGACCAAGACAGCGGTGCCACTGTTGGAGAGTGCTCACAGCTGAATAAATGTGGTGTGGGGTGGTTTGGTGTGAGGATGGTTTATAAGTTGATATAGGTTCTAAAGGACCATCACCAAACAAGTAGAGACCACCATGCATTCTACCATGTCCAATCGTCTTCCCACTTACCAGATTCTGAATCACACACGAGGAAGGAAAAAAAGTTACCATACAATTAAGTGTTTTAGTAAGACTACTAATAAAAAGTAAATTCGTAGAGAAACTAGGAACATGAAGCAAAGATTGTAAAGTAAGGGGGAAAAAGCAACGGATGGAGCCATTTACAGATATAGGGGAGAGGGACCCATCTGGTACCCTAACTGTATCTCTCCCAGAAAAGGGAGAGTATAGATAAAAGGAGCTGGATGAACCAATCATGTAGTCAATGGCACCAATGTCCATAACCCAGGGGTTAAGGACAAATGAAGCACAGTGACCAGCATGAAGAATACCTGACCGAGCAAAATGTGAACCTAGTGTGGCAGATGCTGATGGAAGAGTTGTATTTGCTGCAGGAGATGGCCTTAGTAGACTACGGAGAGCGTGGAATTCGTCTGTGGAGAGCATTGGTGGAGTTTCAGTAGGAGGGCAAGCCTCTATCTGATGGGCTTGTGGTGCTCTGAAGTTCTTGGATCTTTGTATTCCTTTTTCCCTTCGCTTGGCCTCAAAATCAGCTGGTTTCCTGTGTAACTTCCAGCAAATTTCCTTAGTATGCCTTTCTTTTCTACAGTGTTCATATCAAATAGGCTCTTTAGAGGAGGAATACTTGGAGAATTATTGAGTGGTCTGAAGTGTTGACCGTTCTACTGGCAATGCAGGTATCATAGACATACGTCTCAAATCCTCAAATTGAACCAAGGCATAAGCCTGTTTTAATGATGATAGGGGCTCACAACTGAGGGTTTGAGCACTGATTTGGTCAAATTCAACATTCAAGCCGGCCAAAAAATTATACACCCTTAGTTTGTCCTTTGCTAGCTTCATAGCAGCAGCAGCATCAATAGAACAAGCAGCGGCGTCAATAGAACAAGCAGCAGTAAACATGTCATAATAGTCCGACTCTTGCACAAACTTCTGAGTTCGGAATAGTATTGGGAAACAGCAATGTCCTTTTGTTTAGTTGCACTTACCTTTACATGAAGATCATAAATTAAGGAGTAGTTGCCAACCTGAGAGTAGGTTTCTTTGGCTACATTCCAAATTTGTGTAGCATCAAGCAATAATACATACCCCCCGCCAATTATAGGTTCCATGGATCCAATCAAATAAGCCATCACAATAGAGTGTTTTTATGCCATTTTCATAAAATCAATCATTTGGGTCAAGTGCCTTTTTTCAGCCAATGATATAGCCCAGTAAACCTCTGGCAGAGATTGCCATGTGAGCAGTTTTGGACCATATTAAATAGTTGGTCCCATCCAACTTGAGTGGGTTGGGTGTAATAGCAGTGAATTCAATTTTAGGGTTCTCCATGGTAGGAGAAACAACTTTTGAAGAATCAGGCATGGTGATGAACACAACCCAATATCGATTTGTCTTACAAAAAAATTAACAGAACAAATCGACATGGCAGCAACTATGGTAGTAACAAGCAATCACAAGCTAGCAAATCGATGGAATCATGCTTCATGAAGAAATCGAACTTGCCAAACAATTTTTAAAAATACCTAGAACCAGAGATGCCGCAAAGAGATGTACCAGAGAAAAAAAAAACCCAATGAATATGGTTGTCGTAGGTAGATAAGAACTGGAATGTAAAAGACATAGTTGCCACAAGACTTATTGGGTCTTTCACAACTTGCGGCTTCATTATCTAGTGAAAACTTATTGATTTCAACTTGCTGCAATCTTCAGGTGCAGTATTTCAGCCTTCTGTGATTGAGATACACATCTTCAGCAGGTTTCGATCTTCATAAAATTAGGGAAGAATCGATAATGGCTATTTATGTGTTCTCAATCACATAAGAAATCTGCTAAAAGAGAGGAAAAAGGGTTTTAGAGGTTGCAGTTGGAGAGAGAGAGATTAGAAGAGGGTTGCGACTAAGTGGGGAAGATGGTTTTAAGATTGCCGTTAGATGGGGAAAATGGTTTTAGGGTTTTGAAGAGAGAGGGAGGCTAGGGATTTAGAGGTGGCTCTGGTATCATGTTGAATCAGAGATGGGTGATGAATGAGTGAGATGATTTTCCCCCTCACCCAGCCATGATTTTCCCCCTCACCCAGCCTTTTTATTTATAATAAAATATTGGTAACCAAATTACAACCATGTCCCTCTTTACCCGTCACTTAGGGTAGGTCGGCTAAGATAAAACCCTATGATAATAAAGAAAGGGAAAAATACAAGACTACCCCTGAACCCTGAATCGGTTATGGATTACGACACTACTAATTGAAATAATGAATAATATGGATCAGTTAGTTGATAATGGCTGATGGTCCAACTAATAAGATTCCTCGGGTAGGTTCCACTGGACTTCATATGTTAGAAATGTCATCAGAACACATGAAATGCAAAGAACAGAACTTGACAAGTAATAACCATCTCCAGGAGTTGTTATCAAACTAAACAAAATTGCATAATGCAGTTAATATATTCTGAAGAGGAACTGAATAATACCATGGACAGGACAAAAAAAACGAGATAAATCTTACCCCATAAAGGGGTAAAGCGATAAAGGATCCACCATGGTCAGTCCCTTCAAAGAGATCTTTCCGGTCATGAATAAATGTGATCCAACCTTGACAGAAAACAATTATGCTATTTTACATATGATATCTCAAACTTCTTTTCATTGATAGGATTCAACAAATAAGATGGAACAGACAAGTTTAAGGATTTGATTTTAGGCCAAGGAAATCTCATCCTGACACAAGTATTTCCTGTAACAAACTGACGTCCAGGATCGGGAAGCTGGACTAAATTACAAGAAATGAGCAGAAGAAAACAAGACAGAGCAACGCCATACATTATGCTTTAAGAAGATAACCAGCGCTTCATGATCACCAGATCCTTTGCATAATTTTGCTGGACTAAATTACAAGAAATGAGCAGAAGAAAACAAGATAGAGCAATGCCATACATTATGCTTTAAGAAGATAACAGGAGCCTCCTGATCACCAGATCCTTTGCATAATTTTGAAAAACCCTGCTCTATATACTTGCAGCTTCCACAAGCAGTACGATAAAAATCTACCACTACTAAAGAATCAGCTTCCTTCGCCTTCTCCAGAATTTTGAAAAATTCCTCGTCAGTCTTAAATTCTCTAACACATTCCACAGGGCAAAGCTCATCATCTTCATCAGATAGCTCTCCTCCATTTTCATCCAACACACTTTTGAAGTCAGCAGGTTGAAAGGTGCTATTTATTTTGTGGGTGTCTAGGTTCATATTCTTCATGATAGAAGGTACTTTTGACCTTACTAGACAACTTCTAAAATGTGTCCTTTCATGAAGCAAGCCGGGAACTACACATACAGCACCATGATCGAGTTGACCATCTGAAATTTTTGGGTACTTGAAAGATGAACTAGGATACAAAAAGCTCTGCCCTTGCATGGCAACAATAAGAGAACCTCAACAGCAGGAAAATCCTTCCACTATCAGCATGGGCTCTAGGATACAGGCCCTCCAGATCAAAGCTTTACTTCTACTCTAACTATTTCATGCAGTGGTCCACAGGGTCTTCACAATGTTCTTTACATTATCTACCACTCCATTAGCTGATGGAAACAAAAAGCGCATCTATTAGAACATGAATGATAATAAACCACAACATAAATAGTACAAAACAAAACTTGATTTAAACATAATTATCTAGTCAAGGATGACTGGCAAAACATGGAAATTCTGAAATAAAGGGTTAAACAGATTTAGAAGCTGATATTTTTATATCATCCAGATACAATTATTTAGAACTTTCACAACATAGATGGTTATCATACTTGTGATCGATACAAATTTCAATAATTGTGAGGCATGTGATTTGATAAAGGATACAAAAAGTGCAGACAACTGATGTACTTGCATGCATACATAGGGTACACACTAAATTCTAGTTGACTCATATAGTTGATGTGTGTTCAACTGAGACGGTTTTGAATGATCACCAGCCACCTTCGCTGGACCATGTCAATAATCCTGCCACCTGAAGATGGGTTAAGAGAGGTTTAACCAAGGCCAGCATTTGATCAGATATTTATATGGTTCCATCTTGAAATGGGAAGAAGGTTGAAGTTGAGTAATATAATGCTCTTGAAATATGAGATTTCTTTTAGAGGGGCTTATATGGGATCACCCTAGGGTCCATCCACCCACATAATCCAAAGTGCGCGCAGTTTTATGGGCCCATATGCATCACATTAGTCAGCCAATCAGTCATTTTGTTTATTTTAGTTTCCCCATGTCAGTTCTTAAAGGTTTTTTTTTTTTTTTTGTAATTTTGGGTAGTTCTAGTCCAGTTTGAGCTGGCTCTTTTAATTCGAGTTTAGGTCATATTTAGAATTGTTAAACTACATTATAGTCTACATGATGGGACCTACTCACAGTCCTCATCGTGTGGGACTCTTTGACCTGCACAGTTGGTGTAGGACTTTTTTACTACAGTTGCTGAGTTGGAATAGGACTCTACAGTCCTATTGTGTTTACAGTTCTATACAGTCCTATTGTAATCAGATCTCCTATTACTATATGGACTCCTAATTAATTTATTAGTTTCCTTTACCAATTAGGCTTGTTAGTTTTTTTTTTTTTCCTATTTGGAGTTTACTTTGTCTTTAGTTTGTGATTAGGACTCTGACTTGTAGAGTCCTAGATCCTATATGTTTTCTATTTTCGATAAATATAAGCTACAAGGAGAGGAGCACACAGATATTCTCTCCCTCGTTTCTTTTTATTGAATCAAAGAATGGGAGAGAATTAATTATATTCTCTCATCATCCTAGCTTTATTTATAATAAGAGAGATTACAAACTAATGAGAACTCTAGAGAGACTAGGATTCCTAGTGAACTAAGGAAAGAAAGAGTCCTAGTTAATTAAGGAAATAAACATAATAGGAAAGTCCCATTCACTAAGGACGACAACATTCAACACTCCCCCTCAAGTTGGTGCATATATATAAGTCATGCACAACTTGAATAATAATGGATGAAATTGCTTCCTTGGGAGTCCTTTTGTAAAGATGTCTCTCACTTGATCACTGTACTGAACATATGGAACACAGATCTGTCCACTATCTAATTTTTCCTTAATAAAGTGACGATCAATTTTCACATGCTTGGTACTATCATATTGAATTGGATCATGAGTAATGCTGATGACTGCTTCATTGTCACAAAACAAAGTCATAGATTGAGGACACTTGACTTTCAAGTCTTCGAGTAAACCCTTCAACCATAATAATTCACATATTCTTTGAGTCATTGTTCAAAATTTTGCTTTTGCATTGGAACGAGCCACCACAATGGAGCAAAACAATGTAGAATACCCTCAATAAATTGAAGACACTTGACTTTTAAGTATTCGAGTAAACCCTTCAACCACAATAATTTACATATTCTTTGAGCCATTGTTAGAAATTTTGCTTCTGCATTGGAACGAGCCACCACAATGGAGCAAAACAATGTAAAATAACTTCAATAGTGATGCCATGTATCAAACTTCTGGGAACTAGAGATACATATGCAACAAGTTTCGACCTTCATATAGATAGGGAAAATTCAAGGTTGGCTATTCGAGTGCAGCAATTTTTGATCTTCATACAGCCAGGGTAGAATCGAGGTTGGCTATTCGAGTGATCTCTTTAAAGTAGCCCGATAACAAGAGATACATGGCAACTAGTATTAACAAACCCCTGTGGGAAGGATAGTAGTAAGCTCCAACATGAGCAATGTAGTAGAAGGCTCCAACATGAACAAGGTAGTAGTAATGTCTCTTCCATGAGTAGACACGAACCAACAAAACGAACCAACAAATACTAATAATTTTCAACTGATGATTTGAGCAGATAAATAATCTTCAACGGATAACTTGAGTAGATAAAACTCTCCAATTAAACTTGAGCAGATAAGAATCTCCAATCTCCCCCTCACGTGGAGAATGCCACGTGAACAAATAATATAGAGGATGCAAATAATACCAATTAATGTGGACAAAAATTGAGAAACCCCAATTGAATCTGATATGCGCCCACAAAAACAATAATATACTCAAATAGCAGCATTAGTGGCAGAACTGATGCGGACTCGGGTAAAGAAAAACCCTATTGGGTCCACAGATGGGCCACTCCATATAATATAAAACCAATTGATGAAGTGCAGTGACATAATTGGTAAATAACCAGAAATAATGACTTTGGAAGAAACAAACAAACCCTTATGGCAAAACTGTAATTATCTCAAAAACTCAACCAGTGAATGACAATTTTGTAATTAAAAGGAACTTCTAAATGACCATTAAGGGAGGACAAACAAGACCTTTTATTTAAGTATGTGAGGGCAGTGTGAGTATTAACATAAAAGAAGGATAACTTATGAATAAAGTATAAAAGGAGGGGCATAATTGGAAAGAAACAATAAAGGCTAATAAAACAAGTCATGGCTTTGAGGTTGTCTTCAACCTCTAGCCAAAACAGGGAGAAGGTAACCTGATCTGGTTTAGGAAGAGAGAACTCTCTCCATAGGTTACCGATTAGCTTCTAACTTCGGGAAACAAGTTGTAACACGTAGCCCTACTAAACCCAACACCTATCAACCCCAACATTCGACCATAGCATAAGGTATGAAGGACTGAAATAAACTTAGGCTTGAGGCGGAAGAACCAGTTCGTATATGGAGAAGTACCGCCTTCAATCCAGCACCAATGGCTTCGAAACTTCAAGTGTAGAATCGCAATTTGCAGCTCTCTTGATACCCACTGAAATCAGATCCAATAACCAAGAGTAAGAGATAATAGCAAGTTCTACAACAGACCTGGCGATAGTTGCAGATTCAAATCTGGTTGCAGGTTTGGTCTTAAATCTGGTCTTCACCACAAGGAAAAACAACGGCTGGTGACCCATGCAGGGCCTGAGATGAGAGCAATCCGAAAAATCTCTCTTAGTCCTGTGATACGGTAATGACAAAGATAGGTAGCTTGCAGGTTTGGATTTCTCACGGCAAAGTGAACTTCAGTAAAAAATATTTCAGGGTTTGCATCGCCTAAGATCAAGGAACTCGTGTCCAGAATTTAGGTCAAACGAATGGGTAATGAAGGAGATTGATATGTTGTAGGTAGATTGTTCCTGTCGCCCAGAACAGAAAAAACAACACCAGAACAGAAAGAATGAGGGAAATAAGAAGAAGAGGAACTAACCAAGGATTGTGTTGCTCCGTAGAGAAAAAGAGACGACAAACAGCGGAAGAAGCAATGCAGCACAGCAGTAGTTCTGGTGGCTGCACACCATAATGAAAGGTTTAGACGACTTTCAAAACGGCAGATTAGACCTGCTCTGATACCATATTGAATCAAAGAATGGGAGAGAATTAATTATATTCTCTCATCATCCTAGCTTTATTTATAATAAGAGAGATTACAAACTAATGAGAACTCTAGAGAGACTAGGAGTCATAGTGAACTAAGGAAAGAAAGAGTCCTAGTTAATTAAGGAAATAAACATAATAGGAAAGTCCCATTCACTAAGGACGACGACATTCAACACTTTTCTTATTTTTCCTATTTTGTTACAAGAATTAATTGAGTCAGTTCTATATCATAAATCGGGTGCAGATGTAGTTCTAAATGAAGTGTTATGGTTCTTGTCACTGATCATTAAGTATCATTCTTCCTTAGACTTTAAATCCTAACCTCCACTTATTAACCTAATGGAAATTGTTTTTACAATTTGAGACCCTACTACTAGCAGCTAGAGGAAACCAACTTCAGCCCCTTGGAATGATCCCTGAACCTTAACCTTCTCCTATAACCTTCAACATACATCCACAACCTTCTTACCTAATCCTATGAATCCCAAACCAAGGTTTTGCTAAACCTAAATTCCATTTTTGTTACCACTTTATCAGTAGAAAGAAAAGACAAACTGAAACCACTGGTGTTACTGAAATAGACACACACACATAAGCGCATGTGCATACACACAGAGACAACTGGTAGTCTGGTACACGAAAGAAGGCGGCCCTACCAGCCCTGGCTTCAGCTAGATAGCCGACTATAACTTTGCAGTCTGAAACGGAGCAATTCCATTTGATAAGACAATAATTATCTCTCTTACAGTCAAAATCCCTCAGATCTATCATACAGTCAAAATCCCAGGCCATAGTTATCTGAGACAATAATACCACATGCTTTTCTATGGATCTACCATGAGTCCTTATTAAAGGGAAAATATTGGAAAGTTTTAGGCTAAGGTGCACACATCACCCACCACAAGATCTCCCAGGATCTGAACCTATTCCCTTTCCCACAAAACAATTGATGAATAGACAATTCTGGTAGCAACTAGCAAGTGCAATGCCAAGGGTGACCAAGGTAACCCTATTGCCTGATTTGCCTCCCTAAAGACCCAACTTTTCTCCACTAAAACATCGTTTGTGGGCATAACTGTGTTGTTTATGGTATCTAATCTGGGTTATCAAAAAGATCGATGCCTAATTGGCAGTTTCTTCATCTTGTTCTATATTATCATCATCATCCTCATCATTATTATCATTGTTGTTGCTGTTGCTGTTGCTGTTGCTGCTATTAGATATAAAATAATATAAAGGGGAGGGGGAGAGGGAGAGAAAGAGAGACTTATTGGGATAAAAGCAGATGGCAAGAGAGAAGCAGCACATCAAACAAAGAACATATAAAATTATAGAAACTAATATAAGCATCAATTCAGGAATGATCCCTAAAGTTTGAAGGTAAATCATTAAGTAGCAAGGGGAGATTGCATGTCAAAGAGCTGCCAAACAAATTTGAAATTCTGGAAGTTTGAGGAGACCTTGTTGTGTAAAACTAAAAGAAACTAAGCAAAACCAGAATTTGGGCAAAGGATATTCTGAAACTCTAGCAAAATATACAGTTTTCCAACTCTAGCAGAATATACAGTTTTCCAACTCAAAAGGAATTATCAATCACCCTGTGCAATAAAATAGGAGTCAAAATTCCCAGCATGGCTGACTAGAAATTCCCAGCATGACTGACTAGTAGTAATTATCTCTGTGGTGTGGATGATAGTTAGGTTCCCCTTACAAGCCCATCTTCCTCTCAATGATAAAATTGGGAGAATCAAATGTTTAAAGAGGTGAATAATTCAGCAAGCAAATAGAGGTTATAGATCTAATTGGTAAAAATAATATAGATATGGTTGAATGCATGGGAAATATAGTATAATCAATCAGCGGGGGTAGAAATCATTCAGGACTCATCAAACAGATTGGAGTAAAATTGATAATTCTAATTCTACCTTGAAGGGAGTATTTGGGCCCATTGGGATAAATCAAGTCCTCCAGCAAAAATGTTATTGGTGGAACCTGAAGGGGTTTAATGCGAATGGAATTTCAGAAGAGAAAGATTGGAAAACTGGGAAAGAAGATATCTATGATCTAGGAAACCACCAAGAGAGAAGGGGAGAAAGAAGCAATCGAAACAGCAAGGGAGAAAGGGAACTCAAAGTGAGGAAGTGAATAGAGACGTGGGAGAGGAGAGAGAGATCTTACCCAGAGAAGGGAGAGAAGCCGTGAGCTTTCACTTTTTTTTCTTTTTTTTCAATTCATCATTCCATCATAATTTCATTAATAAAACTGTCTTTAAATAAACTTACAATCCTAATTAGAGTATAACTCTAAAGACTAATAAGCAAAACAGAGTAAACTAACAAAAAAAAACTGAACTTATAACTCATGTTTAAAGGAGGGGAATGGGGGGCCCACTATAACAGAAAATAATAACATAAAAATAAAATAAGACACCTAAGCCTAATTAGACTCTAACTACTAGAAGTGTGCCTATCTTTTAGGATCACACTCTTATTACAATTACTAACTAAATGAAAAATAAAATAAACAACTAAACACCACTGTGGGCTATATCATGTGTCCACGCCACCTCTAGAATAAAAATAAAATAAAATAAACTACCAATTATAATGCCTTCCCAATAGGAAATAAAACTCTAAAATAAACCTAAATCAATAGAAATAAAAATTACAAAGATTTCTAAATTAAATCCTAAGAAGATTCCGATCCAACGGATCTTGTCCTGCATCAGGGTTATTGCCACGTCGAATTTAGGAACATGTTGAAGGTTCTTCTTCTATCAGTGGTTTATGCTGATGATTAAAAACCTGAGACAGGATAAATTATGCAGTTAATCACCTTTCCAATATTCAGCATCTTTTGGATTGGGACATGACTTCAAGTTGATTATGAAAAAGATTAAATGCAGGCCTATGCACTGGAAAAGAGTGCCTCTACCTTGGCCCATGGCATTACCAGACTAGAACAGCATACAAACTTGACAGGATATGGACCCTTGCTACAGTACTATACCTCCCATGACTGAGTTGGCCCGCGGCATCACCAAACTACAACAGTAGACAAAATTGACAGGCTACACACCAACGGTACACCTCCCATGACAGAGTTTGCTTAACACCAGAAGCAGTTTTCTTAGCCCCTGTTATTTCAGATCACTCCCTTATCATTGTAACTGCTTCTGGAAAAGGGTCTTGTGGAGCCAAACTATTTAGATTCTCTAATTATTGGACTGTATACGAAATTACGTAACCAAAATGTCATTTGTCAAAAACTTGAGGTGAGGAAGGGATTGAAAGTGTGGAGTCGAGCTCATTTTTTTCTTGTCATGTCTAAGAAGGTTGAGCATTGTCATTCCAAGTACACCGTGTTCAACAAGATCTACAACTACATCCTTGAAATTCAATTTACATGACAAGAATAGAGGCAAGCTGATCTCTCTAAATTTGAAAAAATTGAGAAGCTGCCCTTTGTCTAATATTTCAAGCACAAAGACTTCCGTTGTGGATTAGAATAAATTTTTATTTTACAAACATTTAAGAGCTACACGAAATTACCAGAAAATTCATATCAATTAAAGAAAAGGTAGCAGATAAGTTGAAGATGGAAATGCTATTGATGTTATTAGACTCCTCTCTGGATTAATTGACAGAAGAGTACTGTAGCTTCAAATGGTGAATTGCT
The DNA here is from genome assembly GCA_028583415.1 of Protea cynaroides. Taxonomy (NCBI): domain Eukaryota; kingdom Viridiplantae; phylum Streptophyta; class Magnoliopsida; order Proteales; family Proteaceae; genus Protea; species Protea cynaroides. The sequence goes on along the minus strand of CM053271.1, from coordinate 17,903,143 downwards.
TAAGCGTCCAATCCACTTGTGTCTGAAGAACAATCACTTAGAAAAGAAACTCGTGAAAGATTTGGGAGTAGTTATGAAAGTGAATTTTGACAAGACCTAGATGCCTGATGGGTCCTCAGATCACTTTTCTCAGCTAGCTGGGAGATGACAAGGGAACATGACATGAGCAGTGTCATCCAGAATTTCGTTGGTATGAGATAACTCTGACGATTATAGACCTATCTCAATGTTAAGGTAGTCTGACAATTTATCAACAGGATGACAAACTAAATGAATCATTCTTGAAAGAATGATTGGGAAAAACCAGCCAGCATTTCTCAAGGGAGGAGATGCAATTTACGAAATCCATATCTGTTGCATCGTTGATGCACAAATACCATTTAACAGGTTGAGTCTTTAGACCATGCCCAGATGTGACAATGCTCTATCTTGAAATGGAGTAAAAAGGCATTCCAGTGCACGAGGCTCCACCTACTGCAGAGTCTGGGGAGAGGCAGAGCAAAGCCTTACCCCCATAACGCGGAGAGACTGTTTCCGTTTTTTGAACCCGTGACACCAGGTTGCAATATGACAACCTTACCGTCACACCAAAGCACACCCTCTATCTTGAAATGGACTGTGGCTCTATAAATTCACACTCCTATTAGCTGCACTCTAGAGATTTTGATTTCCATATATATTCATCTCAAAGGTCCAAATGCTTGTCACAAATCACTTTGTTATTATACTGAAAAGGATCCTAAGAAGTTTTATTCCTGTAGATGTCGGATCTGTACAAATAAACCCTTGCCACACGGAAATCCTCAAAACAAAGGTAGATCACTAGAAGAATTGGCTTTATGGGGCTACAATCCACGTCATAGCATTTCCAGAGGTAGATGCTGAAAAAGAAAAAGTCCGCAGACAATAATGGGCCGATGATTTTGCTTGACAACTATCCTCTGAGGAAAAACTGTAATTGCCTCCAATGCTTCATGCTTCAGCTTCGCATCAAAAAACAATTAGTGGGGGAATCGGCACATCAATGGAATGGAGGCCAAGAAAAGACAGTTACTGCTGGTCCTGAAGCTAGGAACTGTCACTAGCAGATATTGGCCTTTGAAGGTCACTGAGAGAGAGAGAGACTACCATAGTTTCTAATGTCTATTTTTGTGGGGCCCATCTCAAGATTGTCATCTCACAACATCCAACCATCCATTTGTACATCTCTTTGAACTATAAATAAGGTAAATGCTCTTGGCACTGAAGGAATCATAATAAAAGAATTCCTAAGCCTCTTTCGTCTTTAACCATGCAGTATGCACCAATTTCATAAGAACCCCTCAATATCTCAGATTTGATTTCCTGATGACCTCTTCATTTTCTTGAAGCCAGATATTCATCCAACAATTCAGCTAGTCCTCCCCCCCCCCTTCCTTCTCCTTGTGTCTGTCTTGGACAAGATGCAAATGTTGAAAAACACAATTATTTTGCTCTATAACTGATCAGATCAATTTTACCCAGATTTCTTGCCTTTCGGATTCTCTATTGCCACCCACCCTTAAAATAAGACACTTGGGTGTTCCATTCTGACAATTTGAAGCTCCAATTACCAGCATTTTCTGTGAGCTACATCTAGCAAGAAGCAACTTTAAAACGAAAAAGCAGTTGATAAAATAAACTCTAAATGACAAAAACTTGTACTAGTGCAGCATATACTTCATGCCCAAGATGTGAAGATGAAAATTTATAAGTAAGCTGGACAAGATTTGCTTTCTTAAAAAACAAACAAAAAAAAAAAGATTTGCCTTATTACAAATAAAGGGACCTGAGGCAACAATGTACCAGGAAATGCAATTTATCAGGCCTCATGCATCATGTGTAGGATATTTTCCACTGCATAATGGGTCTACAAGCATTAGCTAATTTGTTTGGCACGTAAACGAATCAGTACCTTCTATGGGATTGACAATGTGGTTTACCCATTAGATAGCATGCATAAAATGCAGTCCTGACCTATTGCTACCCTTTACATACATTTCTAACTATATACTCTTATGCTTCACCATTCATCCATTTCAACATCTTAATCTTAGCTACATTCATCCTCTGTATATGCTGTTTATTTGAATGCCCTGCATTCTGCTTCACAAATCAGGCAGATATTTATTATAGCATTCTTATAAAATAAAACAAAAATTTATCTTATGAAACTGCCCCATAATTTTATTAACATGATTGGATAATGCAACATTAAAGAAGCTACCCACTTCAATCACCTAACCTAACTCTATAGGCAAAATTCTCTACAACTTCTCCGTCTCTAATCCCTATGAATGACTAAACCAAGATAATTGTAGTAGTAGCTTTAAACTAATCCTAAACCCATTTTCACCTATAAAAAATAAAAAGAAAAATTTGCAATAACTAAATTATTACTTATAAGCTTTCGACCCCAAAGTATCCCTCGAAGTTCCGAAATAGCACTAAATGACACCCTTGTCTCGTCAGTCGAAGTAAGTTATGACCATACAGGCATACAACATACAACATACACCATGCCACCATGGTGTAGATAAGGAATGCCCAATATTTAATCAATTCAAAAGCAATGCAAAGGGGGCTCAATGCTGCCCCTTTCTCCCAAGTCCCATCCCATTGTAAAGATTATGTTCTCCTCACTACACATATTTCCAACGGATATCCAATGCAGCCCATCCACAATTTGTTTCTCCTAAGTTTTTCACCTCATAGGCAAACTTTGCTATTAACGGATCATTCATGCTAAGTCCACCACGCTAGCCATGTTAATCCATGCACTAGGTACAATCCAATGAGTTGATATAAACTTGCCCATGGCAGGCCATCAGCCCTAAGGGGCGTATACGAGGTCAATGCTCTAAATTTGACAATGACAAATGACAAATCGCAAATGCAAACCACAGAGAGCATTTTAGAATAAACATGACAGCTCGTAGAAGAGAAACTAGAGAAAAGAAATTTAAAATAGTAAAATAAAAAGATTTTTTTTTGCTGATTTCATACAAAAGTCAAATTCATCCAATTCAAATAACTTTAAATAAGTCAGTTCTTTTGAGTTTCCTCAGTTTGATCTCTCTTTCACTTCGTCCCTTTCCTTTATTATTTTCATTTTAAATATCTTTCAGGAACAATCGAGCTAAAAATATATACAACAGCAGTGGAAATGAGCAGGGAGGATAAAAAATGATTGGGGGTTCAGGGTTTGTCCAATCATGAATTATATATCCCCTCTACAATAATCGTATACTCATGGATGTGGCATTAACTAAATAGTCAATTAAACATTTAATAATAAATTTAAAAATACACAGAGAGATGCTTACCAATCTGATAACGAGGTCTCCGGAGTAGAAACGAATCAAAATCCGACACAGCTACACACCTCTATTCTCGTCGAGTTTCATCTCCTACAACGCCCCTAATCTTAAACTGTATTTTCAAAACCCGGCACTTCTCATTTTCTTTTTTCTTTTTTCTTTTTTTTTTTAATTTCCAATCAATAGAAAAAACAGATGAAAGGTCAAGATAAAACCAGGCACTGTTTGGATAAAATTATAAAGAGGGGGTTCTCATTAGGTCACTGTGGGGATTCTACTAAAATATGCACAGATAGGTGTAGAATAATTGATATCATGAATAGGGCCCACAAGTTGAGAGGAAGAAAGAGAATGTAAGTTATGTGAGAGATTATATGAAAGAATGCTACATAATATTGTGGGGATCTTTTCGAGAATAGTTACATCTCCATTTTCGATGGGTCTCACAACACATCGATGTGATGAGATATCAGGGATGATACAAGTACATGCAGGTAATCAGAACTCATCTTTTTCCTATATTTGTAATAATCGTATTTATTTTTTATTTTTAAATGATTTTGTTAAAGTAATCAATTGAGGGAGGGGATAACTCTGAAGGAAAAAGATCGTCTCCAGTCCATCCAGCCGTTCAGTCGTGGACGGACGGACTGGATTTAAAGGACACGTCCCCCTATGTATTGGTATGCGTGTCCTTTTAATCCAATCCGCCCAGTCCACAACTGGACGACTGGACGGACTGGAGACGATCCAAATCCAACTCTGAAGCTGTGTGGCCTCTGCACTAGTACATGCGGGTGCAATTAGAGGCTACGTGAGGCATCCAACAATGGTTGGATTTTTTTATTTCACAAGGATGGATGAGTCATTTTGCCCTTGATATGTCTATGCATCCATGTAACATAGCCATCTGTTTTTTTTTTTTTTCGATAACACTTGGTTGTATAATTTTTGCAAAGCTTTGTTTGTTTTTTTATATAAAATTTTTCCCATAGCATTTTATATGTTTTTTTTTTCCAGTTTTGTTTCCAACAGGTAAAAGAAATACGAAGGTCATTTTTCCTCTCCCCTCATAAATCACTATATTTTATCACTTGGAAACAAACATTGAAAAAAAATTACATATCAAACGACGTCACACCTAAAATAAACTTAATATTGGGAAATCTTGTAATTTTCCCAATAATAAAGAATGGGAAAGGACGCATGGCTGGAAGCGGGATTACAAAATTAGAAAGGGATAGAATTAAGCTTTCTTTCGTGATCAAGGATGTTAAACGGTGTGGATTCAGTTTAACAGTTTGATTCTATCTCGGTCCGATGCAAATTGGGCAAAATTGAAATTGGATGCTTTATAAATGGTTTTAAAATGCAAACCAAAATCGATTATTAATCGATTTTAATTATCCGATTTTTAAATGGTTTCATAGTTGGGGGGCGAAGAGAAAGAGAGTTAAGTTAAAATGAGATAGAAGAGAAAAACATTAAACTAATTTTAATTTATTTTTATTGCAACGAGAATCCATGAAATGAATTTATAATGTGGTGACAAAAGGCCATGTGGAAAGCATTAAATTAATTTAATTTTATTTATGCAAATAGATCTTCATCAAAGTAAGAATTTAATCAGTTTTAACGATTCTAAATCGTCGATTTTGTATAGTTTCATTATTGAAATCATTTAATTAAACTATTTTATTTTTTAAAATCGAATCATTTAATAATAATTTTTAGGATTTTAATTTCAATGGTTCGATTAAATTTTGACAAACAGTTTCTGTTCATTTTTTAATGCCCTAGTCACCCGAGGGGCACTATTAGCTGATTAATTAATTAATAGTATATCAACATAGTTTATACCCAATTCGGGTACTCAATACTTGGATTTACATCGTCTCCTCCCAGTGGTTCTGGGAGGACAATGGCAACTTATCTCAGATGGTTGTCACGTGGCTCTCGGTGAATATGAGACCCACGTCCGAGCCGACACTCTCTGTCGGCTGGGTATCGACTCAGATGTGGGTCTCGGATTCACCGAGAGCCACGTGGTAACCATCCGAGATAGGTTGCCACTGTCCTCCCAAACCACTGGGAGGAGACGATGCGGATCCCTCAATACTTGGAACTCCTATGGCCCTGTCACTACCGTTGTCTATTTATATTAAGAGTATCAATTGGTATGGTATCAATAAAAAGATAAGGTTCTAGTACGACACCAAAAAAAATCCCTTATCATACCGAATAAGAATGCAGTACCAAAACTTCAACATTATTGTACTGGCCCGATACAATTTTTTGTTAGTATGATTGTGAATGAGTATTATCTTGAAGATTCGTCATTTACTTATAGAGATTGGGAAGAAGCATGGAAGTACTGAGACTCAAAGAAGTAGATCGTCAATAAGACTGCCAGGTGTGGGGATGTCTAGGTCATAGACTCCGAGTAGGAGTGGAAGACTGTATCTAATAAGGAAGCTAAGTCAGTTAGGATAAGACAGACATGTGTCACCATACGAGTGTTCGTATGGCCGTGATGATCGGCATCGTCTTGTACTAGGAGAATAACTCTCATGACGTAATCTAGTCGCCTTAGGACTCTGGATTCCAACCGATAAACGTAACTCAATAGGATTATGCTTCCGCTCAAGAGTCGTACCTGGATGAAATTATGACTCCGAGCAGACAAAGCCAAGCAGCCTTCTATCATGTTTGATCGATTTATATGATTTTGGAGTGTCATGTGTAAGACTTTAATTAGGTGATGTTTTTCCCCCATAACACGGTAGGGTATCAATAATATGATAAGGTTATAGTACAACACAAAAAAAAAAAAAAAAAAAAAAAAAAACCCTTATCATACCCAATAAGAATACAGTAACAAAGCTTCAACATTATTGTATAGGCTCAGTACAATTTTTGGGTAGTATAATATATGGTTTTTATACAATACGAAAATGGTTTTAGATTCTATACGAGCTTTGGTGTCTAATTTGGTACGAAGTATGGTTCTATTCAATGTCATCTTAAACACTCGTCATCTTCATTTTTTATTTATTTTATAATGTATATTGTAAAAGATACATGGTATGTATCCACTTGATCACATATCATCTTATAAATATTAAATTTTAATAGGTATATAGTATATAAATTTATATAAACAATATGTATCATCCATATTCCATATGGTATTATATAAAATATATATACGATATCAAAATTTGAACCATTATTGTATCAAAGACAAAATGGTACACCGGTATCAATATAAAAGGTACGACACTTGTTTCGGTATTGATGGATTGAAATCCTATCCATCATCGGGTCAGATGGAGACACGACTGTCGACCCCTGATGCGCGACATGTGGGGTCGGCTGAATCCAAACAGTCTATTTAGTTGACAAGGTGAGAGATGGAAAGAGGACTCGTCAACTGACTGGACGGCTCGGATTCAATCAACCCCTATGTGTCGTGCATCAGAGGTTGACAAGCCGTGTCTCCATCCGATACTGGGGAGGGAGAGGATTTCATTCCGGTACTGACACCATTAATTTAAAATACTTCCCATTTCCAATTTCCACTGTGTTTTTCTTCGTAGGCTGTCGTATCGTACAAGGGATAGAAGCTTACAGTTTATTATTCACTTTGGCAGAAGAAAACACGAAAAACGCAACAGAGACCGTTTCCTTAATTCGGTTACTCGTAAACGCGTGGAAAACGCAGCTCTGCAAACAATTTCCTGTCCGGCGATCACTCTACCGGAAACAATGGTGCGTCTAACATATACAATTTTCCCTTTTGTGTTTTTGCTTCATTGACCCAAATTTTGATTGATCTGAATTGATTTTAAACCTGTTTTCTCTCTTTTTTCCTCTCCTCCGATCACTCGGTTAGGTTACGATTTATGATTCTGTTAGATTTTGTAATATGTGTTGAGCTATTTTAAAAATCGTAAATTCAGTATGTAATGTCTTTCTTTTTTGGTGAAACGGGAATTTGCTAGAGAGATAAGACTAAGTTTTCTGTAGGATCGGCAGTTGGAGGTGCTCGGTTGATATTGCATTTAACTTATTCAATCTTAATATCGAGTAAACTAAAATTGTTGCACATTTGTAAGGGCGCGCGAAAGCTGGAGAGATTATTTCAACAAATCACAATACTTTTTTTTTTTTTGGGGGGTGGTGGTTTACGAGAGAATGTACATGAAATTCCACACTTCTCTGGACGGAACGGAAAATTTTTGGGTTGGATTTCAGTACATAAATGGAAAAGCAAAAGAGGAAAATTGGAACAAGCTTTTGAAATATTTTTACAGAGTTGGAAGTTGCCAACCCCTTCTTTCATCTGATTTTTCTTTTTTTTTCCCCTGTGGAGTCGTGAAGGTTTCAATCTTCGATATAGCTTTGGAAATTATACTGCTGGACAATACAAGCTTTATAGAGAATAATGATGTTTGTAGTGGAGAAACACTTCTATTCTCTTAAATCCGCACAGGATTTGGTCAATTATCTTCCACACTTCTATGAAATCTTACCATGACTAATACTTTAGTGGAAATACCACTCTTCTTTGATCTGCGTTTGCAACCCCCTGTATGAGCGATAACTTTGCAGTTTTCTATCTCCAGTTCATTGGCTACATTCATTGTGATCGTGTGGTCATCTATGTATCGTCATTGCAGGTGCAAGATGGGAGTTGGTTCAAGTTTGTTATGCCAGTGAAAGCTACACATTCTTTTGAGATTTCTGTGATTACATGAGTGATGGGTCATGAGTCATGATGCATATGGCATTGATTGTCTCGTTTGAGCTGGCTTTAGGAATTGTTGTTTTTGTTTTAAAGGTCAGGTTGGCAGAAGATGAAGAAAAGAGTTGTAATAGAACTATAGAAGGGCTATCAAGTAAATAAATTGTGGTGACATATCAATGGAAGGGCCAATTCAACTCTGGGAGAGTCGAGGGACGTCTCTGATTAGAAAAATAAAATAAAAAGAATAATAGTACCTTAGTAGTATGCAATTGAGCTTCTATAGAAGGGCTATCAAGTAAATAAATTGTGGTGATATATCAATGGAAGGGTCAATTCAACTCTGGGAGAGTCGAGGGACACCTCTGACTAGAAAAATAAAATAAAATAAAAAGAATAATAGTACCTTAGTAGTATACGATGTAGCTCACCAGTTACTTCCTTTCATGGAGCATCTGGTATATACTGCAGTCCCTTGGTTGTTGGACAAATTAGAATGATAATCATCTTGGTTCATTAGGCCTGTTTAATTTTAGGTTTCTGAGCTCACTGAGACTCTCATCATGTAAGATGCTTTAACTTATCAAGAAGTAAAAGGGTTACTGGGAATGGAACACTAGAATATATTTAATATGTAAAAATTGAAATTCCGAGGGAAGCTTCCTTCCCTTGGTTACTTGTCTATCGATATCTTATGCGATTCTCAATTTATAGATGTTATTAAAAGTTCAGAATTTTTGTGTCTAGAGTTTTAATGAGGTCCAGCTCCTTTTTCCTCTCTATCTGGGTAATCTCAACTAAAAAGCATATTCTTTCATTGTACTTTTCTTTTTAATTACATAAATTTTACCTGTATTCTTAAATTCAAGAAACCTTATCTTTCACTATCTAATTGTCCTTTGGAACTTACTAAACCTCCGTTTCTAGCATAAACTCCACTCCAAGTCCACCTGTAGACCTGAGATTCCTTTAACCTATAAAATCCCCGGCCATCTTTATGTGTTTATCTATTAAAATCCTCCATTATTGCTTCACCCAACAACCCTAAGTTTACTTGGTCCTTTATAGCTGTACTTTCTACTCCCATTAAAGCTAATTTATCCCTCATATCAAACTCTTATTACATTTCTAGAAATGTGGTATGAAACAACCCTTATTTCCTTTAGAGATCTGTCCTAATCCTGTTTATTAAGTTGCCACCTACTTAAGCATTTAAAAAAAAAAAAAAAAAGTTGCCACCTACTGGTTTCCCTTGGAGCATTCTACATAAATAATCAACATTTAAGACATAGCTTAATTAATATGAAAAAACCAACAAAGAAACAAATAATTGAGTTAAGTAAGCAACACATATTTATGACTAATATTTGCTTATTTCTAACAAATTTGACTGGAGCGTAACTCCTTTAATATACTTCGGATTCAAGCAATCTCGGATTCGTTGCAAAGTTAGTACAATCAGCTTTCCAACAAATCTAAGATTGCTTGAATCCGAGTTATAATGAAGGAGTTACACTCCGGTCAAACCTTGTTCGGAGTACGCGAATGCTGTTTAAAGTCGTCTGAATGTAAATTATTTTTTGGGCATCAAAGCAATAGATTATTTTGGCGTATTCTTGGTTTTTAGTGATGCTTTACTATAAAAAGATTTATGGAATTTTTATATTTGGAAAACAGCCTAGCATTTGGAAGTTGAAAATCGCCCCCGCATCCAAAAATACGGTTTTTGTTCTTGAACTGGAGGGTTGACTTTTTATCCTTTTGGAATTTGAATTTTAGACTATTTTTATTGGATTCAAATAGGGGGTATTCGCTTATTTATGAATAATATCTTAAGTAAATGAAATATAAAATAAATAAGTACTGTCTGATAAATGTTGTTCTTGTCTAGCCTAATAAATCTTGTAAAACAAATTCAGAGATCAAAGGGAAAAAAAAAATACATATAAGACCCAAGGTGACCGCCTAGGCATTCTAGGCATCCAAGGCGGTGCCTAGGCTACACCCAGAGAGCCTGGGCGGTCGCCCAGGTAACACTAATAAGGCGCCCAGTCCCTGGAATCACACCTGGAAGCCTAGGCATCACCTAGGCGACGCCTTGACAACTCACTTGTACGTGGGAAATATATTAGGGTTTTCTGACGTGAACTTTTTTGTTTTTGCAAGAATCCATTGATGATTGCTGAACCCACCCAACTCCACTGTGCCTCTCCGAACTAAGTGGGTTAGCTATACGGATCCTATCTTAGAACAATAGATGATTTCTACATTATGTAATTGAGATTTTGAAGTATTTCTTAATGGTTGAAATCTTTCTATTAGATAGAACAAGAAGAACATGATAATCCACTATTACTCCCTCTGTCCCACAAAGATAGTCCTGTTTGAGTGTTTTCATTATCCCAAAATATTTGTCCATCTTAGAAACCAACATATGAAAATGTTTTTGTATTCCCCACAATGCCCCTAGTTATTCTTGTGCACATTTGTTGTGCTCACTTGTGATAATTATTTCCATGTCATAATTGTTTCTTTTTGTCTTTCAAACAAGACAGTTTTTTTTGGGACAGAGGGAGTATCTTCTGTCCAGGTCCAAAAATCTCCTGTTTTATTTTAATTGGAGTGGTTTATGAAGGTTTTTCTGTCTTTTTTAGCTAGCAGACTGCTAAGGGTCTCATTTTAGGAAACCACTAATATAATTTGCAAAGTAGATAGATAGTAGAAAGATTACTTCAGATGAGGATGCGTAAGGGAGGTTATAAATCGAAGCCTATGGTTATTTTGAATCAGGTCACTAGGAGTAGTAGTTCCTCAGGATGGCTGAACATTTGTGTGGAGCCTGTGGTTGCAGATTACATAACTCTGCTCTATCATGAATGGCCATCTGGGTTTCAAGTCTGTCTACTCATCGAGATGGAGGGGGAGGTAGGTTGGTGGGACTGCATGTAGCTTACTTGCACTTCAATGAACTTTCTAGCCTTCTAATATTATCTGCCATGGCCCAAACGTGTTTAGGTCGAGGACATATAATATCTTATTGGTACTCACGACACCCAAGGTTTAAAATCTCGGGTTTCGGAGGAGTCTCAGCCTCCTCCGAAACCGAAATCTCGGCGAGATCTCGTCGAGACAGTGTATTTTGTCCGAGACAGCTTTTGTCTCGGTGGCCAAAATGCTTTTTTAGGTCTCCAACTTCAGAGGAACATCACTTTTACATACATAAACACATTTAGAGTATAAAATTGTAAAAATAATAACTCTTTGTGGTTGTTTGGGTTTACCCCCATGTTTTGACAGTCAACGCTGAAGTCTGTTGTAAATTTAAGTTAATATTAGCTATTATATTCAATGAAATATGACAAATGAGACAATAACATAATGCATTAGAGGAAAGAGAAACAAAATAACACTTCATTATAAATCATTACATCATAGTTCAAATATTCAATATTGAATGATCCCATAGTCCCCCTGTGCCCATAGTCCACAATTCCACAATCCTCATACAGATACAATGTCTAGTAATACGTAGAGTGTCGTGGATGATCCATCCTACTATCATCATACATCTGGGAAAGTTGTCGACGCAAATTGTCTTCCAATTGAGCAACATAATCTTCCCATGACATTCTTGATGCAAAGTAGTTCTGGTAGTCTTGCACATGATTAATAAATATAACATCAGTAGCTGTCCGAAGGATACCTATCTTTGGGAAGAATGAAAAAACTTCTGAAGTAGTACTCTGGTGCGTAGACTCTTGCGGAAGTACTGATGGAACGGAATAGAAGTTGGTTGATCCACTATGACTCCGTGTCTGTGCTCCTGCATCTGAACCATCGTCGACGGAAGAACCATATGCAGTCGCAGTGGGATAGGGGACGAAGTTGATATCAACATAATCATTTGAGGTGTATGTTGAGCCAGTGCTGTATCCAGGAAAATTCCACTGCTCCTGTCCACTACAGTAACTGCTATTCTCCTCCACACTCAATCCTCGTAAGCCAGAAGAGAGGCTATCAACGTCGACGTCCATCGTGCTACTGCAATCAGCATCTTCATCATGTTGAGAATGGGAATGATGCCGAGGCCTACGCGAATACGAAGTTGGTCTACGTGATGAGGATGTCGCAAGTGCACCATGGTCATCATCCTGTGTTGTATGAGTGTACTGGCTCTCCCTAGTGTATCTAACAGGTGATGCTCGTGGCTCTAGATCAGCCCCAATATTGACAATAGTGGCTCGACCTCCACCTAGGTATCCACGCCCACCCCCATGATCACTACCACTAGCTCCACTACCACTCCAACTCCACTCAGGATCATCTGTATCAGTGTCAGCAAGAGGGTCAAACGGCATGGGTGACCGTGTATGGACTCAACCCTCTTCCGAGGCTAAAAACTCGTCGACATTAGTATCCAAATGGCTGGCCAAATGGGAGTCAGGCATTCCCCCAAGCTCGTCCATCACAGGTACTCCCCTGTCCCGCACGCACTCTACTAATGGATCTTCCTCTTCAAAGTCAAGCTGGAAGATGTTGGCGAGCTCGAGCGGGGTATCATCCTCCTTATCATGGAACATGTTTTGCACCCTCAGCCTCATGTTGTAATGCACAAAGACTAAGTCATTTAGTCGTTGGGAGCCAAGTCGATTCCGCCTCTTTGAATGAATGAGGTTGAAAGTACTCCAGTTTCGCTCACAGTCAGACGCAGAGCATGTCTGAGCTAACACTCTACTTGCTATCTTCTTCAGAGCAGGTGCATCTTTACCATACAACACCCACCATTCAGCTGCATAAGAACAATAACATATTTTAATTTTGTATGTCATTTAAACGTAATACATAAAACATAAGATAATTTAATTTCGTATGTCATTTAAACGTAATACATACACGGATCACTTTTGTCACGTCCAGCCACTGCAGCGGGGAACCCAAAACTCCCACGGGTTTCCCTGAAGGTTTTAATCTACACACAATCGAAAACTTATAAATATTTGCAATTACAATATATAGTTTTGCCGCACTAGCAATAGCAGTAACCAGTACAATTAGTGTCACGTCGATCATATTTCCGATGAATGAAGCACAACTGACTCACCTCTAGGTTTGCCAATGCCCGTGCTGGGGATCTGACTCCAACTTTGCAACCACTAGCTTCACTGCCTCAATGAGTTCTGCGTTCGTCCCAAGTACATGCGTATACTGGTACTTGGGGTTCAAATAGTATGCTGAAATATTTGACAGTGGACACATGGTTAAAGCAAATAAAAATTATATTGGTACATAAGTAATACTAAAGTAAATACATCATCAAATTTACTCACCAGCCTTATGCAATGGATGCATGAGTTGACTCTCCCATCGGTCATTGATGATCTTTATATAATTCTTGTAGCCACGTGGTATCAAAGCTTTGACAAGTACTTTCAATGCGTCCACAACAGCATAAAGAAGTGGCATGGTAGGTTTTCGCTCAGTATCTACCAATCTCAACACCTATACTACAGGATGCAACACCCTGACTACCACCTTCACATTTTGCCAAAATTCGTCTGAAGCGATGGTACTCTGTGCTTCCACTCCCTGGGGGGTAGCTGATTGTCTCCATGAAAACCAATCCTCAGATGCAAACATCAATCTGAGTCCGGCCATCTTCGCCTCAAAGCTCTTCATTGCTATGAAGTTTGTAGCGAATCTGGTGATGCCTGGTCTTACTATGTCCCCTCCACATCTCTCCCTGAGCATGTTCAAGGAATAACCATGGTTGTAGATGAAAATGGTTACTTGTCTTGCTTGCTCAACCACTCTCTTGACTTTACTTATCTTGCCCATGTCCTTCAACATCTAATCAATACAATGGGCAGCACATAGAGTCCAGAAGAGATTGTCGTCGGCATTGTTCATTAACATCTGCCCTGCTTTCTTAAAATTGCTGCCGTTGTCCGTCACAATCTGGACAACGTTCTGAGCTTCCACCTCAACCACCACCTCTTGCAACAGCCCATAAATATAATCTGTATCTTCTACTTCAGCTGATGCATCAACAGACCTAAGGAACACTGTCCTCCCATCACAGTAAACCATGAAGTTGATGATGGACTTTCTGGTAGGACCAGTCCAACCATCACACATAATAGTTACTCCTAAATCTTTCCAATTCTTCTTCTGGCCTAGAATCCAGTGTTGTAATTCCTTCTTATATTGAGGCAAATAATAAGTCATTAACTCATATTGATTTGACCCTCTAATCCCCCTGCACCTGCCTCGGGAATCGCATTTAGCATGCTCAAAGAAAGGGCCCTCGTGGCGTTTGCTGGGATACCATGATAAAACGACCACTTAGAGTAAGAATACCCTACTGACTCCCTATTCTTTCCCCCAAACATTGCCTTTATTTTTTTTTGCTTACGACCTTGCTTCGTAAAGACTCCGGGATCTTACTGTAGAACTTGAACATAATCATCCCGTCCCCGTGGCTGAGGCAACGTGTTCTTCCCTTCTACTTCCGTGATCTAGAAAACCAAGAACCAATCCGTTTGCTCCGTCTCCGTGACTCGGGCTCGAGCAAATCCACAACCACCGCCACCGCTCCCAGATGTACCTGCTCCTGTCCGTTTCCTTTCTGCATCTGATCTAAGGGTTTCTCTACTAGCCATTGCCGCATGACTCATCTGTCTTGCCTTTGCCGCTGTCATATCTTCTACATCCCATCCCTCAGCCTCATGTTCCTCACTGGATTCTGGTATGGTGCCTCGAATTGCCTCCTCAAAATGTTGTTTTTCTCTTTCCATTGCTGCCCTCCTCTGCCTCCCTCCCCTCAACTGTTCACCTATGGCCCTGGATATCTCCACAGGACATTGCGGGCATTTGGAAACATCTTTGCCCAATCCACTCAAGTGTTGCTTCAGTCTTGTGATGCCGCCAGATTGAAGCTTCTTCCCACAAAAATTACACTGGGTCTTCTTCTTATCACCCTGAAGGGCAGTCGCATACTGCCATGCAGGGTCAGTTCGGGAACCGGTACCGTCGCCCCCATCACCTACCCCAGAATTTGGTCTCGACATAATTTCCAAGCACTGTTTCATAGAAAACACAAACTTTAATAACCTTACAAACTTGAACACAGCAGAAATTACATTTTAAAAATTTTCTCATATTTTAAATGTGATCAGAACATTTTTCCTTATTTTTCCCGATTTTATAGCATTTTTAATCAATTTTAAATTAATTTTTAATTGCTGAAAATTATTTTTTTAATATAAATAATTAAAAAAAAAAAACGTACAACGACCGAAATCGAAATATGAAATCGTAGGACAGTAGATCGGCCAATGGTGATTAACATACAAATAGGTCATCATCATCAAATGAGTAATAATAGTAATTATTTTAAATTTTAATTGCTGGAAATTTATTTTTAAATGCAAATAATTGAAAAAAATGCCTACAACAATCAAAATCGAAATATGAAACCGTGAGCTTGTAGATCGGGCTCACGTATCTAACATATAAAAATTTCATCACATTCTAGAATTTTTTTTTTCTCCCTCATAGTCTAATGTAAAAATCTCATTTTTCGGCAAGAAACTTACCTTCAACAGTTGATATGAAGCTTTTACAGCAATCCCCGCAGTTCGAAGCACCACCCGTTGCAAGTAAAAGTCCAAACAAAGAAAGAATGGGGGGAAGAAATGAAAAAACCTTGAAAAAACTAAGAAAAAAGAGGAAGGAGCAGTCTCGGTCGAGTTCTCGACCGAGAACAGCCCTTCTCTCTTTTATAAAAGAGAAAAAAAAAAGCAAGAAGCATGTTCTCACCAAGATCTCGGGAAATTTCGTGAAAATTACCGAGATTAACCGAGATCTCGGCGAGAACATGTAAATGCCGAGACGAAAAGGGTTATCGACCCTATTTTCGTCTCGGTTACTTGCGAAATGAGCGAAATTGGCGAGATCTCGCCGAGAATTTATTCCATGACGGCACCTTGATAACCTGATTCCTCCCTGTTGTGATTGCACGTTTTGAATGGTTTCTGCAAGTGGCTGAATGTTTTATTTCATGGGCAAGTGAGAATTTTTTGGTCAGCCAGCTCTAGGATCAAATTTGCCTACCATAGATGAGTTATTCTCCATATACAACAACAACAAAGCCTTATCCCAACTAAATGGGGTCAGCTACATGGATTCTTATCCGCTAATCAGCTCCGTTTGATGTCATGCTTGAAATAAGACCTAAGCTATACATGTATTTCTTTACCACCTCCCCTAGAGTCATCTTAGGTCTGCCCCTAGCTCTTTTAGACCCTTCAATCTAAATTTAATCACTCTTCCATATGGGAGCATCTAACGACCTCCGTTGAATATGGTTATACCATCTCAAATGACTTTCCCAAAAGAAAGTAAGGATGCAAACTAGGACCTAAAATGTTGTCATAATCATAGTTGTCAAGGCATGGCCTAAGCGACTCCTAGGCGTCTAGGCGTGATTCAAGGGCTTGGGCGCCTTATTAGTGTTGTCTGGGCGGTCGCCCGGGCTCTCTGGGCGTCACCTAGGTGTCGCCTTGGACGCCTTGGGCGCCCAGAATGCCTGGGCGGTCGCCTTGGGTCTTATATGTATTTTTTTTTCCCTTTGATTTCTGAATTTGCTTCACAAGATTTATTAGGCTAGACAGGAACAACATTTATCAAACAATATTTATTTATGACTAATATCATTTTCATTTACTTAAAATATTATTCATAAATAAACAAATACCCCCTATTTAAATCCAATAAAAATAGTCTAAAATTCAAATTCCAGAAGGATAAAAAGTCAACCCCCCAGTTCAAGAACAAAAACTGTATTTTTGGATGCGAGGGCGATTTTCTACTTCTAAATGCTAGGCTTTTTTTAAAATATAAAAATTTCATAAATCTTTTTATAGTAAAGCATTACTAAAAACCAAAAGCACGTCAAAATAATCTCTTGCTTTGATGCCGAAAAAATAATTTACATTCAGACAATTTTAAACAGCATTCGCGTACTTCGAACAAGGTTTGACCGGAGTGTAACTCCTTCATTATAACTCTGATTCAAACAATCTCAGATTTGTTGGAAAACTGATTATGCTAGCTTTGCAATGAATTCGAGATTGCTTGAATTCGAACTATATTAAAAGAGTTACGTTCCGGTCAAATTTGTTAGAAGTAAGCAAATGTTAGTCATAAATATGTGTTGTCTACTTAACTCAATTATTTGTTTCCTTGTTGGTTTTCTCATATTAATTAAGCTATGTCTTAAATATTGATTATTTATGTAGAATGCTGCATGCATATATAAACATTAATGTAGCATTAATATTTTAGAAATAAAAAAAATACACTGGGAACGCCTTGGTATCCTAGGCAACGCCTAGGCAGTGCCTAGGCACCCAGGATGGCCCCAAATGCCTTGGATCGCCTTGTCGCTTTGAAAACTATGGTCATAATTTTCTAATGGTAATTAACTAAGAGGTCAGTTCCATAGTTCAAATTCTTGGCGAGATCTGAGCCGAGATCTCAGATCTCGTGATCTCGAATTTCTCGAGGGTCTCGAGACGAGATCTCACCTCGATACGGTGTCTCAACCATCTCGACTGGTTTCGACCATCTCGACCAGATCTCGACCTGGTCATGAATGGTATCGACCAATCTCGATTGGTTTCAACTGGTTTTTTATACAAAAGCCCAGTCTCAATCGAAATTTCGACCGAGACTCATTTATCCTCTTCAAAACCTATTGTTTTCATCTTCTTTTCTCTACTCTTCTTCTCCAACTTGCTTTTAAGCTAGGATTCCACCTTTTCTTGCCACAATGTGATTAGTTTTTATGCTTCAAATGTGTTTATATATATTAAATTAGTATTTTCCTGCAGTATATAACCTTAAAATGGCTTTAAAACATAAAAAAACATGCATAAAAACATCAAAAACATGCCGAAACTCCCATTTTTACCCTTTGGGAGTTTCGGCAGGATCTCGCTGAGATCTTGGTTTTCTCAAGGGTCGAGATACCTCAAGAGCCGAAATTTTGAACTATGGTCGGTTCATGCCCAAGCTTTGTTTGATAGATTTGGATCATTTTGAAGAAGCATTTATGTTTTGTTGTCTTATCAATAATTTCAACTTATAATAATATTAACGTAAAAGAGGTGGTTTGAAGAGTTCTTATCAGACTTAAAATCTAAGAAGAGCTTATTAATCACGTGAATAGTATGCAAAATAAATTTAACAAGGAAAAAGATGAATCTGGAAATAAAAAAGGGCCTACTTGTACTAGTTCTATAAGCAACTATTTCTGAAATTTCTCTTCTGTATATAATTAAATTCTTTTATGAGTTTTCTGACCAAAGATTTGATAAAAAAGTTAAGTATTGTCTAATCTTTTAGACATTCTTTGGTGAAAAGAAGTGCCTTTTATGACTTAATGCACATTCCTTTGTCAGACAAGCCTTTACAGAGGACAATCTAAGAAGGACAAACCTAGAGGGCGCCATCATGGTCTAACTCAACAGAAGAAGCAAGAGATTAAGGAAGCATTTGAGCTATTTGATACTGATGACTCAGGTCAGCATCATGTATAATCTTATATGTGTGTATATGCATGTGTATGTGTTTTTTTTTTTTTTTGGTTTAAATTAATTTTATTGCTTTTATGTCTAGGTACCATTGACGCCAAAGAGTTGAATGTTGCCATGAGGTAGTAATGCTTTTATTTAACTTGCCTGAACTGTTAATTTTACAGTCATGCAAAAATTGACACTGAAATGACTTCTGTGCAGATCCTTGGGATTTGAGATGACAGATGAGGTATTACTTTTTTCAGTGTGTGCTAAAGTATTGTGCAGATCCTTGCTGAAGTATTGCAGATTTGGACATTTATCTTTTGCAAGATTAGATTGATGTCTACTAATTGATTGGCACTCCTCTGTGAACACATTGGGCTTATATATAGGCCTCATTGGAACCAAATTTATCGTTGTTATGAGTTTTGTTGTTCAGAGTATCAGACCCTCAAAGTTCTTAATTGTTGCTTTCACACTTCACTGAAAGAAAAAGAGAAATGATTTCATATAAAGTTCAATCTTCAATTCTTAATTTTGTTACTCTTAAACTCCCCTGTTTTCCTTCCTCCTTTTGGACCTCTAGCCAAAATTCTTGGAATATTGTCTCTGACCCGTTTATGCATCTTTCTTCTTGGCTGAAGCTAGAAAAGTAAAAAAATAAGGATGTTGAGATGGATGAGTGGTAGAACTTGAAAAGATAAAATAAGGAATGAACAAATTAGAGCTAGTTAGGAGTAGCTCTGATACCTGATAAGTTAAGAGACAGTCGTTTGAGGTGGCGTGGACATGTGCAACGTAGACCTTTGAATGCACCTGTCAGGAGGAGTGTAATCCAGGCCTTTAAACCTTAATCCCAATTCAGAACGTAAGGTAATTAGGCCTCTGAAACTCAACCCTAAGCCCGACCTGGCCCTGTTAGGGCCTGAAAAATGTTCAACCAGGCCCTAACCCTGACAAGGCAGGGCCAGTCTGGGTTTGACCCTGATGTAATCATTCACCAAACAATTACCCCCTCTCCTCTCTCTCTCCCCCCACCCCCCCCGCCACGTGGTTCATTGCTACCGATTTGAATTTCATACATTTACAGAGTCAGATATGCAGTTGAAGCGTAGAAGATGAAACAAGAAAATTGTAGCATTAGGAAGACATTTGAAGTGTTCTTCTGACTTAGCGTCAGAAATCACCCCAATTATGTAAAAGAAGATAATAACTAGAAGAAGAAAAAAGAAGATGTTTATACATTCGATTATATAAAAGGAGATAATAACTAGAAGGGAAAAAAAAAGATGGTTATGTAGGACAGCCTAGGGGTCTAGGTTTCCTACACTTACAGTTAGCTAGATATTAGGTTATGTAAGGTTTGGCTAGTTAGGATAGAAGATAGCAGCAGACATGTCCTGTATTTAGAGATTTAAAACTGAATTTTATCAAATAATGATCAGTATATTCCTAACAGAGATTTATCAACTGAGCAATGATCATTATAGTGAAATAGGAATCAGCAATTTAAAAACAGCATTGGACAAAGAATTATGCAGGAAATTTCAGAATTCCTAAAATGATAACAGCTAATTCCCTAGTAGAAAAAGTAAACCAACGTACATAATAAATAAAAAACAATTCAATGCAAAGGATAAACAAATGCTAACCTGGTTAGGCTTGAACAGATGACCAGTTCAGATAAAGTTTAGTGACCAACAAAGACAGGACAAAAAAAAGAAGAAGAAACAAACCAGGAAAAAGACAGAAAACAGTAGCACAGGGGGGAAATTGAAGAACAGAACACATATATCTATATAGAAAGAAATAAATATGAACAGGAATTGCTGGTTAACTAGTATTAAAATTTTAAGGAAAGAAAAATATAAGCAGAATTTCTTAATGCAGGTAAATTACACTGGGGATGTTGTAATAACTTGATTAAAATATTCAGAAAAGTAAAAACATTAATCATAGACAGTAGGATTGATTTTTCTTGTTTTCTTTTTTTCAGATATGAGAAATAAATAAAAAGAAGGATTCAGAAAGAAGAATACCCCTCTTGGTTATCCCTTCCCCTCTCCCTCTACCTTACGGTAATCCCTTCCCCTCCATTCTCTCTTTTTCTTTTCGGTAACTCCCTTTCTTTTTTTCTCTTCTTCAAATTCCATCCCATCAGTTACGTAATAATAACAATTGTTAATTTATGATATATTATAAGTTTATAACATAGAGAGTTGATTGGGTCGGGCCAGGTTCAGCCCGAGGCTTCAACCCAGGCCCAGCCTGACAGCCCTGACCCTGCCAGGGTCTACAAAAACTTGAACCCAAGCCCAGCCCTATTAGGTTCAGGGCTGGCCCAGGCCCTGCTGGACTCAGGGAGTGCTCGGGCCAGCTCGGGCTCGTTGGGCCAAATTGACACCCACATTACCTAGTCACATTCTATATAAGATGAAATAATGATAAATTGAAGAAAAAACAGTAAAAAATATTGAAAATTTATATGCAATGTCAAAAAAAAAAAAAAAAAACATATATGCCATCATTCCACAAAAAAAAAAAAAATTATTGTGTCACATAATGTCGAAAAATACATCTTGGTATCATCATACAAAAAGTCAACCTCATAGTGAAATCTGTAAAACACCATTAGGGACACATTATAAATTTGGTTCAACTATCATTGCAAAGAAAAAGAATATAGTTTAAATTCATATAGTAATGCAACTTCAAAGAAATGTTAAATTATACATACCACACTAGTCATCATCGGAACCATCATCATCCCCTTGAGGTTGCCAATATCGATGCTGGAACTCTTCCAGAGTTGCTCCAGTAAAACTAAAGAAGTATGGGTTGTTGCTCTGATTGCTTTGATTGATGTCTCCAAACAGTTGACTCTAGCTCTGACTCCCTAACTAATGACTCCATATGATGGATAGGTTAGCTATAGTGGATAGATTGGCTGCAGTGGATACATGGGTGAGTGGGAAATCCAAAGACCCCGTACTGTTACAACTGGGTAGGGTCTGGGGGTTGTCTCCGAACCTAGCTGTACAGTGGGGTTAGGTTCCCCCTTTTTCTCCTTTGAGTACCATCTCTCCAGAGAGGTTGAGGATGAGTGCTAATGCATCTGGATCAGAGTGATATGATTCAGATTGGAGGCACTAAAAGAGCCAGAGGCAGGCTTAAATTGACTCTGGGAGAAATTGGAGGAAAGATGTGCATAACTGAGGACTGGTAACAAGTCTGGCTTTGAATAGAGTTGATTGCCGAAAGAGGATCCATGTAGCCAAACACATTTAGTTGGGATGAGGCTGAGTTGAATTGAGATCTTGAGTTGAGTGTGTGAGTATTTTGCAATTCTCTAATTACATTTTGAGTTTCTCATGGAAGACGGTGAAGGCTTGCAGGAATTAGTTCTAAATTTCTTTCTTTTCTTTTCTTTTACATTCCATCACTAGTGATAATTGTGAAACAGACTTATTAGATCTGGTTTTAAGGTTTTCAAAATTAAGAGTTTGTAGCCATATAGGTTGCTAATTAAATATAGAAAGCAAACTGTAGACAGAAAATGGAATTTTAATTACCTGAAATCACTTTTGCCATGCCCTGTCCAACGTATGAGAACATATCTTTAATCTAATCCACTGGCTTGCAAAAAGGGACATGGCATGAAGCCCACAGGTCAAGAATGTAAGGAAGAATAGCCAAGTCCAATCCAAAGAGGCCACAGAAGCCTTGCCATATTCCCATGGCATGGTGACAGTAAATAAACAAGTGCTTAAAGCATTCACCATTCAAACAGTTATTGGGACTCACATGAGTAAAGATATCACACTTTTTGCCTCTTCTAATACATGTCATGTCAACTGTACAATCCATTTTATGAATGAAAATCTTTGAATATGAAGCTGTATACCATGGTGGAGCGGGGTAAAAAAATTGTGGGGCAGCTTCTGTTTTTGCAAATGAATGAATAGATATGGCATGAATTATTTACAGTTTGGATCTAAGTTATTTGTCTTCATATTGCGCCATATTCGGCTGCTTTGGGGTAGGTAATAACTTTGTAACATGTCAAGAGGAAGGAGCATCATACTACTTCTATAAATTCTTGACAGATGCATTGGTTGACATGCTTTTAACACAAAAGTAAAACTATGAAATTTTAGGTTTAGGTACTGCAATTTTCTTCTTGTTAATAGCCAACCATTTCACGTCTCCATTTTTTACTGTGATGTTTTCCTCTCTAGTGTGTTAAATTTTGATTTCATGGCTAATGGTAGTACTATCTGTTGTTCCAGCAAATCAATCAAATGATTGCAGATGTCGACAAGGATGGCAGTGGTGCAATTGATTTTGAAGAATTTGTGCACATGATGACAGCCAAGATTGGAGAAAGGGATACCAAGGAGGAGCTCATGAAAGCTTTTCACATAATTGATCAAGATAATAATGTGAAGTACCCATTATTTATGAGTCAGCTTGCTCTTTCCTGTTGATAACTAACTCTTATATCTGATCTATATTCAGGGAAAGATATCCGCTGCAGATATTCAGCGTATTGCAAAGGATTTGGGTGAGAAGTTTAGCGAGAGAGAAATTCACAATATGATTGATGAAGCAGACCATGATCGTAAGTTAGCCTTTTACACATTACTTACGTATTATATGCACTTCTTCTGTTGTTCTTGAGGTCAAAATTGGATGCTGTTTTATGGAAGTATACAGACCTAATCATAGTTGTCAAGGCGTCGCCTAGGCGCCCTTGTAACGCCTTGGAAAATTGGGCGCCTCGTCAGGCCTCCAACGACTTGGTTCTCCTTTGCGCCTTGACAACTATGGACCTAATTACATTTAGCTGTCAAGCTAAATATCATTACCTGTGATGTGGTTGTTCTCATTAAAAGTGTTACCATGACTCAGTGAGACACAGCAAGTAATACTCTTATTCTACGAAATCTGCAATGCACCCCATGATGATAAATGGTTTGAACTTTGGAGCACTTCATGATCGATATTCCAAAGTGTTGTATTCTTTCATACTTCATAGCGCCTTTCAGTATCACTGCCACGTGGCATTTACAAGTACGGTCTCATGATTACTAATTTGATGTGACCTGTTTCCACTTGAAGATGACACTTTATTCTACTGAATACTGAAATCTTGGATAACCTTTGTTGAAATTTTATTCATGTGGGACAACTCATTGATGAAAATTACCGGAAAGTGTTTAAGCAGTCTTGATTGGATGCACTATGAAGTCATCTGGGAGGATAACTTGGGTATTTATAAAATTTAATTATTTCTTAATGACTAAATCACTGGAAGCAGCATGAGTAAATAAAGGGTAAAGTTTCTCTGGTTTGCTCCTCAGAGATCGGACTCCACGGTCTAGAGCATCTCACTTTCAAAAAAGCACAAACCCCCCCCCCCCCTGCGTATATTGAAGTTCCTATATTGCCCCTCCCATCCCTTCAAGAGTCATTTTGACTCCCCTTTTTATGCTCCATTCCAAAGAGAACCCTCCCCTGTAAGTAAAATAAGTAAATCACATCAGTTGGAATCATGATTTTGAAGATTGGTATGGAATCGGCTGTGAATGAACTGGTTCCAATGCTGATCCTTAGATTCGTGGTTGGAATGTTTGTTTTGTTTGCCTTGTGATAATCTTTATCTGTATCACAGTCATATAGCATCGCTTGTATGTAATTGTTTTTACGATGAAATATGCAGATGATGGTGAAGTCAACGCTGAAGAGTTCATGAAGATGATGAAGAAGACTTCATATGGGTATTAGAACTTTGATGTTAAAAGTCCTTGTACGTGGGTAACATCCTTCACGCTTTTTACTGAAGGCACCTGAGATCTGAAAGCATGACAGTACCCTTTGTTATGATGTGAAATTTAGTTTGACAATTCCCTCTGTGGGGATTGGGTTGTTTAATTGTATTCCCTTTATAGGATTTAATGCCAGATAGTCTGTTTGGAGCAAGTGCTTTGTTGCAGTACACTGGGTTATATGTATAAGCAGATTTTTATTTTGTTTGTATTTAATGAATGATAAGAGGAGTTTTACTCTTATCCGTCTGTTAAGATTTATCTTGGTAATGTATTCCTTGGAGAGAGAGAGAGAGAGAGAGAGAGAGGGGGAGGGTTGGGCCCCTGTTGTTGACCTCTATATATCTCAAACTCAGTGGCAGCGGGGAGGCCACTCATTTTCCCATGACATGGTGGATGAATGGAGTGGATAGGATTGCAGATCTTCTGATTCTTCCTGTAGGATTCAGAGTCGTTGTCGGTGTCTTAACCTTGTTGAGTGAATCGTCTGATTCTAATCAGAATTGGCTTCATCCAATCACTATTCATATCACTATGTGTTAGCATCAATTTCAATAGTGAAGAAGGAAAAATCTCATCACACCTCTGAGGAACAGCCAACAGAGCTGTGGCCATCGTCGTCACCGCTATGTGCAACAGCTCAGAGAGTCTGAACTTAACGGAGTCTCGAACCATCCTTGCCTCAAGCTCTACTTTTCTGTCTGATCTCAACCATGCTTCTACTCCAATGATGGCAACTCCAATGGCCCTCAGGGATGCTAGTACTACTGGCTAAGGAGAGAAGTGATGTAGGAGGAAGAATGATGGAGCCATGGAGAAAAAGGGTAATCGTCAGGGTTGGAGGAAGACCAAGTAGTATGTCTTTGTTCTTTAATAGCAAGACAGTTCCCCATCAATCTGATCCGGAAACAATGAGATTTGGATCTCATTCTTCCATTCCAAATATAGATTGAACAGAACAACCAAAAAATCTTCTGAGTCCACTGAGATGATATTTTTTCAACTATATCTCAAAAACTAGCATCTGGGTTTGATTCCAACTCTTATATGTATTGGGTTTCGGGGATGTTTAAGAAGGAGAAAACCTTTTGATCTCTTCCTTATTTTGCATCAAATCTTTGTTTCTCCTCCTTCCAACCAAGAAACCCTTCACCATTTCACACTTCGCCCGCCTTACAAAGACTGTTTTCTAAGATATTATTTAATGGATTTGCTTTGAAAAAGAAAAAGAAAATGGTTATCTACTACAGATCTAGAAAATCAAGAAGAGGGGAAATAAACAGGTGGGTCTGCTGAATTTTGGGGGTTTGAAACTGGAAAGCAAAGTGTGACATGGTTGGATTCACAAGAGCAAGAAGACATTTCACCAAGGAAGAAGGAAGAGAGGTGTTTGTAATGTTTTAATTCGGTGCAGCCCAGTTCTCTCTCCTCATCTACATCAATCTCCTCTTAGCCCTTGGATTTTTAATTGTATAGGTGGCATGCATCAAACGGGGCTACCACCTCTATAACATTTGGGGGTGCTACAGAAGAACTCGATCCGTGGAATGATTCCCTTACCCTTCGTCTTAGATACTTATGTTTGCCCTCCCATTGGATCCTCTTTTGTGCATTCTCAACGAAAATTTACATGTCAATTCATAAACTAAAGAAAAAAATTATCCAGTTGGAGACAACTTGATGCACATACCAATACATCGGATATGTGTCTGGTGAACATGAATTGAACAATGGGAGACGATTTTTTTGACAGCTTTTCATCTCCTCAAAACGTGAGTCTTTTCTCCAAGTGAAGTGTCTCCATGTTTTTAGGACTCAGGCACATATCGGCCAAACTGATCTCAAGCCTCAATCGTTCTAGACATCCATCCCGGTTTCCTAGTACTTGAACTATTAGTGTCTTTAAAGGGACTGAGATCCTCTGTAGTGACTTTCAACAGCAGTGAGGATCTTGATTCAGGATCTTGGCCACTCAAAATGCATTGGAACATGTCATATAAGCCGGCATGAATATAACATAGCAAATAAAAAATTAGGTTAAAATGGAAACACAAATCCCTCCATACATTTACTAGATATAATAATACGTGGAAATGAAAGTGGAAGTGTTCTTACGTCTTCTTATTTTAAGACTTAAATATTGGATTTAACATGGAACCTGGCATCAAGAGCTGCTGCACTGCAGATGGATTCAAATTCTCTCCTCCCTGTATTTTTAGGAGGATGGAGACGCTCTTGTTGAATGACCGACATGTGATTTTTAGAAAAATCCGAGCCTCACATTCGAGTCGACACCTAACAGACAAGCTGAACTGACAGGGGTGTCGACTCAGACGTGGGGCTTAGATTTTCTCGAAAACCACGTATCCTTCATGCGACGGAGCGTCTCCGTCCTCCCAAGAGTGGATGCGGATTCAGTTGTAAGTAGTTGCATTTACGATTCAGATGAGTTGCATGTCTTCACGCATCTAATCTAGAGATTTTGATCTAAAGTTTCTGTTTTCAACTTTCAATTATCCAGTCCACACTCATCGTCTCTCGTCGTTTTGCATGTTCATTGGGTTCATCGCCCACGTTCACGTCCCTCAATTATTATTTTCCACTTTGTCTTCACTCTCTCTTACCAATAAAAACCAGTAGCAAGGTCAAATGTCAAATGGTCTCATCCTGGAGGCTGAAGACTCTGAACTCGAATCCATCCTCCTGGCAGAAAGTCAGAAACTGAAGAAAATCACACAACCATGGCGAACCAAAGCCAGCTAAAATCTGCGGCGTTACTGGAGCAGATGAAGCTACAACTGGCCACCGACGCCGGAAAAGAGATCGCCAAGAAGATCGGCCACGTCTATCAGATTAACATCGCCCCCAAGGTCGCTCCTCCTTCGTTTGCTGTCTTAGCTTTTGAAACCCTAGCCTTAATCGTGCTCTTATTTTTCTTCTTCTTTTAATGTTACTCTGATCAGAAAATTGGATTCAATGAGGTGATTTTTATCGTTGATTTTAAGAAAGGAGAGGTTACCAAAGGTTAGTGGTTATCCCTTCCTCTTATGCTTTGACTTTCACTTAATTTTATCGAATTGGTTGGACATAGAAAGAGCAAATCAAAAGCTTGAAGATGTTGATATTTCTATAATTTGCTTTGTTTCTGCTTTTGAATCAATTTCTGGTTTTGATCTTTCTTCCTCCTTTTCGTCTTGATTTTGGGAGTACACAGGTCCTTACGAAGGCAATCCTGATGCAACGTTTTCATTCAAGGATGATGATTTCGTAAAGATTGCCGCGGGCAAAATGAAACCAGAGGTGGCTTTCATGAGGTATAATTTCCTTCTCCGATTTCTAATTTTTTGAATGTTTGTTTGTGTAATTCTTCAGTTGTTTCATTTCTATTTTGTTTTCTTGATGGAATGCAGGGGTGCCATGAAGATTAAGGGTAGTCTGACTGCTGCCCAGAAGTTCAAACCTGGCGTTTTCCTAAAGCAGTCCAAGCTCTGAGCAGATTACCATCCGCTCTCTGATCTTCTTGTTTGTATCTTCGTTTAAAACATTCCTCGTAGCTTAAATTTTCACATTATATTACTGAAACAGAAATGGTTTCAACTTAATTAATATCACAATTTACTTGATGTATGCTTCATCTTTCTTACAGAATGTAGCATTAAAAAAAAAATCTTTGTAACAGTATGTGATATAATAGGAAGATTCGTTGTTCTTGAATTTTTTTTGGTCTTCGTTGTGGAATGTTCTTAGTAATAACTAATCATATCATGCTTCTGCATCTGATCTTGGTCATCAAAAGTGCACAAAAGTGATTTACGATAGATTTCTAAGGTCTTTAATCCAAAAACTCATGATCTGATATCTGAAGATATCTGTATCTTCCCCTCCCGATTCAAGTTGTGATTTTTCTGGTGGATTTTGGCCGGGTCAGAAATGATGGAGGCTGATCCAAGTCCTGTTATTGCATTTTGATCCTAGGTTCAGAGAGTAGGTGAAGAAGGCTAAAAATTGGTATTTTAAGTTTGCTTGCATTGAAGGGTCTTTACTTCTTGTAAGAACAGTTATGTTGTAAAAAAAAAAAGGGAAGCTGGGGTACACCAGCCTCGCTCTCTCCTGTTGTTGGAGGGACTCGAGTCATGATCCAACAGCTGTAGTACATTGGTGTGCATACCACTACATCGGTACGCATGCTGGGTGAACTGCAGAATCATAGCTGGAGGGACTGGATAACAGGAAAAGATTTTTTTCTGCTGCTTCGTTCGGACTCTTTTCCATCAATTGAATAACTATCTTGCCATCTTCTGTTTATAGTTCAAATTTAATGGACATATTGCTCACTTCAACAAATGATGGCTAAAGTTTCAAACTGATCTAACATAACAATGTGATGCCTGAAAATTGTTTGACCAATTATTGGAAAATAAAGATAATTTGACTCAAAAGAAACCACTGAAGAACATGGGGAAACATCCCAAAAATGATGAATTATGCAGTTGAAGTGATTACCATTTGACATGCACATCCACAAACCCGGATTCATCCAGAGATAAACTTAACAAATCATCAGTCAATGTGGCCAAAAGTATAAGATGTGTTGGTAAGGTTTTTAGATTCTGACATGGTGAATAGTTTTTCCCAAAAAGCGCCACTTAAACCCTTCCATCAAAGGAAATCTGTGAAAGGTGATTTACTAGCTAGTTTCATCAGGAAAAAGAAAGAGAAGACAGTAAGGGTAGCGATGGTGGTTTGTATCATGTCATTTTGATTTTTGGTCATGTTGAAATTTCTTCAATCTTAACTCACCCCCTTCCTTGGTTTGGTCAAAATTCTTGTTTATGAAGGACTGCTTCATGTCATCTCAAGATGTAAAAAGTCTGAAATTAATGATATTAGATTTGGTTCAATGGTATTTTGTTGGACCTTGTAATTAGATTCATATATATCCTATGATTTGAATGTTGAATTATAATCCAAGTTTCTTTACAAAATGGTAAGACTTACTTCAAAACCTCACTTCATCAATGTTGTTTAGCTTATAAGATGTATATTAATTTTTACTATTAAAAGGTAATCATGTAAAATGATAAAACACTGAATCTTTAACATGACCTATTTATTAATGTTGTTGTGCCAAACTCCAATTATGTTAAATATGCCTCAACCCTAAACTTATGTTTTTTTGTTGAGTTCATGTTAGGTTGGCCTACAAGGCTGAGTGGCATGATCTCTCTCTCTCTCTCTCTCTCTCTCTCTGTTTGTGTGTTCCTCAAATTTTCATTGTTATATTTTTGCTAGTTAAAACTGATTTATATATATTCTGTAGGTTGTCTCAAAGTTGAAAAGGGCCCTAACAATTTGTTTTTGGATTTTATGCATGTAACTTCACATTGTAGAAATTCTAAGCACACACCCAATTTATATGAATTCATGAAGCAGCTTAGCAACTCTATAACACTCTCTCTCTAGGAACTTGCCCCCCTCCTCCCCACCCAAGAAGAAAGTACTACATTTTAGCAAAAATCAGTGAAAATTAATTTGCATGTTTTATGGGCTTTTATTCAACTATAGGTATGGAGGAATCACACATTTTAGAAGCTTTGCTGGCTCTGATAGGTCAATTGCGGCTCAGATTTAAATATTAAGATAAAGTAAATAAATAAAAAAAGCACAAATCTTAGCAAAATCTATTAAAAATATGAAGGAAAAATTTGCAATACAAAGTGAATATGATTAAATTATGGGTCCGAATTTGACACTTGGCTTTCTCTTTCCAATCAATGGTTTTGGGTTTTGCGTAATTCGCATGCTATGTGATAGTGGGATCTCATCCCAAAAAGTGCATCACCATTTATATTATTGAGCCTGCATCTTTTTTGTTTATTCGTAAATATATCTTACCCAAAAAAAAAAAGAGTAAATATTTTTATTATAAATCTACTGACAATAAAGTAAAATTGAAACTTTGAACACCATGATACAATAGTTATATTCCATAAATCCATGGTTTATGGATGCCTTGCAATCTTATAAAAGTTCCCTTTTTTTTTTTAATATATATTTGGGGTGCAGGTGTTTTTGAGATTGTGGTTGGAGTGGTTGGAGTGGTTGGAGAGGAAACAAAAATTTAATGAATTGTATTTTATTAACTAGTGTTATTTTCTTTTGCTTTTCTCACACCTATCAATTAATGGTTAGTTAATAATAAATATTTAATCTAATAAGAAGCTAAAAATAGGACAAACATCTCCTTTATGTTTAAACGTGTGGATTATGCGACTATTAATAAATTGGAGAAGAGCAAGGGTTCCACGATGCTCAAACCGGAATCTCTTCCATCAAATCCTTAGTAATTGCAACATGCCGATTCATTTACAAGGTAAATTTGGTAGAGAACCTAACACAATTATATGTCACTGAAAAATATTTAGTCTTCACCAAAAAAAAAATATATATATATATATTTAGCCAAGTTTAAAAGAACCAAAAGAAAAATCCATGCATTGTGAATCATATGATGGAAAAAAACTATTAATTTAATAGATAACACATCCATGGCATCCCTCATATCCAACAATTAAATTGTCAAATAATCAATTCATATTATTCTTGCTCGAAAACAATTTTCCACTATTCTATTTGGTTCATTATAAAACCTGCAAAGAAAAAATATTAATGTATAAAACAAATAGAATAATGGAAAAATTTTACAAGTAAAATATTATAATATATTACCAGTGTGACTTCAACTAATCAATCTATAAATTTTTTTTCTACCTACGTGACTTCAACTAATCAATGTATAAATCTGAATCAGATAAAATCTGCATATGAACATGGTGTTTTTTCATTTCATTTAAAAAAAATGAAAACATAAGACCTAAATAAGGAACATCTCTCCACCAACAGACCAACCCAAGTTTGGTTTGGATTAAAATTGAATCAGGTTAACCGGCTCAAATTAGAGCGCCTTTAAGTCCTTGACTCCACCATCTCCACGTGCCGTGGGATAGAGACTCGTACCACCGATGATGTCTAGTCCAATGGTTGAAATTCATTTGATGTGGATATTAATACATCAGGTATGAAACATGAAACATGAGGAGATATTTTTTTTTTTTCCCCCTAGATGGCTGGTTTACTTGGAAGTCAAAAGTAAGTTAAAAAGAGTAAGAAATATAGGAGTATTAATTAATTGATTGGTGATAGACTTTTTTGACTGTCAAAAAAAATGGTGTTTTAACAGACACACATGAGAGTATTACACAAACCGTGAAAAAATTGAAACCAACAGAAATTTGGGAGGTTTTGTTAATGGAGGAAGATCCCCAATCTTCCGCAGCCGCATAGGATTATAGCTTCACTCTATTTTTGAGTCATTGCGGTTTCTTGCTTCTGTGTTTTGTGATTTTCTTTCACATTTCAACCTTCGACGGTCGACCTGTTCCTCGGTACTTCTTTATTTGTCGCTGTTGATTCTTACTGGGAATGTGGTTTAGGGCAAAGGAAATCCTCGCTGCATTTGAATGAGACATCACCGAATGAGAATTTATCCTCTGGTCCCACTCGTTGATATTATCTTCAGTGTCGGAAAGATCGAACTGTGACGGCGGTAATTGTTGATTCATTTGGTTGATGCTTCTCTCCTAAGTTCCAATTCCCGTTCCATTCTTCTCATGGACTCGATCTGGAGTGACCATGGCGTTCCCAATTCTCGGCATTTCCTCATTGCCATCTACTTCGCCTTCGGTTTTGGTTTGGCCAGGTTATTCCTGGACAGCTTCGTGTTTCGTGTGAGGTTCTTGGCTCTTTCTTTCTTGCTTTTTTTTTTTTTTTTTTGAATGCTTCAGGTCATAGGATGTTGTGTCGCTTTGATTTAATTCTGGTACAATGGATTTGAGTTCAATTAGTGGGTTTTTTTTCGCAGTCACATTTGTGCGATGGAATCTTAAAATCAAGTCCTTTAATCGTGGAGGACCTAATTTGCTGAACTTGCTTTCTGTTTTCATTACTCTTACATAGTTTGAATTGATGGAATTCTTTCTGTTCCTTGGGATGCTACATAATAGATACTCTTTTTGTTGTGGAGTGATTTGAGCGAATAACCTTTCAATTCAAATGCAACTTAATAGTTCACACTCAGACTGTTGCTTAACTTGCCCAGCTGTGTTATACAGAGAATATCAAGATTGTCACGGCGACTTGGCGCCCCAAGGTGTCAAGAGGGTCATTGGATGCCTTGGTGACACTTTGACAACGATGGAGATTATAGTTACCATTTTCACAGTTCAAGCACTAATAGTGCCTCCACTCACATTAGTTGCTATTGTGTCTTGTATTGTCGTAAATTCAACATAAGTTCATCTGAGATGTCCCATGTTCAATTGTAGAATTTAGTGGTTCATGATTCAAATACTTATGGAGAGCTTATTGTGGAAGTGCTAAGCTTAGATGCTTCCAGAATCGCCTCTTCCTTTGTAACATTGGCATGGTGGTGAGCTGATTTACCATTGAAGCTGAGAATCTAGACTCTACTAATGTCCTGTATTTGTACTGCATTAAATAATCCTACTCGAACTTCGTCTTCTTCTCGTTTTGGTTGCCATTGGTTTAGCAAACCAAGGTAGAAGTGGAGGAAGAAAGACATTGCAATCACATATAATGTTTGAATAAGGTTGATGTGAGATATAGTCCAACAAGTTTAGTCATCGGGGAGGATTGGTTCTAGAGGAAACTGGAGTTTTCAGTTTGCATATTTTTGTATTATGAGCTAATGCAATAGTCAAGTGAAATTGTTGATAAAGGAAAGATGTACTGGACTGTACAAGGATTTTTTAAAGGTTAATTTTGATGGTATCTAGTTTGATACTTTGATAAACCTTCCGTGCATTAGTTATTATTATAGATTTTTTGGGTTTTGGAGATTTCCTTGAGTCCTTTAGATTCTAGTGATCTAATCGCAGCTGAGATATTGACTCACTTGTGGAGTCCAATCTTATTTTCATTGTTGTGTTACCCTATTTATGTTGTAAATTGATTCTTTTTTGTGCTAGAACATTGTCCTCCAATTTGGCACTGGGTCCTTGGTTAACCATTAACTGTATCTGTATGAAGCATTGCTGCTTTTGTTTAGTAATACTAAACTCAACCTTATCCCAACTAAATGGGATTGGCTCCATGGATCTTCTTTCTCCAATCAACTGTATTCATAATTGGTACTAGTCCTAAGCTATGCATGTCTTCCTCACCACTTTTCCTAGAGTCATTTTAGGCCTACCACTTTTCTTTTATTATTATTTTTTTTTTTGGTTTGGGGAGGGGGAGGGGGAGGGGGGGGGGTTGTTGGGGTATAGGTAAAAGATTTTATTCAATGAGCGCAAAGAAATACAGTGAGGGCTCCCTAGGGAAGAGCCCAGAAAAGAAAAACAAAATAACATATAAGCAACCAATACCCCTCAAGGGGCATTGCTAGACAAAGGGAAAAGCTGGATGGCAGATTCCAAGCAATCAAGATCTGTCTGTTCTTCGTAGAGTCGACGCAGGGCTCCAACTGGGACCTGAGTATACCCCTGATCTGAAGGGTGATTCATCCTAAATCTGTTGGTATGTTCTTCAGTAAGTCCATCTCTACAGGTTCTTCTCTCTTCATATGTGGTATATGGTGGCACAAAAAGCAAGTTTACCCAATTTGTCGATGCTAGATTTTTCTTTGAACCTCTTCTTAATCCAGCTTCATTCTTTGTAGAGAGTGAGGATGCTCCTCCCAGAGGGCCAACAAAGGCCGATGATTTTCTCCCAAAAACGGTTCTAGAAAGGGAAGGAAAAGAAAAGATGATCCATATCTTCACATGAATTCCACCACAGGCAGCAGGAAGAGGAGGAGCCAATCCCTTTAGGAGGAGGAAGGATTGTGTTGGAAGGGACTGAGTGAGAACTCTCCAGGCAACGAAACTGTGCCAAGGGGTGTGACCTGAGAACCGTACTACCGAATGCCTAGGGACCTTGGGAGCTTGGGATCTCACCAAATTTGTAGCAATGCTAGAAAACTTTCTGTACTACCTCTGGATTTTTAGTCTTCTCTAATTTGAATCATATCCCTCTCCTTACTAGAACATTCAAAAACCTCCGTTGCACTTGTCCAAACCACCTCAAACGACTTTCTCTCAACCCAACATGTATCGGAGCTATTCCTAAATTTGCTCTAATTTGTTCATTTCTTTCCTCATCTTTTATAGTTTTACCACTTATCAATCTCAACATTTTCATTTCAGTTATACTAAGTTTGTTTATATGTTTTTTTTTGGGAAAATAGATATACTAAGTTTTTTTATATGTTGTTTCTTTACTTCCCAACATTCAATTTGATACATCATTGCTGGTCGTATAACTGTCATTTAAAAATTTCATTTAAGTTTTAAAGGAATATGTATTTAGTAATATTGAACATTCTTAACTAGTGATCCCTTATCTGTTATTTGTTATTTTTTTATTTGAATTCCTTACCTGGTTCCTTCTTATTTTCCAGAGGTTGGCCATCTGGTCCTTAAATAGAGGAGCTGTTCCAGTGAAGATAAGAGAAGCTGTTCCAGTGAGGATAAGAGAAGCTAAAGAAGCAAAGATTGCAAAATTTTCAGAGTCTATGTGGAAGCTAACATACTATGCATCCGTACAAGTTTGCATTCTTACAATTACTTATCATGAGCCCTGGTTCAGAGATACAAAAGAATACTTTAAAGGCTGGCCAAATCAAGGGCCTAAATAATTAAACTATATTTTTTAGGTTTGCTTCTTTTCGAACAAACCAGAGAAGTAGTTTGTGATTTTATGTTTAGGTATTGTACTCAAGGTTTAAAATCTCGGGTTTCGGAGGAGTCTCGGCCTCCTCCGAAACCGAGATCTCGGCGGCGAGATCTCGCCGAGATTATGCATTTTGTCCGAGACAGCTTAGCTTCTCGCCAAAAAAAAAAATAGAGATTAAGTGAGTTACTGGTTTTTTTTCATCTTTTGTTCTAGATATCGGATGAATGCATCTATCTCTTGAATCCGCATGTTGTTTGGTGGGAAAATCCTATTGTATTGTCTACACCTTTAGATTGCATTTTTCTTTTTGGCCCCCCCCCCCCCCCCCCCCCCCCCCCCCCCCCCCCCCTCCCAAACAAACCCCCTTCCCCTCCCCCCCCCCCCCCCCCCCCCCCCCCCCCCCCGGGTTTCTACTAGCCATCAACCCTCCCCCATATCATAATTGAGGTGCATTAAATAATTAAAATAGAAGAGAAGCATTTTGAATCTAGGTGGCTAATACCACATGGGTTAAATAATTAAACTATATTTTTTAGGTTTGCTTCTTTTCGAACAAACCAGAGAAGTAGTTTGTGATTCTATGTTTGGGTATTGTACTAACTGTTCGTTTCTAGACCCAAAAGTGTTTTTTTTTATCTGAGGTTTTTTTTTTTTTTTTTTTTTTTTTTTTTTTTTTTTTGTAGTCTATTTTAACCATTTTACACATATTCCCACATTAGTTTAAATAAAAACATCCAAAATGATAATATGTGGTGTGGATCCAAGTTTGCTAGTGTACGCTAAGACATGGGATTGTGTCTAGAGTTAAGTGGGCAACACGTATTTATGACTAAAATTTGCGTATTTCTAACAAATTTGATCGGAGCATAACACTTTTAATATAGTTTGGATTCAAGCAATCTCAACCTTTTTGCAAAGCTAGCATAATCAGCTTTCCAACAAATCCGAGATTGATTGAATCTGAGTTATAATGAAGAAGTTACACTCCGGTCAAACCTTGTTCGGAGTACGCGAATGCTGTTTAAAGTCGTTTGAATATAAATTATTTTTTGGGCATCAAAACAAGAGATTATTTTGGCACACTCTTGGTTTTCAGTGATGCTTTACTATAATAAGATTTATGAAATTTTTATATTTGGAAAAAACCATAGCATTTGAAAGTTGAAAATCGCCCCTGCACCCAAAAATACGGTTTTTGTTCTTGAACTGGAGGGTTGACTTTTTATCCTTCTGGGATTTGAATTTTAGACTATTTTTGTTGGATTCAAAGGGGGGGGGGGGGTATATGCTTATTTATGAATAATATCTTAAGTAAATGACATTTACTTAAATGATTAGTCATAAATAAGTACTGCCTGATAAATGTTGTTCCTGTCTAGTCTAATAAATCTTATGAAGAAACTTCAGAGACCAAGAAAAAATATGAAAAAAAATGATGAGTCTAGGTCAAAACCTAATGAACTCGACGAGACAAAACATTTTTATACCTTCAGTTGGTGCATTTTTTGAACCGAAACCATGGTATTCGGTTGAAACCTGGTCGAACCCAACCTGGGTTCAACGGAAATTTGATACTTTTTTGGATTCGAGCTTGGGTTTCGTCTCGGCCAGGCTCAAAACCGAGATATCTCTGCTGAAACCACTGGTTTCGATCGAAACCTCGATCCATGATGAGTACTTGGGCTCCAAAATGTCTCTTTATCATTTTATTTGATGAAACAATTTTTCTTTATAGAGAAAGAGAAAGACAAATAATACACGTTCTACTTAGGATGCCAACAAAGACTGAGAATGTATATAATAAAGATAGAGGGAAACAGTGTACGAGTTACAAGAAAAATGTGTCGTTGAAATTTCTCAACTAGAATTTCTCTCTTCTTTGAGTGATCACATGTAAGCAAAAGACATTAGAATGAAATAGATAGAAGGATGGTCCTAGACAAAGATGGGGCCTGCAAAATTTATGTAACATTAGGGCTTGAAGTATGATGGTCCCATGGGATTCAAATAATTAAACTTGCTGGTTTGAATTTCAACTCCACATGAATATGACAATGGTGCCAATTGGAAAGGAGAAACTATACCGTAATCACAATCAACTGCAACTTTTCATATGCTTGGCACAGAAGCATAATCTAAAAAATTCATTTGTGATTAAAAAATCAGGCAATATGCCTCTTAGAAGAGCATGTGACTCTTTTTTAATTGAAAAGAAGAATATCTTCTTTCTCTTGGCCGTATATATATATATATATATATATATATATATATATATATATATATATATATATATATATATATATATATATATATATATATATATCACCTAGCTGATGACAAAAGTGTTGTCACTGATCCCTTTTAATGCACACTCATTGGCCATCAATGAAAACACTATGTACAATACAGGGGGTATTTTTGGTATTCAAGAGAGGGGGTTTTTAGATCTTATAAGAACTGATGGTTCAGATTCCTCGGTGACAAGCTAGTTGTCACCTACCTGTGTGACAGCTAGCTTTTCCCATATATATATATATATATATATATATATATATATATATATAGAGAGAGAGAGAGAGAGAGAGAGAGAGAGAGAGAGAGAGAGAGAGAGAGAGAGAGAGAGAGAGACTGCTGTTTGTCTGTGTGGATGGCACAGTTTTCCACACAGCCATCAGATTGTTTTGGTTTGTCATGGACCGTTTGATCTACTAAGGGCATGTAGTTAATAAATTAAGGGATAATAAAATACCCTTCCCTTCTTTAAATTTTCATTCAAATGCCATTTTGCAACTCTCTTTCTCTCTCGCTGATGGCTACCTTCGGCGGCATATCTTCTCTTGCAATGCTTACAGAGATATCTTGGGTCCATCTTTCCTTCCCTTTTTTGATCTCTGGATGCCATAGAATCTGAGAATAGAGGATTACCAAGGGCAAGAGTGATCATCACTTCCTTGTTTTCTGTGCTTTTCAGAGAATCCAATCTCAGTTCCGACTGCCAGTGTTTCCATGCTCCATTAGTGAAACCAAATTCAATTAAACATAACTGGTGAGTTCTGAATGGAAATGCAATGCTTGAAATATGGTTGGTCTCTGATATAGATTCTGTGAATGAAATCGAAGTCGATTCAGGGGAAATGCCAGTTTGGATGTACTGAGATGAGGAAGGCCACCAAGGGTAAGACATTGAGTAGGTATAGCTCTTGCCACTTAAGTTTGGTTGTTGAATAAGGAAGAAGTGGGCCTGATTAAGCCTTGGATGGCATAACCTGTTCCAGTTTTTCTTCAATTCAATTAAATCATCTGAAAAGAAATAAGGAGACAGGTTGTAAGAACAGAGGAATAGATATACTGAGATGAAGAGAACTTGTGGTTCTTCAGCGCTTTCATCGTCTCCTCATTTGAATCCAAGGCGTCCAATTCGTTTAGTCCAGGAAAAACCGCAAGTGATGCAATTGAAAACCCCTTCGCTCTCCCCGGGAAAAAAAATCTCCCCAAAGTTAATCTCATCGTCGAAGAAAAACTTTGCTTATACTCTCAAGGGTAAATTACAGCAGTGGTACCCAATATTTTGAAAAATCATGCCATAGGTACCGCACTTTTCAAAAATCATATATGAGGTACCTCACGTTTCATACATGTTACACTTGAGGTATCTTCTATTTTCATATTTCCAATTTTAACCTTATTTGGCATAACTCTCCTTGACCTTGAGTGGGTAGACGATTGCTGCCGTCAGTCCGATTGAAGATGCCTCGTCACTATAGCCGGAATAGCCAGATTGAAACAGTAAAATTATGTCGGAATAGTAAGAAGATTATGCCGGAAGAAAGAAGAAGAAAAAAAAAAAACGCATGCTGCTCCTCTCCCATTTGCTTCCGCTTTCCTTATCCGGATTTCAATGAGAACTGTCTACAGGGATTCAGAAAAGACTGCAAGCAGAGAGCTGTACAGGGCATTCAGCGATCAACAAGATCACCAAAAGAGGCTGAAACCAGAGCCATCTGATAGGGATTCGGTAGAGCAATGCAATGGGAGAAAAGCACCAAAAGTTAAGACTGATCTGGATTTTGTGATTTGATTGCGTAAAAGGTGGGTGCTCATCAATTTGTGTTTCAAGAAATTACACTAAGTTTACCCTTTCATATCCACTGAACCGTTTATCACCCATTTCCTTCCCTTTGTCCCTCCAATCTTTGCACCCAGTAGTGGATCCCACTGCACTTGGATTCTCCCCTTGACCACCACATATGTGGTCCAACGACCCTGTGCTCACCAGTCCTTTTGATCCGAAACCTTGAACTTAGGCCTCATGAAGACTCTTCTAGTCATCCCTGTCGCGGTTTTTAGGGTTTTTGTTGGTACCCTTGTTGACATTCCCATATCATCTGGCTGAGAAATGCTCCAAGCTGCTGCCGGCTAGCATCGATGGCTCAAACCCTAAGGTTGGGATCTTGCTCAGAAATATTCCCACGTGGCTGTTCCAAGCTGCTTCCGACTTGCATCAACGGCTTTAGAGTTGTGATACTTCTCTTCCATTTAGTAAGTGCTCGCTCTCTCTCACCTGGATCTCTGTCACCGGCAACTTTCTCTCTCCCCATGTATCTCTGTCACCAACAACTTTCTCTCTCCCTTTTTCTCTCTGCTTTTCTCTCCCATGTTGTCTCTCTTCCTTTGCATTTCATCGGTCAAAGATTGTTCAGGGAACCAGCTGAAACCATTCCCCATTTCTTAAAGAATTTATGGTTCCTTAAGTGGAAAAGAAGAGAAGAGAGTTTTCTGTAACCAAAAGGTCAGAAGGAAAGAGGTGGTCGAAGTTGCCATTAGAGGAAATCAGAGAGGTGTTGGGTTTGGGGATTCAGGGGCTAATGTTGGAAAGATGAAAAGAAGTACCTCATATATGATTTTTGAAATGTAAGGTACCCGTGGTATGATTTCTCTAAAAGTTGGGTACCTCTGGTGCAATTTACCTAACTCCAAATACCTGTCCTTTCTTGGATTCCCCAAACCCTCCTTCAACTTCAAGAAGGTCATTCGCATTGCAGTGCTGGCCGGGGGAGATAGTAGGCCATCGAGATTGGCAACCCAATTGACGGCCGTAATGTCATCACATATGGGAAAAATGGACTCTTCCACGTTTTTTAAGTGCTCCGGATGTCAATTATGGGAAAGACGATATGCAGCTGAAAGTAGCGATGAGAGTTGCAGAATGGCATTTGAATAACAAAATGCCCTTATTAGATCCAACGGTCCCTATCAAACCAAAACAATCTGACGGCTTAAAAGACGACTGCGGGAAACTGCGGCGTCCACGCAGCAGGACAGTGTTCTTTCTCCTATATATATATATGTATATATAGTCTCTCTGTTCAGTGGAACCAACAACAACCGAGTAGCATAACCAGTGGGACTCCTTTTTAGTGTTTAGTGCAGTGGCCCTATAAATTTTGGGCTATCAGATCTCCAAAAATATACAAAACAAATCTTGGCCTTGGTCCCCTCTACAAATTCGACCCACTATAAGGAGGATCATAATGAGATCCAGATCAGGTAGGTTTTATAGTTTACCGGCTGACGGAGATATGCATTTATATAATTTATTACGAACTTGATCACAGTGGTTCTAAGATTGGTGGATTAAGAATCTATTATTAGTTTCTTTTCTTCTATTCTTCACATCCTATTGACTATGATTGCTCAATGTTATCTGCTGCTACATCTTGGTTGATGATTTTCTCGTCAAAGCTGTGCTGCTTTGATTAAACATGCAGCCTTGATGTTGCAACTGGTAGAATGAGAGTATTTTGGGAAATATGCGTTTTGTTGTCCAATACTCCTATGGGGGAATACTTATGTAAGTAAGGGTATAATTGGTATTACAATATAAAAAGTTTTAATCTACTAGCTGAAGTGAGATCGACTACTCACTGCAGCCCATTCTTCTGAAACCCTTCTCTTCTTTCTTTCCTTCTGTACTTTCTTTACTATTTTTATAACTTGGTATCGGAGCCTGGTTCACCAGGCTGGTTTGAGAGTCAGTTGAAGTACTCCTTCAAGCTTTGGAACTCAAGAAGAATAGAGGATTCCAATGACAGCAAGATATGAGCAGGTATGTAGGGATCTGACATGCTCGCAGATGTCTGTTTCTGGATAATTTTTCTGAAACCTGTAAGTTGATAATTGACATAACTCTAGTTGATACTGAACTATTTGCTCTAAAACTGCATCCACCATCTCTATTCGTTCATTTCTTATAAGAATAGTCCATTACCAATGTTCCAAACCTGATGTCATACCCATCCTGCTACCCTGCTCTATTTTGTTGCAACCCAAGCTTTAGATCCAATACCCTGCTGCTTCAGTTTGGCCTGAAACTTTGACCACTGATAGGTCCCTCCTATTCCAGCACTCGAATGGAGTTTCAACCCTAGAAAACCCTTAGTTTGTGAGATATCAGTTTTCTCCAACCGAGCCCCAGCCTGTCCTGCTTCAATTCCTTGATATACTATATCATCAAGCATGTGTTACTTTGTTGTAAATACTTTAATCTTTCTGTGGTCCAATGTTGTGAAAGTTCAAGACCAAGTTAATGCTCAGTAAATTCTTTTTTCAGAAATTTAAGAGGCTGGACATTTGTTTTGTTTGATGCATTGCGCTGTTTGAAGGCATATGATGTGTTAATTGTGGTTTCTAACTTGAGATATATATCCGGTTGGTATTATTACTTGTCTGTGATGTTTCCTTGATATCTTATGTCTAAGATCAAGTGTTTCTATTTTTGGGAAGAAGTGTGGACTCCCCATTTGGTTAAGGTATCCAGTCAGCTTTCCTAGTATATTTCAAAATCATGTCAAAGTTCACTAGATCAGTATTGCCACAATCAAGGATATTTGGGATAGCATTGCCAGGACACTTGATAGAGTGGGTGATTCAGCTAAGGTTTACCATCTCCTCCACAAGATTCTCACCATCAGCTAAGGTTTATGTGTCCATGTGGGATGCAGCCATGTAGGTGGGTCTTCTCAGTTAAATACCATTTGGATGGCACTTTTGAGAAATACCAGGCAGATTGGTGTCAAAAAGATACAATTAGGTGTATCATGTATGGGGTTGAATATCAAGAAATATTTGCCCCAATTGCTCAACTTAATTCAATAAGAGTCCTTCTATTCTTAGCAGTGAATCAGGATTTGATGTGGGGATTTTCTTCATAGTGACTCGCAAGAAGAAATGTATATACAAGTTCCTCATGGTGTTAAATTTTCCACAGTTGAAGGGAAGTTATGCTGGTTGAAGAAGGTTCTCTATGGCCTAGAAGGCTAGAATAGTCTCCAAAAGCTTAGTTTGAGAGATTTAGACAAACAATATTACAGATGGATACATCCAATGCCAAGCCAACCATACTCTAGTCACTAGAAAAGGCAATGGCAAAATTGAAGCCTTAATTGTCTATGTGGATGACATTATAGTAATGGGAAATGATCAAGATAAAGTGAAGAGGCTCAAAACTTAACTGGCCCGACAGTTTGAGGGGAAAAAAAAAAACCCCCTTTTTTTTTTATTTTTTTTTTGGGTTTGAAGTTTCAAGATCAAGAATGGAGTTTATATTTGTCAAGAAGAAGTATGTGTTGGACCTCTTAAAAAGAGCCAGGGATGTTGAGTTGCAAAACTGTTGAGTCTCCACCTTACACCTTTATAGGTGGCAACTTGGTATTTTGGAGTAAGAAACAGTCTGTTGTTGCCAGATCAAGTGCAGAGGTAGAATTTAATGTAATGTAATATGGAGTTTGTGCACTCTTATGGTTAAAAAAATTGGTCGAGGAATTGAGATTAATTATATTATGACAACAAGGCTGCTATTAGTATAACCCATAATCCTGTGCAACGTGATCAGATGAAGTACATTGATGTTGATTGGCACTTTATAAAGGAAATTTTGCCTCTGGGAGTATCTGCATATCTTTTGTGAAGACAAGAGATCAATTAGCTGATGTTAACAAAAGGAATCAATTTCCCACTGTTTCATACTCTTTTGAGCGAGCTGGGCATGTATGATATCTATTCCCTAGTTTGAGGGGCAGTATTAGAAAAAGGTACATTGGGAAATATGTATATTGTTGTCCTATGGGGAAATACTTATGTAAGTAAGGGTATAACTGGTATTACAGTCTAAATAGTTTTAATATACTAGCTGAAGTGAGATTGATTACTCACTGCAGCATCTCCCAAAATTCTTCTCTTCTTCCTTCTTCCCTATTTTACTTTGTTCACTGTTTTAATTACTGCATCTACATTTGTAACCCAATTTTGTCACATTTTCTACTATTTAAGACTTGAGTGTTTGTCCTTCTCTTATTTTTAGTTTATGTTCTACTTTGGGTGTATTCTGTAATTGATTAAAGTATATTTCCAAGTTCATAATTAATTCAATATTTGTTTGACTGAATTATCTTTGAGACTTTCGATCATTGTGACAAGTTCATATTTAATATGTAATAGTTTTGCTTACAAATTCTCTATCAATGAGACAGATGCTCCCTAGTTTTTGCAATTTTTTTGCATAAATTTTTT
Organism: Protea cynaroides; assembly: GCA_028583415.1. NCBI lineage: Eukaryota > Viridiplantae > Streptophyta > Magnoliopsida > Proteales > Proteaceae > Protea > Protea cynaroides. Next base: position 17,859,288 of record CM053271.1, on the reverse strand, counting down.
GTTTCAGTTGTTTTAATTGAGCTAACAAACTTCTTTGTCTAGGCTCCCTTTGAAGCTTCTCTACATGTGCCAATGTGGGTTCTATACCTACAGCATTGCTGCTCTTCTTACATGGGAGACTCGAAGGAAGGATTTCAGTATAATGATGTCTCATCATATAATCACAGTTATCCTAATTGGATACTCATACATTACTAGGTATTATTCTGTACATTTAATAGAAGTGCACAATCTTCTAATTGTTTTTACATTATTGAGGTTAACCTAATCACATGCTGCAAACATTTTTTCCTAAATTTTTTAGAGGCTAATTTCCCATTTTATGCTTGGAGGAGCATTGCGGGGGAGAATTGTACTTATGTATTTATTGTGCTTCCATTGATTGGTTGAGAATGACTTTGAAGCATACATTTGATTTCTTCAGCATAAATATCATAAATTGTTGTTAGTGGCATACTAACATAGCATCTGTTTTATTTTTATTTTTTTATTTTTTTTTGGTGTGTGTTAGATAATGTTGCATTGTAGCTGTAGCATTGCTTTGCGTGTAAGTCCAAGATTTTTGTTGCTTTTGCAAGCGATTTCATTTGTTCTCAATAAATGCATAATGGAAAAATGCCTTGAGATCATTGGGACATTGATAATGTTGAGAATTATAATCTATCACCTACTGAAATTTATATTTTTGAGAGGGGTCAATGGGGTGAAGACTTGAGAGGGGAAGGTTTATCTTTGGATGCAATTTGAAAAGACAATGCACTGTTGCTTGAGAGGAAGATTTGAAGGGGATGAGGTTAAGATGGTTCTATTTAATATGAGCAATGATAAATCTCTAGTGCTGGGTGGGAGTAAAGTCTTGATGGGTTGTCTTCTCTTTTTTTCCCTTAGGTGGTAGTTGACAATTTGTTAACCATTTGAAAGCATACAACTAACAAAGGCACGGAATTTTTTAGTAAGGAAAAAGTGGGGAAAAAAAGGGGGGTTGGGGGGGGATAGAAAACCTTTAACCACCACTAAAATGACCAAACCTTCACCAAGTTACCAACTAATTCCATGAGCCAAACTCAAACCCATGCCTGTTGCAAAAAAGGGTCACCACCAATATATAACATAACCTAAGGGTGTCAAAACTGGGCCCGGCCCGGTAGCACGGACCGAGCCAGCCCGATATAACCCGAACCAAGCCCGCCGAGCCTTAATGGACAGGTTTTGGTCTGAGCTTGTAAAGTCCGACACCGTTTCAGCCCAAACCGAAACCAAAGGGGAATTTAGTTGGACTCGATAACTTGACTCTTATATTCTGTGAACCTTTTTAAAAGCCATTTCTGAAGAATCAAAATCTTCTTGTAAAGCATGTATGCAGGAAATGTATTTCTCCAGAAACCATCATTCTTGTTTTTAACAGATTGCAAAGAACTAGAACCAATAAACAGAAAAACGAGAGAGAGAGAGCTATCGATATTGATGCTCTTCTCTTCCTGATGAGATAGGACTTCCACATGTCACCATGAGAGGAAGTCATATTTACAATAGAAAGTAGAAGAGAATAGCGGAACTCCACATGTCAACATTACAAGGAGTCGCAATTACATAATGAGATCAGATGAGGAAACCTAGTTACATAGTAAGATAAGAAATAAAGAGGAGTAAGGACTCAACAATTAATAAAAGACTTAAAGGACTTATAGACCCATCCAATTACACAATATCCACATGGCTTCGACTAAGTCAAAGCAGTGTCATTGGAGCTGATCAGATCTGTCGTCAAGTGGGAATGGACCCTAATGAATGGGTCTGTTCCCTTATTGGTATCGTTAACACCCCCCTCAAGGTGGAGCATATAAGTCACCCATGCTAAGCTTGGAGCAGTTCAGTCGACACGCCCAACCAAATAAGGGCTGTGTAAAGATGTCAGCCAACTGATTTGAAGAGGAGACAAAGGGGGTGACCAGTAGTTTCTTTTCAATCGCATCACAAACAAAATGACAATCAATTTCGATATATGCTTGGTATGCTCATGGAAGACAGGGTTACTGGCAATATATAGTAACTTGATTATCACAAAACATCTTCATAGGTTGGGTGACAGAGAAACCCAATTCTTGAAGAAGAAACTTTAACCACATGTATTCAGTTGCATTATGAGCCATGACACGATATTCAGCTTCAGCACTAGATCGAGTCATAGTAGTTTGTTTCTTACTTTTCCACGTGACGAGATTTCCTCCAGCAAATGTATAATAACCAGTATTGAATCTTCTGTCACCATCAACACCAGCCCAATCAGCATTTGATTACTCATTTGAGTACCCTACAATATCAATGTGCTTATGGCAAAGGTTACGAGTCCCTTCCTGGAGACTTATTAGGTACCTTAATATACAACAAGCAGCTTCCCAGTGAACTTGCTTGGGAGTTTGCTTGAACTGGCTAACTACAACAACGAAGAATACATCAGGTTTTGTAACAGTAAGATAAATAAGTTTCCCGACAAGTATCCTATATCGGTGTAAATCAGTAAAATCTTTACTCTCATTGGTCTCAAACTTCTGATGAGGATTCATTAGTGTGTTGGCCGGTTTAGAACCAAGTAACCCAGACTCGGTTACTAGATCTAGTACATATGTCCGTTGAGAAAGACTGATACCCTTGCTACTGCAGATAACTTCAATACCAAGAAAATAATGGAGGAGGCCCAAATCTTTCATCTGAAACTGCTTGTGTAAGTAGGATTTGATATCAGTAATACTAAGTCCCCATTTAATAATACTTCTGCTCGAGATTCTTGACTTTTGCTTCGGAGCAAAAATTTTACTCCAGGATTATTTTGGAGTAGAAACATGGTTGGTTGATAACGCAGTTCTGGAATGGATTCTAGTGCATCTTCTGAATAGAAACACGTTTGATATCCTACCAATCGACGTTTGATATCCTACCAATCGAAATCTAGAGAACAATTGGAGACGTCAATGGTGGTGGTGGTGGTAATGGTGTTGGTGGTGGTGGCGGGATGGTGGTGGTGGCGGTGGCGGCGGCCAAGCCTTCATTTTGTGAAGAGAGGAGTCGTGAGAGAGGAGAGTTTCTTTTTTTACTTTTTTGGTTCTCCCAAAAAGTTGCTCCAAAACGTAAAAGCATGTTTTTTGTACTCCAAAAATTTGGATTCTAAAGTCATTTTATGAACCGGTACACTCCCTTGGAACTGGAATCCAATAGGGTTTATCAAACGCGATTCTATTCCCAAATGGCTCCCTGGGAGTCGGAATCCATTGAATCCAAAATCCAAAGCGTTATCAAACATGGCCCAAATGTATTATCTCCTGTAATAATATTGTCGTTAACATACACTGCTATCATTACAACTTTAGAATGTCAACGCCGGATAAACATAGAGGGGTCAGACTTTAGAGTAACACGGGGAGAAACCATAGTGTATAATAACAGATCTAAATTTATCAAACCAAGCACGTGATGATTGTTTCAGCCCATAGATAGCATTGTGTAGCTTGCAAACTTTGATAGACTTTCCCCCTAGAGCAACATACCCCAGAGGTTGGTCCATATAAACCTCTTCGTGGAAATCCCCATATAGAAAAGCATTCTTCACATAATTTGAAAGAGAGGCCAATCAAAATTGACAGCCAAGGAGATAAGAACACGCACGGAATTGAGACAAGCAACAAGAGAGAACATCTTAAAGTAATCAACCCCATATGTTTGAGTGAACCCTTTCGCAACTAGGTACACCTTAAGGCGCTCAACAGAACCGTTAGGATTATGCTCAACAGCATAGACCCAGCGGCAGCGTATAACAGCCTTCCCGGTGGGCAGATCAATGAGAGTCCATACGATGGGAGACCAAGGCATCCATTTAGTGTCCGTAGCCGCCTTCCACCCTGGATGAGACAAGGCTTGGAGGTGGGAGGAAGGAACAAATGTGGTAGATGGGGACAAAACAAGGTTATGGTCAGAGATGGGACGTAGTAACAAACCGTATAATAGGGTATGTAATTAAGGACTTTTTGGTACAAGAACACGTACTCTCACGAAGAGCAACTGGTAGTCAGGAGCAATCTCAGTATCAGGTGTAGGCGGATTGGGGGACGAAGCATGAACCGGAGCAGGACCAAACTTCTCGCTTCACTTATCAACCTACAATGGAGGTGGCGGAGTAGTGAAGGCTAAGGGTAGTCATGAGGGGTGACCAATGGTAGTGGAGGTGATGGAGTAATAGGAGGCGTAATGATAGGGATAGGTGTAGGATAGTAAGGTATACTCTCAAAGAATGCGACATCAGTACTGACAAAGTGATGGTGAGTAACTTAGGAACGTGCATGTGAAACATTAGAGACCGAGGAACCTCGAGAAGATGCATGTTTTCACGTTTGGCAACCCCATTCTGTTGGGGAGTGTAGGAGCAGCTCATATGATGAATCATGGCATTAGCAAAACAAAAGTCTGAGAGGCATGTTGAGTATACTCCAGGGCATTATAAGTACGAAAAAAAACACGGATAGAAGTATCAAAGTTGAACTTTTATTTCTAGGTAAATCCCTTAAACACCTTACAATCCTTAATAAAGTTAGGTCATCTTGGAGTGATCGTCTACAAAACTAACAAAGTAAGAGAAATCTAGTCTATTAGGGACACGACATGGTCCCCAAATACTAGAATATACTAAGGAGAAAAGGAATGAACTGTGAGACTCAGGTTGAGTGGGAAAATGAGTGGTGATATTTGCCTAACTCACATGCTTCATATTCGAGACGAAAGAGGGACTTGCAGCTGGGTATTAGTGAATTATTTCATCTTGGAGAGTGAGAGATGGCTATGCCATTGAAGTGGAGTGGTAGTAATGGAGGTGGTAGCAGTTGTAATAGTCGGTTCAAAATGCTCCAAGTCGTAAAGGCCAGCTTGTTCAAGTCTGCCACCAATCTTCACCCTTAGTCATGAGATCCTGAAAAACACAATAAGAAAGGAAAAACTCTGCTGAATGGTTTAAGGGTTTAGTGAGGTTTACTAATAGAACAAGGCTAACAGGTAACTTAGGAACATGGAGAACAGATGGCATGGTCATGGAAGGTTAGGGTTTAGGGATTTGTTCATGCATCGCATATAGTTCCATTAACCATAACATCTCATAAAGAACTTGGACCTTTTATTTATTTATGTTATTTGGTTATTTAAGTCATGGGTTTGGTTTGTTTTAAGTACTTAATATGGTTGAGGTTCCACAGTGGTGATCCTTAGAAAACCACTTGAGTTGATAGTGAACTTGTTGAAACTATTGGTGTAAAGGTTTGTTGCTATCTTGAAAGGGTTAATGAATTCCAAGCAAGTGGCTTTAAGATTGGAAATAGGATGGTGAGGCAGTGCCGAACCACTATAAAAAAATCCTTGTGTGGATCTTTTTTTTTTCTACCACCATCACTTGCAAGTTTTGTGTTCAATTGAATCATCACCTTAGGGAGTTCTTAGGTTAGGAATTTGAGAAAATTTTGAACTGTTGTAATTCCACAAATACACCAATCCCTGTTGGCCACTGATCCTTTAGACATATGTCAAAGTTTCTGTCCATACACAGTAGGCCAAGGTCTAGCAAGTGTTGTTGACAAGGCTAAGGAGCGAACTCTATTGGATATTTCTATTGTACGAGATTTTCCCATTGTCTTTCCGGATGACTTGTCTAGCAAATGAACTTGTAAATTAAGTCCAAAATGTAGAATAATTTTTAAATAGGAAACCCTCATAAGCAGCAAAGAATGAGAAGACTGTAGAGCAATCATAATAAGATCTCATTGAAACAATTGAGGTCTGAAAGAGGGTGAGGAAGTACACAGGATCGCCCTTTGAAGTTTGTTTCAGTCAAGCTTTCTGAAGATCCTTCATCTCTGTTTTTGTAAATTGTGGGATACTTGCAGTATTTTTGTTGATGAATTCACTATAATCTGGAAACTTCATGTTATCTTTTTTATGCAACATTTTCCTCTATTTTTTTTTGGCATTGCACTTCAAATCCATGACTTACCATTGGAGCATTTCATTTACACAAGCAATTGAATTCTTGTGCAGATGAAATACTAACCCTAAATTTGAGGGAAATTTCAGGGAGATTAAAAATTATGTCAGTTATCTTGCAGGTTTTTCCGGATTGGTTCAATTGTTCTTGCTCTGCATGATGCAAGTGATGTATTTCTAGAATCTGCTAAAATATCCAAATATTCTGAGAAAGAGTTTGCAGCTAGCTTGTTATTTGGGTTATTTGTTCTCTCATGGCTCATGCTAAGGCTAATATTCTTTCCATTTTGGGTGATTAAGTCATCAAGGTTTGTTCATCACACTTAAAACTTTTTTTTTCTTCTTGTTATCTTCATGCTCCTCCTTTTGTTGGATACTGAGCTCATTGCGCGAGCTATGATATTCTTTTTTTCATTAGTACATTTCTCACGGTTGGCATTCTTCCAGCTATGATTTGATTGAAGTCCTGACGCTGTCGGAGACTTATCCCACATCATTGTACTATGTATTCAATACAATGCTATTGATGCTTCTTGTGTTCCACATATACTGGTGGATTCTCATCTGTGCAATGGTCATGAGACAGCTCGAAAATAGAGGAAAAGTAGGAGAAGATATCCGATCAGGTAAGACCATTTCAGGCCTCATTAGATAGCCGTTTTTAAGATTAGGAAACTCTCCCTTGTCTGTAAATGGGAAATGTTTCCGTCATAGAGCTGCAAGACTTCACCAAATATGGACAATCCTTTCCCTCCCCCCCCTGTGCGGCCCTTCTCACACTCTCTCTCTCTCGTTTATCCATTTTTGAGAGCCACAAAGCTGGTGTTATTATAGGGGAGTACCTATTGGTGTTAAAAAAAACTGATTTTTCTGTAAATAGATTTTTACCATTGGGAAAAAAACCTGCTAATCAACCTTCTTTTGGTGGAGCGAGGGTATGTTTTCTGGATTTACCAAACCTATTAATTTGGTCAATTATTAAATGACATCATATGGTTCCAAATACAGATTCAGAGGATGGAGACTAGGCGGAGACGAGAGTGATTTTTATGAATCATCATTCTCGCGGAGATATTCGCGTCGACTTGCTCATGGTGTGGATATTTATTGAATCAGGTTTTGAAAAGTTGGGCCTTGGAAGTTATAATTTTCATATCTTATTCTGTCCTTTGCTTTAACTGAAAAACCGAACTCGGACCATCAAAGGATATTTATACTTGGTCACCTTCGATGTATATTAGATTCCTGTATAATTTTTGTTCCCCATGATTTTGTGTTGAAACCTTTTTTTTTTTTTTTTTTTTTTTTTTCGAGTGGAAAATGGAAAGTTGGTAGGTAGTAGTTGAATTGATTTTTTTTTCTCTGTAATCTCTTGTCCATTTCCATGCTCTCGAATTCACACTCTTACGAAGCCCAACTGGGATGAGATTGATTCCAAAAAGGTGCCTTCCCAACTGGATTGGATCGATACCGACCAATCCGGATCAGTATCCGATCCATTTGGCAAATTTTTTGCTTTGGTGATGGATTTCCCCTATCATATTTCCACAAAGTTGTTGTATGTGATATCTGGTTTTTGGTTTCCAGCATAGTCCATGTAGGAAGGCCTTCTTCTACGGCAATGGCGTCACATTTGTGGCATATTAAATGTTTGTTACTCTGTGTCATGTTTCAGCCAAAACAAAGTTGAACAGGAGGCAAAATAAAACTCTTTAAGATATTAAAAAAAAGAAAGGAAAAAAAAAAGCAACTTATTATAGTCATAAAAGTCTATTATTTTTTTTAATACATCACAATGCATTTATTTTGTCACATGGGTAAATGATGTATCTATTATGATTGTGTACGTTCATACATGTATACTAGTACTCTAGAAATTATTAGAAATTATTGTTTACTCTCTCAAATTTGAGCAAGAACAAACGATTTAAATTAAAAATCTATAAAATAGATGGCTCAAATTCATCTTGTGATTTTTGAAATACATGAATAATTACACTTAAAAATGGTTTAAAACAAGTGAACAACCAAAACATAAGAGAAAATACTAATGGTAGAGGGTTCTCTGAGTGGCATTGTTGCTTGCAATGGACATGGGCATGGGTGACGGGCGATCTTTCAGTAGTAGGGAATGAGAGAGGATGTATGAGGAATTAGAGAGAGAGAGAGTTAGGTGTTGGTAGAGTTCCCACTCCGCATTTAGAGAACCTTTCCGGCATACTGATACACCGGAAACACATGAATCTTTAGAGTGCAAAAACGTAAATGTAAAACCGGACTGCTATGCTCTATCACTCTATCACGTGGACTCATGGCTCTTATCCATTTCTAAATTTATTTTAAACATAGGAAAAAAAAAAAGAGGGTTTCCCACAATGCCAGTGGAGGAGGCCCCCAAAATCCCATACCACACCAATGGGGCCTATGGTATGGGAGGATAAGGAATATTTGAAACAAGAGAGAAAATACAAGAATGTGTGAGGGTGTGGGATGGGATCCCACATTGCCATAGTGGGGATCTTAGTCTTAAAAAAAAATAATAATAATAATAATAATAAACAGACATGAGTGCTAATGGAAAATACTACAAAGGAAACGGTTTCCACAATGCTAATGTGGGGGAATCTCCCACAATAAACAGATGGATGTACGAGAAATGAAATATAGCTAATGAGGAATGAAATGGAGAAAATATGAGAATGCAAGAAATATGAGAATGCAAGAAGTTGAAAAGGATCCCCATGCTATGTTGTCGGGATTGTTTCCCGTAATGTAAATGTATAATGCAGAGTTTGGATCACTTGCATGTACATGGACTCTCTATGGAATCACATTACTGTTGTGGTGTGGAACCTACTTCTAAAGTATGAAATCCATTAAATATGAACGGTAATATAATCTCATAGAAGATACAAGTCCATGCAGGTAAACTATTCCCCGGCAATCCGCAGGAAGATCAGGCTGGCCGCCACTGGCCCACCATGGACTGACTTGTAGAATCAAAGTCCACATTACAACCAAAATGAAACGTATTGGTTTTCTCCTGCCAAATGAGAAATGATAGAATGGAATGAGATTCTACAGAAGATGAGAAGGAGTAGCAGTTATAATACCATCTAATTTTGATCCCATATTCATACGCTCGTCTGGATCAGAGTCTCACTGAAGACTAGCGTTTCATGGGATCATCATTACTGCTTTTGGAGTCTGGGAATTCTCGACCGTTTGTTTAAGCTTTCTTTTGAGCAGGAAATTCTGAAACTCTGGATTGGAAGGGGAACTTCCTGTGGTGAGCACTTGTTTCTGATCTTCAGAAGAAAAACAAAAAGTGTGAACACTGCTTGCAATTAATCGAACGCAAAAAGTCTATTGGTCCAGTTTCTGCAAGTTTTTCCATTCAGACATTCTATAAAAACCAAATGGATGGCCATTTTTCTTATCTCAAACTCCCCGCGAAAGTAGGGAGAAGATGGGTCTTAACCTTATTGCAGTGGTGTTCGGTCTCTACCTCTCGGTTTCTTTCCAGCCCACCTTCACATTTGCCCAAATATTATTTCAGGTAGATAACTACATATCTTCTTCTCTGTATTGAGTACTTGTCATGGCTGATCCTTGAATTTAGATAGATTATTTAAAATATTGGTCTTTTATTCGCAGGGGTTTAATTGGGAATCTTGGAAGACGGAAGGGGGATGGTACAATTCACTGAGGAACTCCATTCCCGATATTGCAAACTCTGGGGTCACACATGTTTGGCTTCCTCAACCCGCTCAATCAGCTGCAGAGCAAGGTATTTGATTTGTAGAATCTTGCTGTGTTTTAAAATAAGGGTATTCATCTCTTTCTAGAGAAGTGCCTAATAGGATAGACCTAGGTGTAGTGTGTAATTTGTTCTTGCTGTATATAAAATCATGGGGTCTTGACATTAATCATTTTCCTTTTATTTTTCTATGGACTTCCTTTGTTAATTAAAATGTAGGTGTACCTGGACTGGCGATTCTTAATGTAACTCCTAGATACAAGGAGCTAGGATCAGTTGATTGATCAAGTCCAGGAAGTATCACAAAAGCATTCGACCTAGTTCTAGGCAGTCATTGTTTTTCAACCGATTGATTATAGTCCAATCAATATCACCAAAGCATTGCCACCTGGTTTAAGGTAGTCCTTGGTTTTCAACCGTTTGATAATAGTTCAATCATTTTCACCAAAGCAATTCCACCTAGTTTAAGGTTGTCATTTGTTTTTAACACCCATGCCTGCAACTTGACCAAACAACTCCTAGTGTAGCTGAATTGTCATGGTTGCCTTTCTCAATCTAATGAATTCGCTTCAGAATATTTATAGTAACCCTGCATGCTTTTATCAACAGGAGTCTTCTTTTGAGATGCCTCTCATGGCTCAGTATTAATAATACTAAATATAAGATGCCTATAATGTGATCTATGGGTTTGAGATGGTTAATTAATTGGACTAATATGAAACGATGAGGAAAATGATGATTAATTGAACTTCATTGTGGTTAGCAAGTGAATATAGCCCAGTGGAAAGAAGATCGCAAGAGCCAGTTACGAACAAAAGAGAGAAAACTGATGTGAAAAATGCCCCAAGTGTTGAGATTTTGCTTTATACTTGTTTGCATAACTATCTTAGGACAATTAGTGCAGGTTGTCTGAAATGAGCGTTGCACACTGTCCACTTTTCTATCTCATTCTTATAATCAAATTCAGGGTTTAGCTTTTAACAAGTTAAAAGTAAAATCTACCTTCACTTTGAGATGCATGACATCTCATAGTAGACCGGATGGCTCTCCAAGTCATTGTCATCTCTTTTACATGGGGGAGGCTGACCCAGCTGGAAAGCCATGCTCACAAGAACCTTCACTTTTGCATCCTTGGTCCCAGGCCTTATATAGTAGGGTAAATTCTTCGTTGAGCTCTCCTTCCAGTGTTTCACAGGGAATAATTGGCTCAAAAAGCCTTCATTGTTTTCTGTAGTATTTTTTTATTTTATATATGGCTCCCTATTAGTAGGAGCAATCCATTGACTGAAGCCTCTCTAATGTAAAGCCCGTTGCCAACTCATCAAATTAGGGACCCGCCCCACAGGAGGATCGAATCACTAACATAATCAATAAGTCCAACCATTAGAAGAAGCAATCTGTCTACGGCAGAACAGTACAAATATGAAATAGCCAGCAAATATCTTCACTTGATGACTACTAATTGGATGGCTAGAATTAACTCAAACTCCCATCCAACTTAGGCCTTCTATGGAGGAAAATGCTCTCAAAGTTGCAAGCAATTCTGATGGTTAGATACAGAGATATGGCAGTAAGAAGATTCAGTAAGAATATCTCTTGAACAGTAAACCGTGTACAGTAGAACCAGAAAGGAAGAAGAAGAATAGAACCTTAGGAGTGCCACAGCTAGGAAAGCTTAACTTGAGTTTCTGAGCAAGCTTTTTTCTTTTCTAAAACATCCTCTGCCTTGTGCCCTTGTCTCCTTTCATATATATAAATAGCCAAACGCTTTGGTTACAAAAATAAAAAGTAGACAATGGCAACTCTTGTTGACCAAGTATTTCTCAAAATAGCAACTCTAAACAAAAATAGAAATACCATAAGAATCTTCTAACTAATGGCTAAATAAAGACTTGCCAAAACTGAAAATAGAAACAAAGAAAGAAAGTGAGAAAAAGGATACTTTCCATAATATAAGTTTTTAAAACTGAAAATATAAGGTAGCTTGCTTGTTCGACATTCCAAGTAGAATAAGAAAGTGCTGAAATAGAAGGCTGGCCAAAGAATCTCAAAGCATTTTCCCAAAACAGCCTCTAAGGTCTGCTGGTACTGTTCTGGGTGAACAGTGCATGTTGTTCCCATTAGCATGGGCTGCTGTCGGCTGAATAATACTGCATCACTCTCCCTACTCTCTTGGAATCTTGAATCACGTCATGACTATATCCTTTAAACACCCTTGAGATCCCCACCCCCAAACAAAGATGCAAGTCAGAACTAAAGTTTGTGCAGGTCCAGATATTGACACAAAAGTAAAGGTTTGGATGAACGAAGCATTAAAAAATTTCAAAGTTTTTAAGTTTTTAAAGTTAAAATCAATAGAACAGTTCTCAATAGTCTTCCCTTCCCAAATGCCTTACTTTTTTCTACTCCCAAAATCTTATGCGCTTTTCTCCAGGGTATATGCCAGGAAGATTGTATGATCTGAATGCATCAAAATATGGAAATCAGGATGAACTGAAGACACTGATAAAGGCTTTCCATGACAAGGGAATCCAATGCATTGCAGATATAGTCATAAACCATAGAACTGCAGAGAAGAAAGATGGGAGAGGGATATGGTGCATCTTTGAGGGAGGAACCCCAGATGATCGCCTTGATTGGGGGCCATCCTTCATCTGCAGTGATGACACAAAATATTCTGATGGCACAGGGAATAATGACACAGGGGCTGACTTTGAAGGTGCTCCAGACATCGACCACTTGAACCCAAGAGTCCAAAGAGAGCTGTCAGATTGGATGAATTGGCTGAAGACTGAAATTGGGTTTGATGGATGGAGATTTGATTTTGCAAGGGGATACTCTCCAGCTATTACGAAGGTCTATATGGAACAAACAATGCCAAGTTTTGCAGTTGGGGAGATTTGGAATTCTCTTGCTTACGGGCAGGATGGAAAACCAGAGCTTGACCAGGATTCACACCGTCGTGAGTTAGTGGAATGGGTACAAGCTGCAGGCGGGGCTGTGACAGCCTTTGATTTCACAACCAAAGGGATCCTCCAAGCTGCGGTGCAGGAAGAGCTGTGGCGGATGAAGGATTCAAATGGAAGGCCACCAGGAATGATTGGGCTCTTGCCAGGAAAGAGTGTAACTTTTATTGATAATCATGACACAGGGTCAACACAGAACATGTGGCCCTTTCCATCTGACAAAGTCATGCAAGGATATGTTTACATTCTCACTCATCCAGGGATACCATCCATAGTAAGTTTTATGAATTGTTTTGGCTCTTCTTTTACTAGGCAATTGATCTTGCTCCTTGGCTTTCAGTGTAGGGATGTGTTTCACTCCATTGACTTAATAGTCTTAATTTTGTTTAAAGAAGTTTCATACCTAGCATGCACCCTGTCACTAATAAACACTTCCATGGGGAAGTGGAACTAACTTTTTAAGTCCTCCCTACTGTTCATAATGTTTCCAAACCTGCATTACATTCAAACTTCAAAGGAAGTGTTGATTGGTGTCTGAGCCTCCCTTCCCTTGTCTGAGATACATGGCAAGTGCGGCACTTGCATCCTCCCCCCCCCCCCCCAAAAAAAAAAAAAAAAAAAAAAAAAAAAAAAAAAAAGGGGGAGTGATTCAGGTGTGATGGGTTGTACCTCCCTTTACCATTCAGTTCTGAATTCCAATTAGATGGGAGAGGCTGGCATGGGCAGGAAACATTTGACTTCTATGAATTTACTGTTGATATGCTATTTTTGTTAACTAATTGAGTTTCCTCTTTTTGAAGTTCTATGATCACTTCTTTGATTTCAATCTAATGGAAGAGATCAGCAAATTGACTGCAATAAGGTCAAGGAATGGGATCAAACCAGACAGCTCCGTGCGTATTATTGCTTCCGAAGCTGATCTGTATTTAGCTGCAGTTGAAGAGAAAGTTATTGCCAAGATTGGTTCAAGATATGATGTCGGGAACCTTGTTCCCTCAACGTTCCAGATTTCTACCTCTGGGGAGAACTACTGTGTATGGGAGAAAAAACAGTAATAAATTGGAGGTTGTCATGGAGATAACAAATGAATAAGCATAGGCAAAAGATTTTAGAAAAGGTGCACCAACCATCTAAGAATAAGATTCACTTTATATTTATGTTTTGGTCATAATACTGAAAAACTGTTGCTTAAAATCTGTGATGCTTGGTAAGAATACAATTCATGCATGTATTTACTTAATGTTTTCTCTTTTTTTTTTTTTTTTGGGGGGTAAGTAAAAATTTTGAGATTACCTTAATGTTTTCTTAATAATATAAACGAGCTTAAAAAGTCCTTCAAATTTGAATAAAGGAAATTTTTGGGGTTGCCACCTCGATCCACTAAGGGAATCACTAAAATGTGAAATACGTACCTCATTATATTATCATTAAATATTTATTTTCCCTTCTTTTCCCTGGGTTTTTTTTTCATTTTTTTTTCCCCCCCCCCCTTCCCCCAATCCCCCCCCCCCCCAAACCTTTTCAAAATTTAAATTTTAACAAAAAAATTTTTTTTTAAAAAAAATAATATTTTCCCCCCCACCCCCCCCCCCCCCCCAAAAAAAAAAAAAATTTTTTATTAAATTAAATTAAAAAAATAATTGTGAAAAAAAAAAAAAAAAAAAAAAAAAAAAAAAAAAAAAAAAAAAAAAAAAAAAAAGATTTTAATTTTTAAAATTTTTAAATATTATTTATATTAAAAAAACCCAAAAAAAACCCCCACACCACCCTTTTTTTTTCTCCCCCCCCCCCTTTTTTTTAAACACCCCCCCCCCCCCCCCCCTCTAAAAAAAAACCACCCCCCCCCCCCTCCTTCCCCCCCCTCCCCCCTCCCCCCCCTTTTTTTTTTTTCCCCCCCTTATAAAAAAAAAAAAAAAAAAAAATTTTTTTTTTGACCCCCCCAAATTTTTTTTTTTTTTTTTTTTTTTTTTTTTTTCCTCAAAAAAAAAAAAATTTTTTTTTTAAAATTAATTTAAAAATTTTTTTTTTCCCCCCCCCCCCCCCCCCCCCCCCCCCCCCCCCCCCTTTTTTTTTTTTTTTTTTTTTTTTTTTTTAAAAAAAAAAAAAAAAAATTAAATTTTTTTTTTTTTTTTTTTTTATCCAAAAACAAAAAAAAAAATTTTTATAATTTATGAAAAAAAAAAATTTTTTTTTTTTTTTTTTTTTTTTTTTTTTTTTTTTTTTTTTTTTTTTTTTCCCCTTCTTTTTTTTTTAAAAAAAAAATTTTTTTTTTTTTTTTGTTTTTTGTGTGGGGGTGTATTTTTTTTTTTTTTTGGGGAGGTTTGGGGGGACCCCCATATTGCTTGGTAATTTGGCCATTTGGGCTTGTTGCTCACTCGTGTCTTAATTCAAGGTTGTAGACTTAAGATTGCATTATGGCTAAGAGAATTATGTTCCTTGCCATTCTAGCAGTGGACAATTGTGTACCCCCCTCCCCTCTCCCTGTCAAGGCGGAAGCTGCGGGTTCGAGTTCCGTCAGTCTCGACCTAGTATCCGATGAATTCATCAATTGCTCTCTCCATTTTCTGTGAAGAGGGGGACAGGGAGTGGGATTTAATTCCTAGTGGGGATCTTTCTTTCTCTCCTTTTTTCTACATTTCTTATCAAATAAGGAAATCCAGGCCACAAATCAGTTGAATTACTTAATTGAAGCAAGCAATTAGGCCTCCCTTTCCTGTAAGCAACATTCTCTCCCTACTTGTTCTCTTCAATTTCGTAGAGTTGGCTTATAACCATTACAATATCTAGTTTGAACTTCCTAACCTTAACCTATTATGAATCTCCTTTGTAAGCGTAAACTCTTATCTTATTTTTCTTTATCATTATCTCTCCAAATAAACAGATTAATTAACCTGAATCATTACATATCAATATCAAGATTTGATTGATCTAATTACATGCAATTAATTTTAATTTTTTAGAATTTTGATCAATCGTTGAATTGAATGAAATCAAATGAAATGGAAATCACATCTTGATAATAGGAAAATTTTCCAACCGAATTTCAATATTCTATTCCGATGAACTGATTCTTACCAAAATTATATATGGATATTCTAATGAAGAGCGGCCGACCCCCTCAGTTTGGGGATTCCAACGATTTGTTTAATCGATACAAATTGTGACCCGGATCTCGCAGATATTTCAATTCCAGCGAATGATGACGCTATCGCTTCAATCCAATTAATTCTTACTTGAAAGAGTGTGTAATAGCTCATTGATCGAGCGCTCTTGCACCGAAGATGAACGGGGCTAAGCGATCTGCCAAAGCTGTGGGATGTAAAAATGCATCGGTAGGGGAGCGTTCCGCCTTAGAGGGAAGCACCCGCGCGAGCAGGTGTGGATGAAGCGGAAGCGAGAATGTCGGCATCTGTCATTAAACCAGGTTGAATACTTTATGAAATAGGTGGAATATCAGAAATTGTAGCCAGAAAGCTATTTCAATAGCTGCGTCCAAAATGCCATTTACGGGAAATCACCGCTATTTTCGACCGCGACAAGATCAACAATTCCATGAGCTTGGGCTTCTGTTGCTGACATAAAAACATCCCTTTCCATGTCTTCGGATATAACCCATAAAGGCTTTCCCGTTCTTTGTACATAAACCCTTGTTAGGGTTTCACGGAGTTTAAGTGTTACTGTGTCGGCTGTTAAAATGAGATCTGCTTGTCTAGGACTCGATCTTGGTACCAGTCCATAACGATCAAAGTCGAATCGTGAGCCTATTAATGGGGGGGGGGGGGGATGTTTGATGTTCATTCCAATTGAGTATGCTGAAGACTACAAGAGATTGAGTGTATGCTGAAGACTACAAGAGAATGATAGTACCTAAATGATGAAAGAGATCTGGCAATCAATTCTTTCAGTACTAGTGCAAACTTGGATGAACCAGATTGGCATTGTAAGCTCAATGTGGTATCTTGTTCTTAAACCCACCTTCGAAGAGGAAAGAGAGAGATGAATATTTCAGTTAATGCCACCATCAAATTCATATGCTAAATTTTTTGAATTCACCTTCCGAGTCCAATGAACCAGTAACCTCTTCTATACAAAGTTTGCTTGTGCTGTTGTGCTCTGATTCTATTTGCATATCTAGCATTTCCTCTTCTTCTCCATATTTAGTGGCTCTGTGTGTACCTGATTCAAGCTTATTAGATTTTATTATAAAGAATGGAATCTTGGGTAGTTGGGTGTCTTATATATATGAAAGTCCCTCCATTTATTAATTTGAACTTTTGAAATGGAAACATAACATGGTACCAGAGCTCCTGGTTTTTCCTTATAGTCACTCAAAAGAGAGAGAACATACAACGTGTACTATCACCCAAAAGAGGAGCAACATGTGAGAGAGAGTATTGAGAATAATCTCAAATTGGATAAGTCTAAAACATTGGGTACCTTGTATATGTGGAAGTCCTTCCACTTACTAGTACCAACTTTTAAGATGAAAACTTAATAGCATTTTTCTATGAAATTTACTATGATAGGCTAGATCATTGCCTAATATCATGAAAAATCAATATTGTTTGTTTTTTTGTTTTTAATTACTTTCGAGTATTGTCTGTAGATCTTGCAAAGTGTCAAATGGATGAATGTTAGGCATATGGTAACTTCCTATTTTGTTAAATTATTCTTCTTTTTCTTCTTTTTCTTTTTTCCTTTTTTTGGTAAAAGTTAAATTCCTCTTCCTTGTACATTCTGTCATTTACTTTTTCGGTTAGAATTCTGAACTTGAATAATGTGAGATTATTTTTAACATTCTCTCACTCACGTGTTGCCCCTCTTTTGGGTGGCAGTACATGTGGCGTATGTGGAGGGAACATGAAACTCTGCTACCATGTTAAGTTTCCATCTCAAAAGTTCAAATTGATGGATTTGTGGACTTCATTAATTACTTAAACTAGTTGTTCAGTGGGAGTTTGATTGACACGATAAAAATCGATTCGGTTGGTTTGTCACTGGTTTAAGATTGATAACCCTAATTCTATTTACGGGAAGAGAATTAGGGGTTATGACAGTATCTTTATAAATACTAGATCAGAGTCCCCACAGCCACAGTACGTAAAATAATTCTCTCTACACTCATTTGCAAGAGAACTGAGATATCCTCTGGAGGCTGTGGAAGACTGTGGTTGAGGGATTGCGATCAAAGCTTGAAAATCAAAGGGAGATCAAACTACATAACAAGTATGTGATTACTTTTAATATTCCATTACCATTGTATTCTATGATATCTGTAGGCCATTCAAATCTAACAGTTGGTATTAGAACTAGACCTACAAACTTAGAACCAATGGTAGAATATAGTATACATCTCTACCTATGAGTTTGATTGTAAAGATTGAAAAATTTTCAACTCATTCTAACGAATATGGCAAAATCATGTTCGTACCAAAAGAAATTTGTTTGACCCGTGAAAGGTCAAGAATAATATATTAAATTAAAGATCTCATCGAGACAGTCACGACGATATAAATTTCGCGGCCGTCTGATGCCGGACGCACTCTCAACCCGCCGTCAACAGAAGTGAGTGAGATGCACTCACCGGCTGGTTTAAAAAAAAAAAAAAAGAGGTCGGTCGACTTGGAAACCCTAGCGAGTCGACCCGATGAGTTTACCCAGTTCGATGAACCCATCAGACCAGGTCAACTCTGCTTACGTCAATGGGTACACGTGTGGGTCAATACGTGTAACCCGATTGGATGGTTTAGACCCGAACCGATTGTCAAGCCCGACCCAATCCTGATAGGGCACACCCGTGGGTTAGTCCACGACTCGGATACCCTTGACCTAGGGACCTGATGGGTCAACCCAAATACCCAGAATCTGACCCTTTTTTACCCGGTATATGGTCGGACCTGTCCGATCCGATTTGTTCCAGATCGGGTCGGTTCACCTTAGACCATACCCGGTTCAACTTTGGTTTAGCCCGATTTTTAGGGCCTAAACCAGTCCAGAGAGTGGGGTTCAAGCACCCCTTTGATAGGTGCATGCCAACTCGTGGCAGGTCCGATGGACCTACGATTTGTTCCGTCGGTTTCGTCTTGTCATGCCCTAAATTCTGGTATAAGGTGTGAGTGTTTTCTGATCACTAGAGAATGTATTTTTGCTAAAACAGTATACTTTAATGTAATTTTGAAACTCGATTGCGATTTTCATGCATTATTCGTTCCATTTGCTAATTACCAGATGTATGATAAGATGTATGGTGCATGATGTGTGACTATTTAACTATGAATGCTTAAATATTTTAACATGTATGTTAAAGATTCTCATTTTGCTGTTCAATTCGAGTTTTGTAAATATTATAATGGGATTGGGTGGTGACCACCAAAGTTGCACATTCAGTTTTATTGTGATATTGTTAAACTCAAAGTATTTCACAATTTATGACAGCCCAGTTAGGCAATGTTCACCCAAAGGCCATGTTGTCAAGAATAAATAATGATCATGCACATGGTTTGAGGGGTATTGGTCTAGAGATTTTACATTTACCCAAAAGGTAATGGAATTCTAACGAATATTATACTTTTGTAGTTTAGCACAGATATTGAAAGGACCAGTGCATATATCGTCCCAAAGGATGTATATGTAGTTCAATTGAACTTTCAAAGGAATTAATTAGCTTGCATATGTAGCATAAAATTTTCTTCCTAATTAATTTTTGTTTGGTATTAATCATGGAATCATATTCATTTACTATGTAGCATAGTTGTCACTTATTATGATGAATAAATACCATAGGATGTCTATTCAAGCTACCTAGTCGATGTACCTATGTTATTTGCAACCAGCTATAGGAAATGGCTTAGGGAACTAAAGATTGCAATAGGCCTTTCGGACCTGGACATAGGCATCACAGAAAAGAAACCTGAACCCATAATAGAAAATAGTACACAGGCAGAGGTACAATTATGGAGAAATGAGAAAATACAAATAAAAAATATTCTCTAATTATTCAGAGAACTGTCCTAGAGTCCATCTTAGATAGCATTCCTAGTTGGACAATGCAAAGAAACTGTTGAAAGCGGTTCAAGCTAAGTATGAAGTTTCTGAAACTGAAAAAGTAAGTGAACTGTTGACTATTTTGACTGGTACTAGATTTGATGGGAATGAGAGTGTGAGAGATCACATAATTTATATGGAAGGAGTGACTGAAAAACTCAAGGGACTTAAAAATCCAATTACTCAGGATGTCTTGATACATTTTATATTGAATTCTCTACTAGAGCAATACAAACACATTAGGACAGCCTACAAGACTGCCAAAGATAAATAGATCTTGGATGAGCTCACTTTAGTCTGCAATGAAGATGAAAAATTATTTAAACAGCAGAAGGTTGAGAGTGCTAACTTGATAACCTATAAAGGTCAATATGACAAGAATAAGAGAAAGCATGGATTTGGGTCTCACAGGAAGAAAAGAATAATTAGAATAAGGACAAAAAATCCTATGACAAGGGTGCCAAAAAACATGAAGAGAAGAAGGATCTGAGTACTGTTAAATATTTTTTGTGCAAGAAATCTGGTCATATGAAGAAGGATTGCAAAGCCAGAGTAGCCTGGTTGAAAAAGAAGAAACCTAATATTGGTAATTTTCATAAATTTGTCTATTTTGAATCCTATCTAACTAATGCTTATGTGGATTCTTGGTGGTTTGACTCTGGCTCTACTATCTATGTTACTCATTCCTTGCAGGGGTTTATAAGCAGTAAGACGCCCAACAAGAATGAAGTCAGCGTGTAAATGGGCAATGGAGTACGAGTAGGAGTTGAAGCCATAAGAGTAGTTAGGATTTATTTACAGTCAAATATTTTTATAGATCTAGTGGACACAGTTTATGTACCCTCTATGAGGAAAATTTTAATTTCAATTTCAAGACTCACTCAAGCTGGTTATGATATTATTTTTAATAAAGATGGTTTTGTTATATCCTTTGATTCTCGTATTATTGGTGATGGTTGTATTATTGATGGCCTTTACAAATTAAATTATGTTACCCCATTGGTTATGAATATTAGTTCTAAACGGTCTAACTTTGATAGCAAGTTTTCTATGCTATGGTACAGACATTTAGGACATATATCAGTAGAAATGATGAAAAGGCTTATACAATATAAAATATTAAAACCATTGAATTTTGATGATATGCATGTATGTGTAGATTGTATGAAGGAAAAGACGACTAGATCAAGAAAGAGATCTACAGTTCAAAGTCAAAAAATTTTGTTTCTGATTCACACTGACATATGTGGACCTTTTTCCACACCTACTCTTGATGGGCATAGATATTTTATCACATTTACATATGACTTTTCTAGATATGACTATATTTTTCTTATCTCAGAAAAGTCGGATTCACTTGACAGTTTCAAAATATTTAAGGTTGAAGTGAAAAACTTTTTTGATAAAAGAATTAAGACTGTCAGGTCTAATAGAGGAGGGGGATATTATGGTAAAATAGGTGACTCAGGACAACTTCCTGATCTATTTGCCAAGTTTCTTCAAGAACAATGAATCATAGTTCAATATTTAACGCTTGAGACCCTACAACGGAGTGGCTGAAAGGAGGAATAGAACCCTCAAAGATATGATGAGAAGTATGATAAGCAACACTAATCTTCTTGAATCTCTATGGGGTGAAGCTATCAAGACTGCTGCATATATAATCAATGAAGTGCCTAGTAAGTCAATCCTTAAGACACTTTTTGAGATTTGGACTGGTAAGAAGCCTGGTTTACATCATTTGCATGTGTGGGGATGCAGGACAGAGACGAAATTATATAATCCCCATGAAAGAGTGTTTGATCAAAGAACAGTTAGCTATTATTTTGTTGGCTATCTAGTTAGATCCAAGGGATTTCAATTTTATTGTCTTACTTCAGTTTAGGATAATGGAGACTAGTCATGCAAGATTTATTGAAAATGAAGGTGAGGAGTCTCAACCAAGGAACTTAGATTTTGATGAGTTAGAAACTGAACTTGCTATTGAGTCACCTCATCTAGATGAGACTTTACCAGATGTTGTTGACATAATACCTGAGGTTGTCCCTATTCAACTTGATATTACAATTGAAGATATTCCAGTCGAAGAGTCTACGCAGGCAGTGAGAAGGTCTACAAGACCATGTAAATCTGTTATACCTTCTGACTATATGCTATATTTGATAGACTGATTATGATATAGGACATGAGGATGATCACATAAGTTTCTAAGAGACTAAGAGACTGTGAATAACAACAATGCACCTAAATGGGTAGAAACTATGAAAGATGAGTTGATATATATGGATAACAATAAAGTATGGGAACTTGTGAATTTGCCAGAGAACTGTGTACCCATAGGTTCAAAATGGGTGTACAATACTAAATGTGATGCCAAGGGCATGGTTGAAAGCTACAAAGCAAGATTGGTAGTAAAAAGGTTCAAGCAAAGAGAAGGAATTGATTACAATGAGACATTCTCTCCAGTTTCTGCTATGGATTCCTTCAGGATTATCATGGCATTAGTAGCACATTTTGATCTAGAACTACATCAGATGGATGTGAAGACAGTCTTTCTAAATGAAGAGCTATTGGAAGATGTTTATATAGTTCAACCAGAAGGTTTTGAAGAAAAAGGAAAGGAGAATATGATTTGCAGACTCAAGAAATCCATTTATGGGCTAAAGCAAGCATCCAAGCAATGGAATCAGAAATTTTATCAGGTTATATGTTCTTTTGGTTTCATTGAGAATATAAATGATCAATGTATCTATATGAAGATCAGTGGGAGTAGTTTTATATTCTTAATTTTATATGTTGATGATATCCTACTGGCCAGTAGCAGTATGGATTTACTTATTGAAACATATAATTTTCTAAGAATTTTGAAATGAAGGACATGAAAGAGAGTACATTTGTACTTGGTATTCAGATTTATCGTGATAGAAAGAAAGGTCTACTAGGATTGTCTCGAAGAGCATACATTGATCGTATACTAAAACGATTCAATATGTTCACATGTTCAGATGGGGATGCACCTATGAGTAAGGATGATAATTTGAATAAGAAACAATGTCCAAGGAATGACTTTGAGAAGAGGTCAAGGGCAAACAAATCCTATGCGTCTACAGTTGGAAGTTTGATATATGCACAGGTATGCACTTGTCTTGATATAGCCTTTGCAGTGAGTGTGTTGGGACGGCTTCAGTCAAATGCTGAAAGTACTCACTGGACAGCAGCAAAGAAAGTAATGAAAAATTTGTAAAGCACCAAAGATTATATATTTGTTTATGACAATTGTGATACCCTTGAATTAGTAGGATACATAGATTTAGACTATGAGAGTTGCACAGATGATTTGAAATCTACTTTAGGGTATATTTTTTTATTGACAGGAGGTGCTATAAGACCCGCCCTCCACTAACCCGGTCTAACCGTTTCATGCCAGGTCTTCCCATCATTCATGGACCAAGTGGACCGAGTGTGTGAAGATAGATCACAAATCAGGTATAAAAATCGACTCAACACCCAAAACTGTATACATATGGTCGCATACCTGGGTAGGTACGGTCGACCATATGGAAAGAAACAATGGTCACTGATCAATGACCATACGGTCGATGATTTCGACCCTACAGTCGACGGGTTCTGCGACCGTAGCCATCGACCGTGAGACCCCAGATCAGACTTCGAGTTTGGGAAACTTTCCTAATCTAAGGGATTGCTTTTCTAATTGAAAGATGACTCCATATGGAGAGTTTTCCTCTATATAAAGGACGTCCCTGATCTCTTTTTCATTCTTTTAGAACATTAGTAAACCCTAGAGAAAGAGAAGGAAGAGAAGGAGAAGAAGAAAAAGCTAAGAAGATGATTTGCTGAGAAGAGATTAGCTCTCTATCACAGGCAAAGGTATGGGCCTAATCTCTAAAGATGTTAATTCTATGGACTAAGGATTCTATGGAGGATTGAGGATGTCAACCTATCATGATCCATGTGATTCCTTGAGTATTTTCCAAGGATAACCATGGGGGATGAGTTTGATGGTTAGGGTTGATTCTATGTTTGTATGTTTGTAATGTGCATTTCATATGTCATCCAATAATTCTGCTATTATTATTCATACATATTTAATTCTGTTTATTTATAACCTGATGATGATGATGATGCTAGGAATAGACATATGAATGTATGTTTGTGGTTGGTGTGTTGGATGCGAGTGGAGCATCAAAGGGAGGATGTGGCATGGTGGTCTTTGATCTCGTCACCAGACTCTAGCTCTATCTCTACTCAAGTCTTACCCACTAACATTGTCGTATCGTCATTATCTTAGCATAACTATTACGTCGTAGGGCATCAGGGGAGGTGATCTCAGACTGTGTGGTCTTTGACTCTATCGGGGGGCTTTAACTCTATCTCTATGGATGTATTGAGGGATGCTGAGGTGAGGACATGGATACACTGTTTGGCATTAGGATTGGTTAGTTGCGAGTTCAGTTTGCAAGTCCTCACCAATAGGGGCTTACATGTTGGTATGGGTAGGGCATCAGGAGAAGTGTTGGCGGTGTTTGATCCGGACACTTTAGCTCTATCTCTATTCCATAATGGGTGCATATGAGACGACAATGATGTTTGATCCATTGGACGAATTCACACACTCGTGTATAGAGGTGCGGGGGCCACCAAATCTTTCTATAGCACATTGCAAACTTAAAAACTAGACCAAAGATATGAATTGAATGCATGCATATATTTATTGTATTGTTTTGTTTGCTCACTGAGTCGTGATGTATGTTCACCCTTTCGATGTCGAATATTTTTAGTTGATGATGCAGGTCCTACTATTGAAGAATATATGAATGCGTCGACGTATGGACACGTTGCCGCCATGGACGTAGAAGCTATTGAAGATGTGCATGATTCATCATGTGAGTGCAATCAATGCATTTTTTATTAGTTTAGTTATATTTGATTAATGAAATATGTAATGGATTATTTACTTTTATGTCTTGAGTTTTGGAGATAATCGGATTAATTATTTATTATCATTGTTAGACACTCAGTTCATTATCTGTAAGACTTTCGCTTATTTGTTTATTATCTCTGATTATTAATGTGGAATGTGTGTGTGGTTTGATATGGTGGGTACGATCTATATGAGATCCTGGTTGAACCGTTGATTTATTGACGGTTCATCACACCATTCTAGTTAGACCAGAATTGGGGTGTGACAGGTGCTGTTTCTTGGAGGAGTGTGAAGTAATCAATTGTGACAACATCAACTATGCATGCATAATTTATAGCTTTATATGAAGCTACAAAGCAAGCCATTTGATTGAAAGGTTTCGTTTCAAGCTTAAAGATTGTGGATTTTATCTCAAGACCCTGTTGATATATTGTGATAATGATCCAGCAGTATCATTTGCAAAGAATAACAGGAAGTCAAGTGTTTCTAAGCACATAGAAATCAAATATTTGATGGTAAAAGAGAAGAAGACTAAAGGTCTGATCACAGTGGAGCGCATCTCGATAGATCAAATGATTGCTGATCCTCTGACGAAGGCTTTGCCAGTGGGAGTCTTCAAAGGACATGTTCCTAGCATGGGTATTGTTAATTCTTTTGATGTGCTCAGTTAGTGAGAGACTTTTTAGTTACTCTTGGTTCCTATTTATTTTTATCCATGTTGTTCAGACACAGTAATTTATGGTTTGAATATTAATCATGATCATGTTTATATTAACATTTATTTTTTATTGCTATTGTTATTGGTTATTTGACATGCCACAGATAAAAGACAGTATTTAACCAAAGTGTTAAAATATAATATTTAATCAAAGTTTTAAGATGGTGTCTAACCAAAGTATGGTATTGTATTTTCAGAATATTTAAATACCATGTAATATTGCCTATAAAGGTTTGGGACAATTTTGATTAAATGTTATTTAATCAAGTTTGGACTCACATGGAAGTTTACTTTCATGTATTATCTCAGGAGATCCATTTATTGAGTAGACCTCTATTGTTGTTGATAGAAGTTTGTACACCGTATATTAAAGTGTATTATTCGTTGTTGCTTACAATGCTTGATGAATGGATCAAAATTTTGTGACAGTTTTTGTGTGTTGGATTCCATGGCCATACTGACTGATGATAGTTTTGTAATGAATTTAGTCCAAGTGGGAGATTATTGGATTTATGAGCTTCATTAATTACCTAAACTAGTTGTTCAATGGGAGTCTGATTGACACGGTAAAAATCGATTCGATTGATTTGCCACTGGTTTAAGATTGATAAACCTAATTCTATTTATGGGAAGAGAATTAGAAGTTATGACAGTATCTTTATACATACTAGAGTCACAGTAAGTGAAATAATTCTCTTTGCACCTATTTGCAAGAGAACTAAGATATCCTCTAGAGACTGTGGAAGACTGTGATCAAGGGATTGTGATTAAAACTTGAAGATCAAAGGGAGATCAAACTACATAACAGGTATGTGATTACTTTTAATATTCTATTACCATTGTATTCTATGAGATCTGTAGGCCATTCAAATTTAATACAAATTAGTGAGTGAAAAGACTCTCAAGTATATAAGGCACCCTCCGAACTTGAGCTGTTTTTGATCTTTGTGATATGTTGTGGATCTAACATAAACTACTTCATATTGCTAATTAATGATTCTGTATTGTTTGGGGCTTTGAGCATTGAGCAAATTTCAGGAGGAATTTTAAATACTCTAACAGAGTGATTTAGATTAAGAATTATTTAGATCATCAACCTACTTGATTTAAGTAGAGATGACAAAAACAGTATTTAATATATATTTTTGTTCTTGAGTCATGGACTATGTTACGAGAATGGGTTTCACTCTAGAATGCAATTTTTACCTATTCTGCATTTTTAGCATGGACGGTTGGAACAGACTTCAAGGGCGTCAAAAGAAAACCGGAACCGAAACTGACCATATAAAGCCGAACCGAATTGAACTGAAACTATATTTAGTTGTTTCGGAATTCTTTTAAAGAAATAGAATAATAGTGTGGCATTTTTTTCCCAAAAACTCAGTTTTGTTATCCTCCAAAGCGATTACCAACCAGCATACAAGAATCGGTATCAAAACAAAATCAGGAATTGATAACCAGAACCGAATAGGAACTAATTAAACCAAACCGATTCTTAATTTGTTCTGGTTTTCAAAATAAGAAATGATTTTTATCTGGTTTGATTTTGCTTTTTCTATTTATGACAGGAACTGCTACCGATTGACCGAAACAAAGTTGATTGGCACTTTAAGACCAAAATGAGAATGCATTCCAAGAATGTGACGCAGCCCAAATATCTGGTTTTGAACCTACCTGGAAACAAGTGCACTTTCGTCGAACTGTCTCATCTTGATTATGTAAGCGATGGAGTCAGTTTGATTGTCTTTAACTGAGTTGAGTCATCATCCGAACCGGATTGGGTCTGGCCGGGCCTATTAGATGCCACTTACGAATGCACTGTCAATCTCAAACTGTTGGCGTCGACTGGTCTCGGTCAGGCCTAATCGGTTTATACTGATTTAAATTCTCGCATTGTGTCGGATATGTTTAATTAATCGACCTTCATAGGTTAGATATGGACACATTTACTAATTTTTGCGCAGCAAAACCAGAGGGTAAGACCTAAAATTACATGAAAGAATCTAGAGGTTTATAAAAAAGAAGAGATTATAAATTCTTGTGCCTAGGATTCAAGAAAAGATTATACTCTGGGGATGTCAATCGATCTGGCCTAGTTGATGACCACCAATTTAATATCTTGTGTCATGATCGATATGTTTAACTAATCAATCCTCATTTGTGAAACATGAAAACATTTTATATTCGGTCTTGTTGATCTTGGTCCCTAATCGGTCTTAGGGATTTAGCTTAATTATCATTTAATCAGTCGGTCTCGATTTTCGCCATAATTGATTGGTCCAGTCAGGCGACTGACAGGCTGCACCTTTGCAGCATGAACGATTGACTATTAATCGATCCGGGACTAAGATTAACACATTTAGTAAACAGTGTCAGTCAATCCAAATTTTAATTGATTGATCTGGTTCAAGAAACATGATACGAGTAAGAAATTAATACCCTTGGATTATAATATAAAGGGTAATTTACACCAGAGGTACCTGACGTTTTAAGAAATCATACCAAAAGTGTCTTATGTTTCAAAAATCATACTAGAGGTATCTCTTCTCATATTTCTAAAATTAGCCTTATCTAACGTTAGTATTCTCCAAATTAATCACAAGGGCTATCTTTCTTGTTAAATTACTTTTATTTGGTGTCTGATCGTTAGTGCATCAATCGAAAAAACAACAAGTTGAGGTATGGAGTTTTCACCGAAAGTGTGTACCATAGTTGAAATCTGTGACTCGATGATGAACAACCACCAATGAGGAAAGGTAATGGGAAAGGACAAGAGCAGGAGAGGGGGTGGGCAATTGAGATAGCGATGACCACATGGGGAATCGGAGAGGTGAATCGTTACGATGACGGGATGATGAGAGTGAAAACCAAAAGAGACCCAGAAAATTATGCAAAACAGGGGTAAATTTGAAAGTACAAAAATAAAGATATCCCAAACGTAATATGTATAAAATATGAGAAACTCCAAATCTAATATGTATGAAATGTGAGTAGTTCAGATATAATTTTTGAAACGTAAAATACCTCTCTGATATAATTTTTCAGA
The DNA here is from genome assembly GCA_028583415.1 of Protea cynaroides. Classification (NCBI taxonomy): domain Eukaryota; kingdom Viridiplantae; phylum Streptophyta; class Magnoliopsida; order Proteales; family Proteaceae; genus Protea; species Protea cynaroides. The sequence continues at coordinate 17,830,797 of CM053271.1, read as the reverse complement.
ACATTAGATATCTAGTGTAATTTATCTTAGTATGAAAAAGACTATGGACACTTCCTAATCCCTTTCTATTACTAATTACTCTACTCGGTGCGGTCTTAGATTGCGACCCTAGTCCATACAACCCGAAGGAAAGCGCCTCCATGGGTGACGTAAGCAATAAAGTCAGTGCTGAGTTCTCCTGTCCCTTTGGGATTACTGGGACCCCACTAACCTCTCAGAGCCTCCAGCAGTCGAAGCACTCAATGAGAAGAGGGCCCCCCCCCCTAACACGTCACAGTTGCTCACGTACCGGACAAAATAATTAAAGACATTTCCTTCGGTTTAACTTCTCAATTCCGCGTTTGAAATGTGTTGACCTGGCTGCCACGTATACTTTTCCGTCTTTTCTCAACGAATTTTCTCTCTCTTCCTCCGCGGACCAAACTATAAATTCCCCAGACCCCAGTCTTCCTTCCCACTCTCTCTCTGCAATCTTCCCCCAAAGGAAAAAAAAATTCCCATCTTCTCTCTCTCTCCCGAAGAACTGATGACTAAAGAAATGGAAAAATCCTCAAAAAAGCTCAAGCAGAAGTACGGAGCTCATCAATTTTCTCTCTCATTGCCTCTCGCTCCAGAAGAAGAATCCGCCATTATCGTCTCTGCTCTCAAGCACGTCATCTCTGGTGGAAATTGCAATGACGGCGATGACATTTCACAACATTTCCTGTTTCCACCACTGATTAATTCTGCCCCAACCTCTTCTTTTCCAATCAACATCAAATTCGGCCCTGAGCAAGTTGATGATGTTCATCTACCGCTCCCTGAAGCTGACAAGTGTGGATTATGTAAGATCGATGGATGTCTAGGTTGCAGTCTCTTCGGATCATCACAGCCTGAGAAAAAGAGTAGGAAGAGGATGAAGAAAAATTACAGAGGCGTTCGACAGCGACCTTGGGGCAAATGGGCGGCGGAAATTAGGGATCCTAAACGCGCAGCTCGTGTTTGGCTTGGAACCTTTGATACAGAGCAGGACGCTGCCATGGCTTACGATAAAGCTGCAATTCGCTTCCGTGGAGCTCGTGCGAAGCTCAATTTCCCATTTCCTGATTACCAGAACTTGGAATCGCCGAATCAATCGGCGGAACCCAATTCAGTTGCAGAGGAACAGCAGAAGCCTCACAAGGACGATGAACATCTCTTGTGGGCCCCACATACGGTGACTGGAAACACAAGCGGGAGTAAAAGAGTGAGGGATTTATGGAATGATACACTGGAGGATTTCGATGGTGACGTTCTACAGAGCTGGATGACGATGATGGACGTCTCCGGTGAAATTCCTTCTACTGCATCTTTACCGCCGGCGTCGTTTGATATTTCCCCATTATCTTATTTTCCATGAATTTGACTTTTCATCTCGGGCCCTTTTTTTAATATAATCTTTTCTCCTCATTTTTGTAAGAGAGATAGATTACTGTAATTTATTACTTGGTAAAAAAGAAATTGTAGTAAAAATAAATTTTATATTTTAACACGTGTCACTGTTGTTACTTCCAGTTGCCTATCAGAAAAAAACATACGTGATCTGGATTGTAAAAGCTCAATAAAAAAAAACTACCTAGGAACCGCATTTTGCACGTGGAGTTTTAAGACACTCCAGTACCGCGTTTTGCACGTGGTGATTTAAGGATGAAAGTGAAAGTGGAGAGTAGTAGTGAAATCAGCAAACGGAGTGACGACAGAGACCGCGCTTTGTTTTGTGGGACCCACTCTCGGCGGCATGACGGCTTCCTCGTCAATACCTCGACGACTTGGGCAAGAACGGCTGGCAGCCACTCTGGCACACGGTCGATGAGATGGCACATGTGTCGTGGAGTGAAGTTGTGACACCTGTAAAGAGACCAGATAGAATCTAACGCGGCACGATTTGGTCCTACACTGGTTTTAGATTTTAGCATGGATTGTGAGACCCACGATTCTTGAAGATAAGAACCAGGTGACTGTACTGCAATAGTCTGCAGTCTGGAAGGATTTGGATTGTGGGGCCCCCACGCGATTCACTTTCCAAGTGCCGACGCAGCGTTTTTCGTTTAATTAAAACATTTAAAACACGTTTTAATTGCAAACATTAAAACATTAAACCTTGCGTTTCGTTACCAAAAAAAAAACCATGCGTTTAATAAATAATTTATAATTTAATCAAATAGTAATGTGCGTCATTTTGAATTGACATTTTTCAGTATTTCTCCAAATGAAGTAACGACAATGTCAAATCACGGATATCTTAAATTTATGCCCATAGTATCGTTAATTTATTACACCTTATACCAAAATCGAACCGGGTTTAAAATATCTAAATAAAAGCTGATTAGCAATCATTGGAGTTCGTAATCGAACCGTTTCCCTTGTAGTAGCTTGGATCTATGAACAAGGAGAAAAGACAAGAGAGGTTGGGTTTAGACCCTTAGATCACTTTGATGCCAAAGTTAGTACAAACAGATAAGGAACTCAGTATGAGAATATGAGCTCTGACTATAACTACCTATAAAGAAAGGCATCGAATGATGCAAATTCATATTTACACCTGAATGGATTTACTCGTCCATCGATTACATCGGATGTGCCTTTCATTACGTCGAAGCTGTTCAATCATTCGGTTACGGCCAACGTGTCATCCACTACATTCGTAGAAAGTTATGGGCCTATTGGTTACTGCTGACGTGTCGATTGTTACCGGTAAATGTGGGGAGTATGGATAAGGCTTAAGAGATGAGTGGGTAAACTGTTACAATGGTCCGAGATATGCGGAGCCTGGATGCTAACAAAGCCGAGTTCTGAGGTAATGAATTCTCTTTCTGACACGTGTTCTGCCTTTTGATTGATGGGATATATAATGCCGATAACAGTTATCGATTATGCTTAATGTGGTTCAAATTCTTTTTGGTTTGACCATCTATTAGTCAAGGTTTTAAAACTATGACATAAACTAAATATGTAACATTAGACTTTGTTCCACCACTTATCTACTCCCTTAAGTCTCTAAATAAGTAACATTAGACTTTGTTCCACCACTTATCTACTCTCTTAAATCAATAGTCAAACGCGTTCATACAAAGTGAAGGACTGCATTGGTTCACGCTTAAATTAAAACACTTAAATCATGTGATTAAATATTGTCTATATTTAATTTAACTTGTATCTATATTATATGAATTGGCATGTTTTGAATTTTTCTTCAAACAACAATGATTATTTACAAATAAATTTATTTATGATCAAATACAATATAATTTATTATAATTCAATACATATTTCTACACGTCTATCTTAGTCAAATATGTTTAATTTTTAGTTATATGCCATGTACATAGTGGTCAACTTGTCAAATGTTGAGAGAGGTTGAGCACTATTATTAATTTCTAACTCATTTATTGAACAAAGTGTCGAAGCACTGACACTACACATGCATGGTCCATGCAAAAAATAAATATAAAAAAAAATTCTTCTTAAATTACCTTTTTTTTTCTTGATTCATCTATCTTTTATTATAATTATTTAAATCTAATATGTAACCGTATGTGTAAAGCCACTTGAGCTAGTGGCTCACCTTTAGTGTAGTAGTTTCTTACATGACCCCAATAGGAAAGTCATCCTTTATAGTCCTATCATTTATCAGGTGGTCTAGAGACCCTCATTTATTTGTTAGGTTTAAGTGGTAAAATAAAGGTTTAAAATTATTAAGATTTCATTTGTTAAATTTTATGTATAACATTAAACATTGTATAAGAAATTATATTTTTTAATAAGTAAAAAAAAAAAAAAGATAAAGTTCTTTTTCTTTCTCTTGGAAAAAATATTGAAAAAAAAATATAAATTGCAAGAGAGATTATAGTCATCTATTCATGTCACTATCATTGCTTAAATTGCATACCCAACATCATCAAAAGACACATAAAATAACATGACACACTTATTTTTGTCATATGAGAATGTTTTATTTACTTAAATTGCATACTCAACATAGCCTTATTTTTTTTTTCAACTACAAACTTGCAGCCGTTAAAAATTAAAAGGACAAATTTCTCTTACCTCCTCTTCAGAAATCTTAAAAGGCTATCATCTTTAATTTGATTGAAAATGTCTCTCACCTTCCTTGTTTTTGAAAATAATCTCTCTCATTCAATTTGGTGATGACGTTCATCATCTTCTATATTTTTTAGACTATTATACCCTCAAAATTATAAAAAAAAACTTTAAAAAAAAATATATATAATCTAATTTAAGGAAAAAAAATCTCCAGCAACCTGCAACCCCTCTGTCTGGTTTGAATCTTCTCTATGTAGCTTCCTTATTTCTCTATAAATCAGTTAACAGTAGCTTGAAATCTTGCTTCCAACTGGAGCTGAAAGGTTTATCTTCTTTATTTCCATAATTTTTGAAATCTTGCTTCCAACTGGAGCCGAAAGGTTTATCTTCTTTATTTTTATTTTTTCTGATTCTGTTTTTGTTCATAAGAAACCAGCGGTGACAGTGCCAGTAGCAGCGGTGAGAAAGAAATGGTGCGTGGCGAAGCTTGACGCGAGTGATACAGCTCTACAGGCGAACCTCTAGAACTGTCCGGCAAGCTTTCTTGGTCGGCAGTCGCCATTTCTACTGTGTTTCCCAGTCGAGCAAACTCACAATAATGTCTTGGGCATTGTAGACTCAGAATTCTAGAGAGAGAAAGAAGTCTGAGTCAGTTTTACATATCGAGACATCTCTGAATTCGAATATAAAGAAAGCCAGAGAGACCGAGACCTAATAAAACAGTTACCATAAACAGTTAAATGAGAGCAAACCCTCCTCGGGGCTCTTCGTTGTTCTTCTTAATCTGAAGACCTTGGAAAGAAAGAGAGACCGGAGACTTGATTTACGTAACCAAATGCATCAAATTGGCAATTGCCCCTTCCGATAATCCAGAAACTGTATCTTTAAAAGAAGATTCAACTGAAACACGTAAACGTAGAAGAACCAAATTGATAGATTCAAGAAAATCCGTCTTTTTCTTCTCTGATCGTTCTGAAAAAAATCAGAAACCTGAGACGAAACCCAAATTAACCAAACCTCGTTCTGTATCCTATTGATCTATGTAAGTTTTAAGAAGTAGTGGCGGTGGCTTTCTTAAGTTCAGTAGGAGAAGAGAGTGAATCTGAAATTTATCATTTACATTCACAGAGATCTATACGAGATATTGGAAATGGATTCTTTTCTGTTCAATCATGAGAAAAGAGCATAAGAAAGAAGTATAAAAATCCTCTCCCGCCCACCTGCCGCCGGCCAAGGGTGGGATTTCAGCCAGCCCACCTCCCAATGTATTGGTAGGCGGGCCAGCTGATTCCCAGCCCTTGGATCAGCGACAGGAATTTCCTGCCGCGGGAGAGGATTCGGTTCCGATGAACCTTTCTATCGCCGTAGGAGGAGGAATTTTCGACAGCTTTTAGGGTGGGGTTAGGGCTATGGTTAGGGAAATTGTTAGATAGAATATTGATAGGGTATAATAGTCTAAAAAATATTGGTGATGATGAATGTCATCACCAAATTGAATGGGGAATATTATTTTCAAAAGCAGGTGAGGTGGGAGACATTTTTAGTCAAGTTCGGGAGGGGGGGTTGATAACTTTTTAAGATTCCTGGAAGAAAGGTGGGAGAAATTTTCCCAAAATAAAAGTTTTTCAAATTTTATTATTATTTTTTTTTTTGGGGAAATGGGGGGGGAGATGAGGAGGGAAAGGGTAAGGGGGGGAGTTGGAAGTGAGAGAATCAAGCAATCGACCTAGTGGGACTTACACCAAACGCACCAACTAACAGCCATCATTAAGGGTGTGAATCAGTCGATTTGGTCGGTTTCAATCGGGCCTAATCCATCCATACCAATTTAAGACCTCTTATTAAGACCGGCCCATTTAGTTGTTTGGGCTTCATAGGCTACGATGGATATGTTTATATTTGGCAGGTTAGTTTTCGATCCATAATTAGACTCAAGTTAATCTGGTTCTAAATGATCTTGCAACAAAGTGCCAACAAACGGGCTTTAAACAGGATCTAAACAATCAATATATGAAGTCCCAGTCATAAAGTCACCTCTTTGATGGGCTGTGTTGCTTTTGGATTATGAAGAAACCTTCTTAGGCGGGATCTGCGATGTAACTTAGGTTACACTCCAATGCTTGGAAAGAAATCCTCTCCTGCGGCAGGAGGTTCCTGCCGCTGATCCAAGGGCTGGGGATCAGTCGGCCCGCCTACCAATACATGGGGAGGTGGGCCGGCTGAAATCCCGCCCTTGGCATGCGGCAGGTGGGCGGGAGAGGATTTCTACACCCAATGCTTAAGTCAGATAACCAAATAAACAATAAAGGAGGGTACACTTGAAAAAGAATAGTAAATGATGTGACAGGTGACTTGATTTTGTCATAATGCTGCCTATCCCAGGAAAAAAAAAATCATATGACTCCATTCCTTTGCTGTGCTCCCCTGGGTAACTTGTCCCCTAAATTATATGGGAAAAGTATCTCTAATAGGCTCGGTGGGAGCTACACCAACACTCCACTCTCTTTCTTTCTTCTCTCACGTTCTCTCTCCTCCTATTCCCCTACTAACGAATCTACCGTCACTCCTCTCCATTGGTGGCTACAAGAAACCCCCTCTCCATTGGTGACTACAAGAAACCCCGCCGCTCAGAGAATCCTTGTCAAGACTATACACCAAGACTCAACCCCAACATATTAAACATAGCCTGGTCTGACCTTGGGCTGGGTTCACCCAACCATAGCCCAGTCCATGGGCTGCAAGTCCTACATACCTAACCAAGCCCAGTAAAATAGTGTGGGCCAAAATTGAGCCAAGATTTTGGGGCTTAAGTTGCACCCAGACGTTACTTCGTGGAGAAAAAAATACATCCCTTGACGAAAGACGTCAGATCATAGTTAGTTAAAATGGAAACGGCAAAAAAACGAAATGGGACAAAACGAGTTTTAAACTGAGCAAAACAAAAACAGTAGGATAAAAAAAAGGTCAAACATTTCGAGAATGGCAAAAAAACTAAAACTCACGGTATGGTTTTAAAACGGATCATATATATGAAACGGTATGCCCAAGAGGGATATCCACTAGCTCTAGAGGGATCTTCATTTCCTCGACAGGACATGCTCCAACAAGGAGATCAGCTTCTTTAATTTGCCAATCAATTTGTTCTTGATGCCATTGTGCCTATTCTCTATGGTTTTTCTCTCTCACCAACAAAAATGACACAGTCGTTAATGTCTCTTTCTATGAGTCACTAGCCAAGCACCGAAGCCAGGCTTTCCCCACCCTGAAAGCCATAAAAGAAGATTAACATACCTCCTGCTGGTCCTGGTCCTATGAATATCGAATCAGTCACTGCGGAAGCGCTCGAGGTATTCGATGCCATTGCCGTCAAGTTCCTTCTAATGCCTTTGTCACTATGTCTGGGGACTGCCTTCTGTTTTTTCAGTCTCTCTCATGAATGATACGAATGGTTGGATCACGTACCCAATCTGGAAACCAGAGTCCCCTTCTTATATGCCTCCTTGTAACTATCTCCCATCAAGACAGTTACAAGTGATGGCGGGTCCCACCTAGCACACATGTCATGCTGACATGTCAATAAGGGCCACATCAGTCCAATATTCCCATGTCTTTATTTTAGGAAGCTCTACTCCATTACCCCTCTTTCTTTCAAGATTGACATCTAGCCGCGAGCATCACTTTCAGAAAGTGATGTATATGTATTCTCGCATCATAGGAACAATGCGGCATAGACTTACGAAAAAACCAGACCGAGTTTTTGGTGAAATCAACTTGCATGAAGTGAGTTCTCTCCGAAAATGCTCCATGAGTTCACATGCCTCTTTCTTGTATAATGAAGGAAAGACAAAATATGGCAGGTCCCTATTGACATAAGTCACTTTTATTTATTTTTTTCTTCACAAGGATCCTAGTGGTGTTGCAATTTATAGCTGTACGTCTCTTTGTTTTTTGGTTCAGCTTGGCATGGAGGCTTCTCTTGTGTATACCACTGCATCGGCTGAAGAATTTGAGGGTTATCTAACTGAAGGATCTGTGGTTCCTTTGGTTCATCTAGCTCAAGAATATCAGTTTCTTCAGGATGTTCACCAAGAAGCTTAATCACCACCTGAGATCGCTCGTCAGTTTGCGAAGCTTCTTTAATATGCCGAAGACATAAGTGTTAGGAACGAAGAAAATAACATAAAAGAGAACACAATAGAACTTTACCGTTTCTTGGCCTCTTCGCCATCTATTGTTCTAGAATGCCTGAGGCTAAGGGCTCCTCATCAGTAGTATGAACTAGTTTAGGGAAATTAAACCGAGCCTTCGTTCCATGGTATTTGATAGCCGTTTTGTCGTAATCCTTTCTTTCCATCCTCAATAGTGTCGAATGTGCCAAGCCATACTTTGGGGGATTTTGTGTCATGAAGCCCTACTCTCTTCGTATCCAAAGGCAAGCAGATGATGATAAGAAATATCCTTACTTTTCTAGACTCTATTTGGCACATCATATTGTAAGATTCGCGCGGTTAATCAACCATTTTTGGAATTGAAAGCCGAGATCGGAATACACGGTGACAAGTTCAATAAATGTACAACTGTGCTCAAAGCCTCACCACAAAAGTTTCTGGCGACTCTATCTGTGAAAGTAAGCATCTGACCCTATATACCAGTGTTATGTTCATTCTCTCTACTAAATCATTCAGCTGAGGAGTTTTTAGAGGTGTCTTTTGATGTCAAATATCCTGTTATTTGCAGTAATCATCAAATGGTTTGGGCTGGCATAAAAGATTTTATTGAACGCAACCCTTGGTTGTTTTCAAACAAAGAAAATGTTGGGCCAAGCGTTGCCAGCCGGTAATAGCCGAAGGCATGAGTACTCTTCCTCATTATTTGTCTGAATAAATTTTAATTTTTTACTAGTCTGTCTTTCAATTAAAGCCTAAAATTGCTTGAATACATTTAGCACTCCATCATTTGTCTTCAAGGTATAATCCCATAATTTACTTGAGTGGTCATCAATGAATGTTACAAAATAGAGAGAACCCCCAAGTATTTACTTTTCATAGGACCGCACACATCAGAATGCCCCAAATTAAGTACATTTGATTTTCTTAAAGAGGGGGGGACTCTTGAAGAAAACTCTGTTCTGCTTTCCTATCGAACAATGAGCACACGTTTTCAAATGTGCATTCTTTATTTTGAATAAATGTTTATTCTTCGACAGCAATAACATTCCATTTTCACTCATGTGATCAAGTCTCTTGTGCCATAAATCAATTGTACTTTCATTGTCAACTGCATTTATAATATCCTAAGAAAGTTTTGCTTGCAACAAATATAATGTTGAACACTTTTTACCTCTTGCTATAACCATAACACCTTTGGGGATTTTTCATTAACCTTCACATAAGCTATTACAAAAACCCTCATAATCAAGTATACCTGTAGAAATTAAATTCAACCATATGATAGGAATATATTTCACACCCTTAAGAACTAATCTTGTTCCAATATAGGTTTTATAATAAACATCTCCAATGTTAATAACTTTGGCCAAATCATCATTGCCTATCTTTACAACACCAAAGTCACCTGGCGTGTAAGATGTAAAATAGTCCCTTCGAGATGTAGCATGAAGGAAAGCACCGCTATCAATCACCCAACTTGTCTCATGACATGTAAGATTGACAACATCACCATCATAGATAGTAAGAAAATCCTCAGAAGTGGTGATAACTCGCTCATTATCATTTTCATCATCTTTATTCTTTTCTTTACCTTTTTCTTTTTTTATTGTCTCTCTCTTTAACTTCCGATAATATTTCTTGGTATGACCCTTGACCACAGTAATAACACTCAATATTTACAAACCTGTTGAATTTGCCTCTACTCTTGTCTCTATTCTTTAGACCATGGCTCTTATTTCTCCCCCTATTTTCGATGATCAAAGCATGTAATTGTGAAAAAGAATCTTGTGATTTTTTTCTCATTTCTTCATTTACAATATTGCTTTTAACCAAATCCATTGAGATCATACCATTTGGAGCTGAGTTTGATAATGACGTCCTAAACGTCTCTCACGAGTCCGACAAAGTGTCAAGAAGTCATAATCCTTGTATTTCTTCATCAAACTTGATACCCATTGATGACAATTGATTAATGATTCCATGAAATGAGTTCAAGTGATCTGTCATTGGAGTTTCATCTTGATACCTTAAGACCATCATCTGTTTAATCAAAAATAATTTATTAGTCATTGTCTTCCTATCATATAATTACTCAAGTTTGGTCCAAGAGTATGTGCATGTCTCTTCACTAATATGGTTTAATACATTATCATCAACCCATTGTCTAATTTACCCAAACACTTGTCAATAAAATATATTTTATTCATCGTCAGTTTTATTTTCAGGTTTCTTACTAGCAAATATGGGTAGATAATAATCTTTCACGTAAAGAAAAACCTTCATTTTTCTTTTCCAAACATGATAATTTGAACCATTCAGAGTAACCATTCTACTTATATTAGTTTTCATTATTCAACTTAAGACAAAAACTTCAAAAAACAATTAAACTCTGATACCACTTGATAGGAAAAGGAGTGACAAACTCTTTTCACTTTTAAGTGAACCTAACAGGAAACAAATAAATAGAGAACAATATATCAAGCACAATAATATCCTCATGCATAACACAAGTAATTTTTAAATGAAAACCCCCCAATGTAAGGAGTAAAAGCCACGGGATCATAACCATGCAAATCTCTTCACTATCACTAAGTTTGCGAATACAAGAGTCTTCTCCAATTAAAATTAAAGACATGCAATAACATCATCTATCATGAACATTATATTCTTTGCACATATCATCAAAAACATCTAGAACAACATCTCTTTGGAATATATTATCAATAACCCAAATATCAAGATAAAGATTAAAAGAGATCTCACCTAAATAGGTAAAAACATTGATTACTGGACTGATTTAGAAGACTCTAATCGTCAATCGTACCGTTCAGAATGAAGAACTGTTAGTTACGAATCTGTTGTCAAAATTTCAGCTTAATCAGACCACGGGTGACCAATTGATCCTCACCTAGATTGAAATCACACAGCTTTCTTCTTTTCTCTATTTTGGATGTTTTCTTTTTATGTCATTCCAAGAGGGTTAAAGAGATAAAACCCTAATTCAATAACATATGGAAAAGTTACGTAAGTACCCTTACTTCATATGGACTTATAAAAGACGGACCATCTTCTACATAAGAGGAAAACTCAATCCAAAAGGGACTTGCGTTATAACTCAGGATATACACTAATGCTTAAGTCACGGATCCAAGTAAAAGGTAAGTAGAGTTGAAAGAGAATAGTAAATGATGTGACAAGTGACTTGATTTTGTCTTAATACTGTTAGATTCAAATCCTCTCTTGCCCCTCATACTAGCATGAGGAAATCCAGTAGCTATCATCCACTATGTGCGTATACTAATACATTAGTATGTGCGCACAGTAAACTACTATCACAGGATTTTCTCATGCCAGCATGAGGGGGCATGAGAGGATTTCTATCCAATATCCCAACCAAGAATCAATATAACCCCATTTCTTTGGTCTGCTCCCCGGTAACTTCTCCCCTATATTATATGGGAAAAGTATCTCTAATTGGCTGAGTGGGAGCTATGCTAGCACTCCACTCGCTTTCTTTTTCCTCTCACGTTCTCTCTCCTCCTCTGCTCTCAACTAATGAATCTACCATCACCCCTCTCCATTGGTGAGTGCGAGAAACCCCGCCGCTCAGAGAGCCCATGTGATCTTGTCCAAGTTATATGTTTAATCTTTTATATCCAAGACTACGCCTAGACCTAACCCTAACAGTTAAACATAGCCTGGTCTAACCTTGGGCTGGGATCACCCCATACCCTAGCCCAGTCCATGGGCTGCAAGTCCTAAGTACCTAATCAAGCCCGGTAAATAGTGTGGGCCAAAATTGGGCCGAGATATTGGGGCTTAAGTTGCACCCAGACGTTACTTCGAGGAGAAGAATAAAAATCCCTGGGCAAACGACGTCAGATCAACGCCGATGTTGACATATATAGAGGAATAGGCGGCAAGTTTTGCATTTAAAAAAAAAAAAAAACACTTCAAATTTCTCATAAATTCGAGATTTAGATTCTTGTACATCTTTACTCTCCTTCCAAGTTTCACAGCCGGATTCCCGATTACGGCGTTTTCTCTTTCTAGATTTCAAATCACAGCAACAGAAGATGGGCGGTACTCCAAGCCGCAACGCTCTGAGCTCGGACTCCGATGAGGAGGAGGAAGAAGAAGAGTACGAAGAAGGAACTGAAGAAGAAGAAGAAGAAGAAGAGAATGAAGGGAACTGAAGATGAAGAAGAGAATCAGAGATCTTCACCGAGCAAAAGTGAAACCCTAGGTTCGTTGGATGAGGTCGACTTGAGGCTCAAAGCTTTAAAGCTCAAGTATTCTTCCTCGAACCCTATGGTTAAACTCTATCGTTACATTGGCGGTAACACCCCTAATGCCAAATGGATCGTTTCGGAGAAACTCACTAGCTACTCCTTAGTCAAAACCTCCCGCGTAGATGACAGCGAGGAGGACGACGACGAAAATGGAGATTCCAGCAGCCGAAGGAAGGAGTGGTGGGTCTTGAAGGTTAGCTCCAAAGTTCGAGCAAAGGTGGGCAGCGAAATGAACTTGAGGCAGTTCGACAGTCAGCTTCGCGTTGATTTCGTCTGCCAGGGCGTCTGGGCAATGAAGTTCTTCACTGAGGAAGATTATAAAAAATTTCTCTCTAAATACCAGGATTGCTTGTTTGAGAACACGTTTGGTCTTCAGGGGAACGATGAGAACAAGGTTAAGGTCGTTGGGAAAGAATTCATTGGCTGGATGAAGCCGGAGGCCGCCGACGATTCGATGTGGGAGGACGCCGAAGACAGTTTCGCTAAAAGCCCTGGTTCGGTGACACCGGTGCGCCTTAGCCATGATCTGGTGGAGGAATTTGAGGAGGTGGCGAGCGAGGGTGGGATTCAGAGCTTGGCTTTGGGTGCATTGGACAATAGTTTCCTTGTTGGCAGTGCTGGTATACAGGTTGTTAAGAATTTCAGTCATGGAATCCATGGGAAAGGTGTTTCCGTCAGGTTTAACAGTGAGAGTTCGAGTTTAGGATTTTCAACACCAAAGAAAGCCCTTCTCATGAGGGCCGAGACTAATATGCTTCTCATGAGCCCAATGGATCACGGTAAAGCTGGTCGGTCGGGGCTTCACCAGTTCGACATTGAAACAGGGAAGGTCGTTACAGAATGGAAGTTTGAAAAGGATGGCACCGATATTAGCATGAGAGACATTACCAATGATAGTAAGGGGGCCCAGTTGGATCCCTCTGAATCAACATTCTTGGGTCTGAACAAGAACACACTGTGTCGATGGGATATGCGCGACCGGCAGGGGATGGTTCAGAATATTGCAAACGCAAACACCCCTGTTTTACATTGGAACGAAGGGCATATGTTCCAGAGGCCAAACTTTAGTTGCTTCGCATCCACCGGTGATGGCTCAATTGTTGTTGGTTCTGAAGATGGGAAGATCCGGCTGTATTCGAAGGGTTCCATGAGACAAGCAAAGACCGCTTTTCCAGGTCTTGGTTCACCTATTACCCATGTAGATGTTACTTATGATGGCAAGTGGATATTGGGTACCACGGATACCTATCTGATTCTTATCTGCACTCTGTTCACCGACAAGGATGGAAAGGCGAAGTCCGGATTTACTGGCCGTATGGGGAACAGAATCCCTGCTCCTAGATTGTTGAAGCTGACACCTTTGGATTTTCATTTGGCTGGGTCGGATAATAAGTTACATGGAGGACAGTTCTCATGGGTGAGTATACTGATTCTCTTTCTGGTAATGTTGTTGTTTAGTTAATTATCCTAATTATATTGTTCTTAATTGCTTTTACTAATAACTTTTTTTGGCCATAATTAATGCTCATCTAATCTTGTGATGTCATTACTCATTGAACTAACATTTTGTTTCGATGAAAACTCATTGAACTGCATCGTCAATGCTGGAAGGCTAATGTTTGATATTTCTTAGTGTTCGAGTAATTTTCCTGGTCATTATGTCCATTTATTTATGTCTTGCTACAACCCTACTAGTTCCCTGTTACATTGTTCTTACTTGCTTTTACTAATAACTCTCTTTTGCCAATAATTAATGCTTATCTAATCTTGTGATGTCATTACTCATTGAACTCACATTCTGTTTCGGTGAAAACTCATTGAATTACATAGTCAATGCTGGAAGGATAATGTTACATTTTTCCAAGTGTTGGAGTAATTATCCTGATCATTATGTCTATTTATTTATGTCATGCTACAAGTTCCTGTTACACAATCTTCTTGGTTCTGATATTAGCTAGACTGCAACAGATTTCAGTTCATACTTTCATCTTCTTTAATGAGTTACATGTTTAATGCAGCAACCATATAATTTCTATCTGTGTGGTAATCTTCTTTGTCCCAGTTTGTGTGCAATTTATTAGACTGAGCTTCAGATTGCAGTTTCTTCTTTTGGAAATGGTTCCATATGGGTTAATTTATTTGCTTCATCCCCCCCAGTTCTCTTTCTTCTGTGTGTGTGTGTGTGTGTGTGGTGTTAATGTTGTTGTTGTTGTATGCATTTTGCAGTAATTTTATGTTTATTTCCTGAACATTGAAAGAATGGTACCTTTAGATTTCTGAGTTTCCTATTTTCCAGCCATGTTATATGGAATAGCTTGATTTTATCATGTGGCTTTTATGCCTCCCAGAAGATCTGTTGGATGGATAGTGGATTTCTTATTTCCTCTTCTTCCCACTCTGTTTTAATTCAAGAATGTTGCATTTTCCATCAATGATGTGCCAGGTCCTTTTAAGTATATTTTGGGTTCAAAAGTAGAATTTATTGAACTTAGTGGTATCCACACTTAGGGTTTATTGCAGGTCATGTTTGCATCTTAAATTATTTTTGCATGTTGTGTCAATGTTTATTGGAAGTGAAGGAGACTTCAAAGTTCTATCCAGACTGATTTACGTTGTATTTTAAAATTAGCTAGCTAATTGTCATCAGATAAGGTTACTGGTCAACTTTCAGCCAAATGCATAATCGATGTGATTATGGCATATGCATTGATATTACTCGGCTGCATTGAGTTGTTCACACAAGAACCATTCAAAAGGGAATACTCTTGTAGAGAGTTTGAAAATTGATATAAAATTCTACATCTATTAGAATAAATTAAAATGTTAATAATATGGCTGTATTCTTGTATTATGTACAAGTTGTTGTAGATGTGCATGTTTCAGAAGGATTAGTGCTCTGCTTTGATCTAATTTTTTGATTTCGCACTTTCTGTCTATTGGTGTGCTTTTCCCAAGGCACTTGTTAATGCCTAATTGCATATTCTCTAACCCAAGATAATTTGGGTTGCATGGTAAGATGTTGATGGGCCAATGCTGCTTTGATACCATGTTAACAACAAATAGTGGGACTGAATGCTTAAATGGTCTTTAGGGACCATCCAAGAACCATCCAACCTTTATTTATAATAAGTGTAAGCGTAATAAAGTTGTAACACTGCTTTGACTAAGCTTTGACTTAGTAAAGCAGTTAGTGCTAGTTTCTAGGACTTGGATTCCTATTTAGACTGTTAGTTTACTCTCTTTTTTTTTTTTCCCTTTTCCAAATAGGCTAGTCTAGTTAGTTTACTTTTAACTAGGACTCTAGCTTGTAGAGGTCTAGTAGATCCTATCTAGTAGATGTTTGCTAGTTTTTATAAATACAAAAACTACAAGTAGAAGCGGCACTACTAAAAATTTGCTCTCTTTTTCTGTTTATTGTTTTCTTGTCTTTCTTGTTTTTGGTTAAATTCTTTTTCCTAACATGGTATCAGAGTCTATCGATCAGAATTTAGTTCCTTCTAAATTTTTGGTTTTGATAGGCTTCTAAAATATCCTCTGCCTGATTGCAGCAACCTATGCTGCGGCTGCCTTCTACTATGTTTTAAATCCAGTTTATGATGCCTTAAATCTTAAACTAAGAATGTCTACTACTGCTGATGTACTAGTGCTGCTCCTTGCTGCCACTAGCCATTATGAGCCTGATGTATTGATCAAATACTGATCTAAATCCATTGCTCTGCTAGAACCCCAATTACAAATGAGCAAATTCAAACTTGAAAAGGATCTTTCTGATTCTCGAAGAATGAGGGTAAAAGGGATTGATCAGAAAGATCTCTTGTTCTTATTATAAGATCATGATTGGATCCGCATATGTTTGGTAAAAAGAATAATCTTCTCTTTTGAGAATAATAAAAAATGGAAAGTGTTTCAATTGGAACATGAAAACGTGACTGAATTGGTCTTAGTTACTCTTCGGAACGGAGTGGAAGAAGGGAGGAGATTCTCAAACGAGGAAAAGGATCCAATGACTTCGAAGATGGTCTACAGGGTTTGTAGTTACTCCTCTTATTACAGGACGCTTGCCTAGCCAAACTTAGATCCGGTTCTACCCAAACTTTCCGGGTTCACCCCAACAATAGTTACAATATCCACCTGTCCGAATGTTGCCGAGCAGTTTTGGATATCAAACAGACCTCCCCGGAAGGTAATTTTAATGTGGCCGATTTACTCTGCTATCTTCTCTGCTACAAGCCTTCAAGTACTACTTATCGATACCAACTGCTGAGTTTCTCGACTTCATTGATGCTGCTGCCAAGATTGGTCAGATCTGCTCAGAATAGATCTGATCCAAATCTTCTTTACCTCTACCACTATTGACCAGATTTGCTGTTGCCTGCTCTGCTCGACACTACTGATATAACTTACTGCTGCTGCCCATATTAATCTGCCCAGCTCTGAGTTATTACCGTCTACTCTGCTTGACATATTGTTGCTCTAACCTGCTGTTGCGGACTATTCTAATTTGACAGATCGAACCTAATCTGATCTGATTTGGTCATACTACCACTGTTACTATCAAGCTGGACTATTGAGTTGATACGATCAGAGCCGGATTGAGCGTTGTTTAATGCTCTTGGTTCTAGTGTGCAGCCACCATTGCTGCCCTTAATCTGTTGTTGTTCTCTAGTCTAATCTACCAATTTTATGCTACTAGTTATATTGCTTTGATCACAGATCTGCTACAGACATGCTTGTGGTTGATTCCATTACTATTACTATCATTGCTACCTTTACTCGTGTTGGTGCCTACTACCTCTTTGCTCATGGAAGAGCCTACTACTACTACCACTACTACTACTGCTGTTGCTGCTACTACTTGGTTCACAATGATTTATACTATGTTGTTGTTACTACTACTGCTGCTGTTACTGTTGCATTGTTCCAAGCTGAAGCATTCACATCCCCTATGCTTTAGCATGAGAGGGGGGTTGTTATGTGTAATAAAGTTGAAACACTGCTTTGATTGAGCTTTGACTTAGTCAAAGTAGTTAGTGTTAGTTTCTAGGACTTGGACTCTTATTTAGATTCACTTATTTATTTATTTATTTATTTATTTTATTCTGTTTTCCTAATAGGCTAGGCTAGTTAGTTTACTTTTAACTAGGACTCTTGCTTGTAGAGTCCTAGTAGATCTCTAGTAGATCCTATCTAGTAGATATTTGCTAGTTTCTATCATGGTTCTAAATTTCGACTGAAAGTTTGGTTTCTGTCCAAAATGTTTCGAAATTTCACTGGTCCGAAACGAAACCATGTATTGAAATGGGAAAGTACCAAATTTCGGTTTCGGTCCAAATTTTGGTCGAAATCACTGTTTCAGTCCAAATTTTGGTCGAAATCGTTGTTTCAGTCCAAATTTTGGTCGAAATCGTTGTTTTAGTCCAAATTTGGTATAAATATCCCTAATTTCGGTCCCGAATTTTGGTTTCGGTCCAAATGTAGGATTTTTTTTAGTGAAAATAATTCAATGGATATGTGAAGAAGGATAAAAAAGTATCACTGGAAAAAATTGGGCTTAAAAAACCTTTTTCTTCCCACCGAAATTACATTTCGAACAAAAAAAATCCCAAAATTTGGCCAGGTTTCGGCCATTTTGGTTTTGGCCCTGGCCGAAACTGGGTCCAAAACCGAAATTCCAAACCTTGGTTTCTATAAATATAAAAACTACAAAGAGAAGCGGTATTACTAAAAATTTGCTCTCTAATTCTGTTTATCGTTTTCTTCTCTTTCTTGTCTTTATTGTTTTTTGGTTAAATTATTTTTCCTAACAATAAGAAAGGAATAAGAATGGAGAGTTACAAAAGAACTAAAACTACTGCCAATCCATGACCAACTCCTAATAGGAGTAGGTTACGTGGGATGGATCAGATCACTATCCCTTTATGGGCCACATATCGTAGCGCTCTTTATTGGTTGCTTCTTGCACCTTTTCGAATTATTTAAAAGTTGTCAATCTCTTGTATGAATTTAGATACTGGTCAACACTTAGGAGAAAACTCTTATTCAATTTTTGTTCTCTACCTTTTTTTTTTCTTCACTTTATGTTATTTCACACACGTTGTTGAGTAGTTGCATGGTGATCTATGACTTGAATGAGAAATTCGAAAAGCTAGTTATTTTGCTGTTCCATTTGAATGTAGAGTCTGTAGAGGTGGAAGGAATGGCCAGAGCTTATGGAACTCATCCTCTTTTCTCTGTGCTGTTCTCTTTGGTGGAGGAAAGAAGCATCTAGATCCTCAATAGCTCACTAGTCTTAGACTCAATATAGTACAATTTCTTGTCTTCAATATGGTACCATTTCTTTGTCCTTGTAGTGAATGTCTGGCCTTGTAGATTTTGGCAAGTAGAGCAATCTGAAAAGAACTCATTTGGGATCTCCATGGCTGACTTGCAATATGCCTCTAAATTGATTTCTGGGAAAATTTCACGCACCTCCCCTGGGGTTTACCCTAACTTCAACCACCCCCCATTATTGGCAGTAATGTCAACTGCACCCCACACTGTTAAATTGCCTAACGGAAAAGTTGAAATGTCTTTTTTACCCTCCTTTTAAAAACACCACCATCGTCCATTTTAAACCTCTCTCTTATCTTTCCTTTACTCATTCCAACAGTCGAAGAAAGGGTTTTCTTCTCCGACGATTCTCAATCTTCTCCAGATGTGCACTTTCCCGGCGGTACTCTTCTCCGGAGAGCTGTGATGAGTACCTTCCACATTCCCACATGTATTGGTCTGATCTTATGTCTTCACTTCGACTCTTATAGGTGAGCTATCGTTCTAGGCAGAACTGCAGGATCTAAAATTACAGCAGTTGAAAACGTAGTTAAAAAATAAACTTCCTGGTGCTTTGACAGGGAAAATCCAGAACCTAGACAGAGGAAAAGTTCAGAATCTAGTGTCTCTGTGTCTGATAAAAAATTTTCTTTGTGTGTTTAAAAGAATTCCTAAAAAAAATAAATCTCAAAGATCAGGGAGGGGCTCCCCACAGGAAACGGAAGATTAAAAAGCCACCACTATCTATTTGAAGATCATCATATTAGAGTTTAATATGGCAACCAGTTCAGTTCCAGGTTCCAACCTCCCAGTGCCACTCCTGGAATGAGATAAAATGGATCAAATCGTAGAAATAAGAAGACATTCTATCACGAAAGGAGTAGAAGTGATTAGACCAATGGAATATTAAAATAATGGATTCTGTGTTAAAATGCATAGACAGTTGTATGCCTGACCTTCACTTCGTCTCATTTTAAGAAGGTTTTGGTTGACATATCTTAATTTCTTGTTTTTGACCATAGGGATTATTTTATGAAGTTGTTTGTGGAATGAAACGTGTCTGTGAGCATGAATTGTGTAGAGTATTATAATAAGAAAGGAAGGGAAGCTTAGCTGGATGCCATGCTTGAGAAAGTAAAGTTCCCAACAGGCATTGAAACAGGGGATGCAGTGACCAGCTTCTGCATCGAGCCAAGGATGCTTCCGTCTGTGCGTAAATGGTTCCTCCGGGAATTACTCTGAGATATAGGAATTAAACAGAAATGAAAGAGGTGGAAAACCCATTCGGAAACAAAGCAATGTGACTTTGCACAATACAAAAACTCCTCCGAGTATGAGATGGGATCATCCCCTGTGATTTACTCTCTTTTTTTTTTCTTTCTTTTTTTTTTCTTTTTTTTTAATATGAGCAAAAACTAGAGGGGGGAAAGAAAAGATGGAGGGAGCATCAGAGATGTAGAGGAAGACAGAGAGATGGATAGAAGGGGAGAGAAGCTGTGATGCAGAGGGTATCCGATCAGGAAGATCGCGGCAAAATGGGTGTTGCTGGTGATCTGCTGGAGATAGCGGCAGGGGAGAAGGGGTGAAAACGGAGGGAGTGTCGAATGTCTTCGGGGTCAGCTCTGAATTTTCTGCCATTTCTTCATCAGGAGCATCTATGATTTGGCGTTACAATCTTCCCAAGATAAAATGGAAGGTCCCGACACAATGGTGAAAGTGAGGCGCTGTTATCTTCTCCAACGCAGGTGCAGCAATGTTCTCTGTTTCGATCGAGGAAAGAAGATGAAAACGTATAGGATATAGGATGTCATTTGTTATGTTTTAAATGGGTAAAAAGGTAACTTTACAAGTGCCTAAGAGTAATATTGACATTAAAATTTTTAGGGAGAAACACCAGCATCTAACAGACCTGTCCTAACGGATAGAGTCTGTCTGATATTTATGTTTCAAATTAGGGGAGGTTAGTGCCATTATTGCAGAAAATGGGGGGTGGTTGAAGTTAGGATAAACCTCAGGGGAGGTGCGTGAAATTTTCCCTGATTTTATTATGGGTTATAGTATCTTAGAATGAATATGTGTCCTGTATTTTAAGGTTGGTCAAGTTAGGTCCTGTTTGTGTGGCCGAAGTTACATCCTAGTTTGAGAGTGCACAATTAGGCCTGCTATCTGATACAAATTTTAATCTTTCAAACTAATACATATTTTGTTGTGAAAACTTCTAGGTTTATGAGAAATTTATCTTTGAACTCATCTTTCAATTGTAAGATTCCTTCAAATTCCAAATTATAATGGAGTTCAAAGTTGCTGTAGAAATTGGAATTTCTGAGATGACCCATTCTGACAAGGGTGAGTTGATATGGTGGCTAGTGAACATCTAACTGCTGGGGTTGCATCTTTAATCATGTTGATGTATTCTTGCTGCTAACAGTTTGGCAAGCATTTTGAACCTTTCCATGTCTTGAAAGATGGGGAAACATGTTTGGGTGAGGAAAACAAGATCACTGTTTATTGATCATGAGGCCAGTTGGCAATTGCTTACCATTTGGTTGTATTGTATTTCAGAAGTCTCAAATTTCCATCAATTGTTTTTCTACCATTCCCACTTTTAACTTCTGCATAAAATTGTTCCGATTGCAGCCAAACATGTGATCCAATGGGTAACTGGTGGCTTTGCTGCTACTGCTACGAATTCTGCAACCCCCTCCCCCCCCTCTCTCTCTTTTCCATTGGTTAAATTTTTTGGGTCTGTCATCTAGCTTATTTTTGTCTTTGAGTAATGTATGGCCTGACTTTAGATAATTAATGGCTTTTCAGAAATTCTTTTCAGAAATTTTGAAGATAAAACATTGACATCAGCTACTGGTGTGAATTTCTAGTATTTAGGAGCTTCTGGTGTGCAAGCATTTCTTGTAACTAGTATTATGGTAATATAAATATATAATGTTTCTGTACTTGCTACTTGTAGTTGGAAAATATGCTGGCAGTCCTCCATTTTGAGAAACCAACTTGGTTCCATGGCTTATGACTAATAGTTCTTATGCTTCTCTAGTCAACACATTTGTTAGAGAATTCCCAATGTATTATTAGTTGAAAGAGGGATTTTATTATCTGTGTACTTCTCTGTGTACATTTAATACCATTTTGGTCAATGTTTTAAACTAAAAATAATGACAAAATAAATGATTTGAACTAAATTCGGTATTCCTCCATTCCCCTCTACTTTGAGACATCAGCTAATTTCAGGTAATCTGTGTACCGACCACCACAAAGCAATGAATGAGAAAAGCGATACTTTTTATTTGTTCTTGTTTTTAAAGGTTGGCCTATAAGTGTGGTCTACATCTCCTAAAATAGAAGTTGAAGGGAATTGGGTTGGCTATACAAAGCATTGTTGAAACGTAGTGTCTGATGGCCACTATTACTAAGTTGTACTATAGTGATACTCCTTTAACTCAAAAAAATTTACCATGAATTTTTTTGTTATTAGGTATACCATAGTTCTTATAATAATTGATGAGAAAAAGAGTATTAAATATGGTTATTGTTTTTCTTCTGCAATTTTTCATCTTGGCAGAATGCTTTGACATAGCATGGTCGTCTTGTTAGACATGGAAAGATCTTGATGGAGCCAGTTGTTTGATACAGGAGTTCAGACAGCTAAAAAAACTACCTTCGTTAGTATCATCACATGGAACAGAGAATTAAATTGTTTTTTGATCTAATTATTTAAAAATGCAATTTTTTTTTGGTGGGGGGTGGTACGGTCATATCATCTGGGTCAATTGATTTCTCCTTGTCCCTAATTCTAGGTTCTACTGAATGCCGGTAGAGAATTAGTTGGCATGCTTTGTGTTTAGATAATTTTTTCAGGACAGGATTGCTTTTAGTAAAATATTAACTTGTGTATTAATCTGAGAAGGGAAACTAGATTAACAAATACCACTGAGCTTTCTATATTATAAAAGAAAAAGTTATTAGCTTTTGAGTACTAACTTGTATTTAGCAATGATTCATTTAATTCTTGAAAACTATTCTAAACTTCTGGTTTATTGTAGTTTCTGTGGATTGGGACTTGATGTTTTTCTTTGCAACATTCCACTGGATTATTTCTAACTGAAGGGTGTCCTCTGTGATATTGCTCTCACAGGTCACTGAGAATGGCAAACAGGAGCGCCACCTAGTTGCTTCAGGGGGGAAATACAGCATTATATGGAACTTCCAGCAAGTAAAGGATAGCAAACATGAATGCTACCAGTGCCAGGAAGGCCTCAAGAGCTGTTACTGCTACAAAATTGTCTTGAAAGATGAGTCCATTGTTGAGAGTCGCTTCATGCACGACAAATTTTCTGTTAGTGACTCACCTGAGGCTCCACTGGTGGTTGCAACCCCAATGAAAGTCAGCTCCTTCAGCATGTCAAACAGGCGATGACAGTGTTGAATAAGCCATGTTTAATGTGTGCATTCTGAACTGATTTGTAAGTGGCTGTAGGCCAAATGCCACATTTAGACCAGTTGATTGTATCAGATTTTCATTTTACTTTTTTGTAATTGCCTTGGGCGATTGTGTCTTCATTTTGCTTTTACGTAATTGCCTTGTGCAATTGTGTCTTCTCTTGCTTTTCTAGATGAGTTCATCATTTCCATGATTTTCATTTTTGTAAAGTCCCTACTTGTTCATAGTGTGGGTTCAAGTTGCAGACGCATGAAGATTAGATCTTCTGTAGGTCTGTCAAATGGTGACTCACTGGAAAGTAACATGTACCTTGCTGTGGTGCACATCTCTGATGTTAATGGATTTATGGTCATTCAGGAGGTATTTGTTCAGAGACCTTAACTGCTTAAAATTTGTCAATTATGCTGATGCTTTGACCAGCATTTCCACTGCCCAGCAGTGGGAATTCATCTTGGGCCTGTCATATGATTTCAAATGTGGACCTCATTACATTTTTTTTAATAGCCGGAACAGGACAGTGCTTCTTTAACAGGTTTTCAATTGCACAGACCAGGTGTGCATAACACCTACTGCATAACAGACCAGATGTTACTGTAGTCCTTTCATATTTAGTCCCCACACCAGATCTTTGCAGAAAAAAAATTCTTCCAACTGATCCGGTTTATTGTGGATGGTGATGGGTAATTGAAAACTTAGACATATAATATTGAGGCAAGGCTTGTAGAACGTTTGACTGGTGATAGAATCAAGCTCGTAGGGCTGAAACTGTGACTTCACAATCTGATGGTCTCTGCAATGGGTCAAGTGTATGGAGATATAACAATTCAGAATGATAACTATGTTTTTGGCCACTTACATTTTGAGCTGTAGTTCTGCTACCCCACTGAAATGAAGGCACCCAGAGATGTTAAAGCTTTCAGGCAAAACCATACAATGGAGAATCACCAATTTGGTTTTGTTCCAACTTTGCTGGAAAGTGGGAAAGAAAGAATCTTCAGTGGTCCATACATCTCAAACCAGATAATTTTCCTTTAGGTGGAACACCATAGATATCCAATGGTCAGAATTGCTACATTACCGATTTGCCATGTGAATTAGACTCTCTTTCGCCTTTTCCCTGCTGCTGCCTTGTGTTCCACTTGCTTGTTAAAGGAAAACTTTCTTGTAAGGTAGGATTTTCTATTGTTTAAATGTAAAAATGCATTGAAAAAGTAGAAAAAATTTATACAGACGAAAAATTTCATGTAAAATATCATTTGTATGGGAATCTAACATTTTAACAAACATGGGATGAGAACTGTTCATTTTGTATTCCCATTGGTGCAGCTTTGTGAAATTCGATGAATTCTACTTGGCCACTTCATTTTTCTGGGTTGGGTACTGATTAACGGTTTTAAATCTGTTCTTCGTAGTCTATCTGGATATTTTGGTTTCGATACTCTTGGACCGGCAGAGGATCTAGATAGTTTGAGATGGTACGTTCATGCAGAGCTGGTACATGCTCATTTTGCCATGGCTGGATTAGCTGAGGCTGATTCGATACTTGTTTTACACACATCACAGCAAATATTGTAACTTCTATGGTATCTGAGACACTATTAATCCTTTTGGTCTTGCTAAAGATATAAAAAATGCTCATCACTGGAGGCTCAAAGAGATCATGAAACGCTTGGTTTTTACTATCTTCTTTGTAATCAGTAACTGTTTGAACATTGTTTGTTGTTCAAGGTGAAGATCTTGTGTTACAGAAGTAACAGAACGGGTGGCAATGGAGGCCATGCTATGT
The DNA here is from genome assembly GCA_028583415.1 of Protea cynaroides. NCBI lineage: Eukaryota > Viridiplantae > Streptophyta > Magnoliopsida > Proteales > Proteaceae > Protea > Protea cynaroides. The sequence goes on along the minus strand of CM053271.1, from coordinate 17,805,726 downwards.
ATATTCGTCCAAGCATATATGACACATGTTGGTTCCATTGCCAATCTCATGGAACATCTATCCGACCTATGGCACTGAACTGTAATCCAGATATTGTCTGGTCCGGCTTCTTGAATGCAAAGCAACTCGGTTTCTCTGATAATTATGAGATGACAATGTAAAAATGTGCTTCACCATTTTCCCTGCATCAACAGCTGTTAATATTAATGTTGTTGGACAATAGTTCATTGCTCCAAAAATGTACCCAAGCTGCTTTTCAAGAAGAAAAAACATTAGGGGTTACTGTACCATACACTTGCATGAAGGAAGCCTGAGTAATCCTCATGGATTCTTGGTTCTACTTCCTGGTATTTAGAAAATAGGGTATGAAAATTGACTCTGGCTTCATTACATCTGTATACAAGTCTAAATTTTCTTCCCCTGCGAAATTAATGTTGAGCTTCCGTTGGTAAATTTATACACAAATCTGTTCCATTCCCATCTTAATGCATGAGCTGAAGCTCCATGCATACAGAGAAACAAGTCTAATTCTTGGAGGTCTGATATCATATTAGTGAGTTGAGGCGACTGCTAGCGAGATTGGTTGGTACCCCCTTTAGGTTGTTGCAGGGTTGCAGAATGTCAAGGGATGACTCTCTCTCTCTCTCTCTCTCTCTCTTTCTCACACACATATCACCTTAAGGATTTTGTGGACAGTGATGAAAGGAGCTTCCTAGAATCTCAACAGAAATCTCAATCATGAAATGGTTTAGGGTTATCTGGGTTAAAAATCCAATTTGCCCTTGGATATCAACACTAATGTAATTCATTTTGCTATAAAAAAAGGTGCATCCTCTCTATTACTCTTGTAAATATCCACTTCTTGGTGTAAGGTAGTGTCTCTTCTATCTTGTAATATAATCCTTTGTGGTGTAATGTAGTCAGTGTAACACTGGTTTATGTAATACCCAAAGAAACATGGGAAAAAAAATCATGACTTAATTCCATCCACACGCTGAATCCACTTGACGGCTAACAGTTCTTCAATTTCTTCACCTCAGAAAGCCCTAAATGAGTCTTCTAGAGAGAGAGAAAGAGCTGTAAACGGACCGTTGAAGGAAGATGCCAGCCTTTGGAGATGAGTTATTTGTTAGCTGAGGTAATAACAGTTGCAGAAGCCAATGTCCAAGAAATGGCTTAGACATTCCTCGCCTTTTCTGGTAAATGGCGGATCAATAAACTCATCTTTACCCATAATCTCCATGCCACTACCTCGTCAGCCGCATACTCATACCGGAAGCTGAACAGGGAACTGATGATATCTATTGAACTACTCAGATATATGACAGATATAATCAAGAAGACTGCTGTGACTAAGTCTATATCCCGGACATTGTTACGTATATTCCAAAGAACAATATATGCCAAGAATAACCATATTTATCATTGATAATTAATATAGAAATGAACAGCCAGGATTTTCAAATATTCTTCTAATACATCAACTCCCAGCAACAGGTCTTGGTGGCAACCCAGAAAAAAACATAAATTAAGAGGGAAAGAGAATGGCTTCCGACACAGAAAGACAACCCCACTCCAGTAACTCTGATACAGCATTTTGAAACCACCATGTTCCTCTCCCTTTTTCTCCCCCCCCCCTCTCTCTCTGAAAATCCAAAAATTTGCTCGCATTACAATCACCCAAAAAAATAGCTAACTACTGAAAATGACCAAAAAACATGCTTCACATTCCCTAACCCCACTGCTGCTGCTGCTGCTACTGCTGATGCAAGTAAGCAAACATTCAATAAAAAGGAGCCCTTAATTCCTCGTCCCAACTCAAAAAACACCCAGGACCTCAGTTCTCAAACTGCTGTTGAAGAGTCACTAGAAGCTGGTTTAGCGACATAAATTTGCTTCATTTTAGAGGAAAAGCTTTTATCTGTTCCTGATGCTTGATTTCTTCCTTGGAATCCCATTCTCCGATGAGACCACTCACTCCCTGAACTTGCCTTCTGAGAAATTCCACCGGTTCTCTGATCAATATACCCAGTTGGATGAAGGTACTGCTGTGTTGATGTAGTCTGCTGCTGAGAAGAGTGAGCCTTCAAAGTAGATGTCATGCTCTGGCTGCTGCTAGTGCTCATATTGTTGGGAATACCACCACTCTCCCCAGCATTAGTTATAGTGCTCTTCAATGAGTTATTTGCGACAACATTCTGGGCGTTGCCATGTGCACCAAGTAAGCTGTTCGAAGCTGGCCTGCTGGTTGAAACCCGGGTGGTGGTGGTGGAACTTGAAGGATCTACTAAGCCGAGTTCATCAGGCAACTGAGAAGCAGTGGCATCACCTGCCACATGAAAACTCCTGTTGTAGTCCGAAGGTGCTGAAGTATGAGGGTCATGGAACCTGTTAACAGTTGATGTTTGGTCCACAGATCCATGTCTGAACTGTGATGGCAATGCACCCTCTGCCTGCTGCTGCAATGGCATTGATAAAGGGACAGAGTGCAGAGGTGATGCAGGAATGTGAGACCAGTGGGCTTGGACTGGTATGTCGGCTGAAGACTGGAAAGAACAGTTTCAATCAACAGTAAGTCTTACCAAGTAAAAAAACCCTGAGGGTAACAAGCACTCATATGAGCCAAAATATGGAATGTAGCATACTAGTAATACTCGGTTCAAATGTGGAACAAATTCCTCCTAATCAGTTTCAGTCACAAGCCAAGGTTTTAACATGTAGTTTCCTTAAAACTATACTGTTACAATCACAAACTAATCAAGATAACCAATTTCATATTTTCATCCAAGCTGTCAGCACCAATAATTTTGCAAATAGTTTAGAAAATTCTACCTGGAAAGGAGACATGTCAAACATCGCCAAAGGAGAAGCCATGGGCAATAGTGGTGATCCTGGGGCCAGATGCTGGATGGGAGCAGGCATGCTTGGGGTATTCCGCTGTGCAGAAACCATATTCATATTGTTGATGTCCCCCTCCCCAATACCCATTGCTGAAGATGTCGGGTTGTGCTTCCAATCAGGTTGCTTTCCAGAGGGAATATAAGTGGTACCCATGAAACTCAAGCCGACTTGGCCAAACTGTCCTACTGGCGCAAAATGATTATACACAACCATGTGAGGAGGGCCTTGAACACCTGGGATTCCTCCAGGAGGACTGATGAAAGGTCCTGTAAATCCTGCAGGACCATAGAAGGAATCTAAACCAGAATGGCATTGTTGCCAGCCTCCCAGCTGTCCTGAAGCTGGAGTACTGCCCTTTTGCGACTGCGATTGAGCACCAGCAGACTCATCATGTGGGCCAAATGCAAAGATGGGCCCCCCCAACATGGGATTTATCTCATAGCAAGGAAAATGGGAAGGTGGGGCCCCAGGAAAATGTGAAAACATTTGGCTTGAAGAATTTTGTGGACTCGGTAAAGGTGGCCATAAGGAAAGTGATGGAGTCTCAACGGAGAGATCAGCTGGAAGAGCTACAGTCAGGGATTCTTCACTCCTTGTCTGACCTGCTAATTGCTGGTCACCAGTGACACCTGCCAAAAATAAGTAGATTCTTCATCAAAGTGGATCCAGGAGCAAATCTTTACCCTAAAGAGAATCGAATGTGGCAAGAATTATGTTTCATGGAATTGTTTTACCATTGCCTGTAGACAATCCATCAATGTCTGCACCTCCAAAGCTTTTGGCATCTGAAACAGAGACTGAGCATGCACCCACACCATTCCCGACTATCTCATCACTACTGATAGCAGCAACAGCAACTGCGGAAGCAGCTGCTTCAGCTTCAGCCTCAGGATCTCCCAGATGAATACAAGACTGATCAGGGTGCTTCTCTTTTTCGAAAAACAGAGTACAATCATTCTGAGAGGCAGACAAATTGTGGTCGATTGGATCTGACCTACAAGCACCAGGAGGGACAATCCCATTCGAAACAGCCCGGCTACCAGGGGGTAGAATGGTGGGTGATGTAACCGCACCTGGAAGCCAGGTGAGTGTTATTAATTCAGGCAGTAAGCTCACAGCTTGAAAGACAACAGTGTTCCCGAGGTAACAAATTCACTCACACTGACATATACTTACCAAATTGAATTTTTTCCCCTGCAAGCAGGGAGTTCAGAGGACTTGCTGCAGAAGAATAAGATTTGTCCTGTATCAAGATAGGTGGTGATGGCTTGCTGGGCTCAATAACAGTGCTGGTGTGATCACCAATAGCAGCAACATGTGCTTCAAATCTTGATGGATTCATAGCCTCGTCAAGTTGGGTCTGAGTTAGGGCCATAACCTGGCAAATGCAATTAAGTGAGATCCAAATTGAATAGATTTATACAATATGAAGAATCAGAAAAGGTATAATTTGAAGGCGAACAAATAGTAGCATATTCCACCTAGATACTAACTCTGAGAGCAAAATTAATGCATCCCCACTCAGCTTCACAAGTTCCATGTTTCAGGACTATTTGGATTGATAATCAACCTTAATACAGTTTCACTCACTCCCTCTATTAAATTATCATTAGGCAAAAGAAATAATGGGATAGACTACCGAACTCCTCTTCAATTTCTCAATAGACATTGATTAGTTAAACTTTGCTTTTTTATACATGTTATGTAAGGTCTTGCTTGCTAATGAGAGGTCAGACTGATGAAAGGAAGCGATTCTCAGCAAACTCAGCAATGAACAAGACTGGAGGCCTAACTTCAACTCTTCAAGTACAAGGCTGGCTCAGGTTTCTTCACTTCCATTGCTGCAGATGCTATATTCCATGAGTTGGTAATAGTCCCACATTGCTTAAGTCTGGAACCTTGGGAGCCTAATATATATGAGGGTCCCTCCACTTATAAATTCGAACTTTTGAGATGGTGCATCAGGCCGCCATTCACATTGCTAGCAACACAGTGTTCAAGGAACGCATTTGTCCGTGATGCTGTTATGCTTAAAGTGATATCTACTCCAGTCATCAGTTCCAGTTCTCAACTTGGTGATATGTTCACAAACGCGATGTTCAAGGCTTCATTTCTTCTGAGTTGTTCCAAGCTGGGTTTTGATAATATTTATGCTCTAATTCCAGCTTGTATATGTGAGTGTCCCTCCACTTACAAGTTCAAACTTTTAAGAGAGAAACTTAACACTATGCAAGGTTCTTAATCTCGGGTTTGAGGCCTGTTTTGGCCCGTCTCAAAACTGAGATATCCCAGGTTTTAGTCTGGATTACTCTGGGCTGAAAAAATGAATCTAGGTTGAAACCTGTGTCAAATCCAAGACGGAAACCTAGGTCAAAACCTGTGTCGAAACCTGTCAAAACGTATTTAGACCCAGGTTTCATATTGGATCTTGTCGAAACTGAGACAACTCGGTCGAGACTTGCAGTTTCGACCAAGATTAAGAACAATGAAATTATGGGATGTCCATAATGAGAATAGGGATAAAGTAAGCACAATCAACAAAAAGATCAAGGCTGTGAGGGAGTTTTGAGAGTTGATGCCATGCCTGTCAACATTGATGCCAACAGAAACTAGAGTACTAGTCCTAAACTAGGAAAAGATGTCACAAGCTTTCTTACGAAGATAAATACAAGAAAGTAAACCATGTAAGAACATTAATTTGCCCCCTCCCCCCAAACCAGTATAGCCACAATAGCAGTGATAGTATGATATTGCCATACCTGTTGATTAATCCGTGCACTGCCCCAGGAAGCCAGGGATGTTGGGACATTATCCAGAACCACATTCTTGTTTTCAAATGGTAAGCTTGGGCCAAGGCCTGTTCCACCACTAGACATGACAGCCATGGAGCCTGTCTGGAAAGACCTGTTGACAGATTCATAATTATTGAAAGCCTAAAAATTTTACCCAAAAAAAAAAAAAAAGAGGTAAGCCTACATATGATCTGCAGCAATAAAATTAAATTTCCAAAAGAAGTAGTTGACATACTTAATATTATGGGATCTTTTGTCAGGATGGGCATCAGTATTCACAGAAGGGGTTCCAATTGGAGGCAACGGTTGCAACATCACAGTGGAAGTAAATCCAGCTGATACTTCAACAGTTGGTAATGCCCGCCCATCAGTGATAACAGATCCAGTACGCAAGTTGCTTCCTGCTTCACCCAAAGATGATGCGACTTTATTTGAAGTGTTGGGAGCAACAGCATTTTGTGAAACAGACCGAGGTTTACGAGGTGCCTAGCATTGTGAAATCATGAAATCATGAAACCATTTAAACCTTACAACAAAAACAGTGTACAGTATTGGAAGATAAGATCATTAAAATAAAAGATAAGAGAAATTTTGACAAGGTACAGTACTACCTTTACGACCCTAGACTTGGCCTTAATTTCTTTTTCTCTCTGTTCTCGTCGATCATTCAGCATTTGCCTCTTAGACCTCACCTCGATGAAGTCATCTTCATCACTAGGGGCTTCTATGCCAGGTTGTTTGAAAACACGTACAACACCACTTTGCAGGGGAGCATCAACATCCTCCTCAGAACTGCTATTTCTCTTCAAGTTTCCCTCTCCAGAGCGCAAGATGCCATGTGAAGATGTAATCCTCTTATTTGAATGTTCTTTCCCCTGTCCCTTTTCCATCTTGCTTTCAGAATCAACCACACGTGAACTAATTGAGCCAGAGAGTACACCTTCAGTTTGAAACTGCTTCGATGATTTGGAAAAAACAGCATCCTTCTTAACCTCACTTCTTGAAGAGACTCCAGATAACTTCCCATTGAAATTTGACTTTTCATCCAGCACACTGTTAGATGAAACTACAGTTTCCATTTGCCTCCTATCACCATTCTCTCGCACTCTAAATTCAGTACGCCAAATGTTCCGTCGAGACCTCCTCTGAAATCCAGTGGTATCCAAATGAGCAACCTCAGGAACTGCAACTGATGATTTTGACCCCGAATTCTTGATGGTATAAATGAATTTCTTTCCTTTTCCACCAGTCATTGGGCCTGGAGCCTTCGACCCACTCAAGGCTCTGTCACTTGAAGGAAACTGTGATGAATTTGACTCGGATTGCAACTGCCCCTGGGACTTTCCATTATTTGATATAGATCTGTGGTTCTTCTTCACAGCTAGATCATGATTCCCTTGATCCTGGGAAAGCGTATCAGGCTTAGGCTTTTCACTAAGAATGGAGCTCTCGGCTTCACTCTGAGATGTCAGAGCTTCATTGTCCACACTTTGTCTGGCAGATAAATTTACCTTCTTGCCCACTTTCTCCTGAGATGAATCCACGATCTTTGGCACAAGACCAGTCTGGTTATCCATCAAAACAAACGTCACTTTATCTTTCACAGTGGGGGTCTGACTAGAATTGTCTTGACCTGCCTGATTCTGATTCAAAGTGTAATGGCCTGTAACAGTAGGCTGAACAAAAGGCATGGATTGAGGAGCCAATGGCAAAATTCCCTGAGAGATGGGAGAAGGATACCTAAGCTGACCAAACTGGAAGAAAGTAGGTTGTGAGGGGTGTATTTGAGAAAGAGAAGGCCCAACCTGGGGATGTAAATGGAGTGGCATCTGTATAGAACCAATCTGTATGGCCGGAACTGGAGATGGTATCAGAGAAGGGCCAGAAAACAGGCCAAACTGCAGCTTGAGAGATCCATCAGCTTGGCTTGGAACTGCAGGAACAGTTGACACCACAGATTGGACAGATGAAGGAAGGGTCATGTTCACAGAAGATACCACCGGCTGCTGAACTGGTAAACTGGGACTACTGGAGGCTTCCACACTATCCAGAAGAAAACCAGAAGATGTGGCTGTGTTGTGGGCAGCATCCACTGAATGGATAACCAGATCTTCAAGTGCCTTCTCAGGTTCCTGGATTGTTTTAGAAGAGTTTCCCAAATGCAAATCAGGAAACTCATTCTCAGGTTGTAAGATTTGTCCATCACCAACCAACCCATCAAAAGATCCAGGTTCTTCTGCAATGCTAACAGATACCTGTTCTATCCCTACTGCCTTCTCTCCATTATTAGAGGCTCTTTCAAACTCGTCACCACTAGGCATTCCAACTTCAACACCTTCATTGAAGCCTAAAACCAATTGGTCCCTCTTCTCTGATGTATCTTTCTCTTTCACATGCAAATTTTGGAACTCCTGAGCCAGAACAACATTCTCATCATCTCCTTCATGTACTTCATCTTCTTCCTGGTAACCGTCTTCCTCTTCATCATATTCTTCTTGCTCTTGCAGCTCTTCATTGTTTTCCATAGCCCATTCTTCATCTTCAAGAGGAGCAATAGAACTTGAGGCTGTTATCCCATTGACATTACCAGTCTCTGATGCTGATGCAACATGTTCACTGTCAGATAAAGCCATCTCTTTGCCTTCTGCAGCAGCTGGCAAGACTAGAGAATCACCAGACTCATCCACATCATCATGCGAAAGATGAGTAGGAGAGTTGGGTGGACTTGAAACAGATAATGAGGATTGTGAGTCGCACCCTGGGGTAGCAGGCTTATCTAGTTTGTTATTCTCAGAGACAGCATTTTCTTGTTGAGCTCCGATAATTCCTGGCTGTTGAAGCTTCTCCTGGTAACCACCATCATACCCTGTCGACATGATTGATTCACTTCTTCGTGGAGCATGCTGATACCTCATCTCAGAGTCTAGAAAAGCTGAAGAACTAGGTAATTCAGGCTCACCTCTATAGGAACTTTTGAGCATAGAAGCCAGAGATGGAGGGGGAAGAACACGAGGCTGTCTCATGGAATGCCTAGACCTCCCATAAGAAGAAAACCCATCAGCCTCGGAGTTTTGATAAAGTCTTTCTGGATAAGGAGCATGAGGACCGCCGCGAGACCGACCCTGTCCCCATCCCATATCACCAAACCCGTCCGCAGTATTATCATGAAATTCTGGGTCAACCTCAGAGTTCCGTCCATAATGGTCTACATCCCCATGAATGTTCCATCTCTGCCCTCTAAGGTGAGGGAAATCATCAACCACAGATACTTCTGCAACTCCTTTAGATGCTGTCCGTGAAGACACAACTCCAGGACCTTCATAAACATCTTTCCTAGGAAAAGGCCTCCCTTCACCAAATGCATCTCTTCTTGGACTGTGGTAACCATTCTCGTGATCCTGTGGAAGGAAGGTTGAGCTGTTAGAATTCTCAAACACATCCCTCCTCCATGAATTTGCAGGTTTTCCTCTATCAAGGAAGGCAGAATTCCCATCTCTAGAAGAATGAGGCCTAGATCCCATCTCAAATGATCTAATCATTCTGGAGTAATCAGAAGAATCAGAATTTGTGATCCTTTCCACCATTCTCTCACCATCCTCCCAACTACCCAGCTCTGCTTCCCTAGAAACATCTTTCTCTTTTGCCATCGTGGGCAATCTTACATCCATAACAGAAGCAGGAAACTTATCATCTTTCATTCCTTCAGCCTGTCTCCTTGCAATCCTTGCCTCCAACTCCAAAAGCTTCTGTCTGGCAGCCTCTTTCCTCCTTTCTTCCTCCATAAGAATCCTCCGTCTCTCCTCTTCTCTAGTCATCTTTTGTTCATCAGCTCTTCGCGCAGCCTCCAATCGCTCTTCTTCTGCTCTCCATGCAGCTTCTCTGGCTTCTTCTTCAAGCCTTCTCCTCCGTTCTTCCTCTTCCCTAGCTAACCGCTCTCTCTCCTCCTCTTCTTTCCTAGCTAACTCCATTGCTCTCACCTGTTCCTCAATGATACGTTGCCTTTCCTGCTCTTGCATCTTTTGTACCCTCTCAAGTTCTGCTTCAAAAGATTCTCTAACAGGGTCATGAAAATCAGTCTGTTTCAGCACATCCTTCTTCTTCTTAAACACCCCAACAAGACCGCCAGAGAAAGGATCCCTTCCATCAAACCCCGACCCAGTGCCAAAATCTTTCAAAAAAGAATCTTCATGACCTGGTTTTCTATTGTTTGAGAACGAACGTTTTCCTCTACCAAAATCCAGCAATGATTCGTTCACAGAGAGGCCCTTACCTCCAAATGATGTTTTAGGCACCAAGCTATTTTGGAAGACATCACCTCTTTGTCGATTGGAGATATCACCACCATGACGGTCCTGCATATTCTGTTCAGCCCCTCTACTAGAAAATGATTCCACCATATGGTTCCCATTCTGTCTGTTTCCTTGCACATAACCCGAATCCCTCCTCCCAAATCTTGAATCCAAAGTTCCCATGCCACTGCCAAAATCCCGATAATTATCTCCAAATGGTGATTTATTGTATTTATTATCTCTGTTCATGTCACGATTGAAAGGTCTTGCACTGGCACCATTTCTATCAATCCCAACTTCACGAGCACTATATCCATCTTTTGGAAGGGGTGAAGCTCTCCATGAGCTCCCCTCTCGACCTTCTCTACTAGGTGTTCTAACATCTCTGCCATAAGAGTCTGTCCGTAGAAAGTTCCTTGAAGAAAGCTTTCCAACATCATCATCGCGCAGACCCCGGCCATCAGAAAGATCAACAGCATGTGAGCGAGGCAGTCCAGCAAATCTGGGACGATCAAAATCTCTGTCGTGAAATGCTTCACTTCGGGAGAACCCATGATCCTTGTCCCGATTCGGCAGACAATGACCTGTATCGCGCTCATCATCAGCCCAATCAGAAGTGTGGTTAAGACGAACAAGTGGCAATGGACCTGGAAAGTGATCATCCAGCTTACGGGATTGTTCCCGTGTGGTATCACCAGACCCACGATTCATGCCGCCGTTCTCATTCGAAACAGAACCAACAGTTTGACGGGATGACTGGACTTGTGGGCGCATGTGAAGGAGTTGCCTTGAATTGGAACCCTCTGCCTGCTCATCTGATGCTTCCTCACTCACCTTCTGCTTCTGCTTGTGATGCAAAGTATCCTTCTGCTTCTGAGCAGAACCAGGAGTGCTAGGCAAGGTAGCTTTTAGGGATGGGAAGTCTTCTCCTCTAAGAACCACAGCCCTCTCAACCGGCTGAAAAGAAGAAGAAGCAGAACCACTTACTGGGGTTGTGACAGAACCCGCCCTTGCAGACGGGGGCATGTAAACACTGCTTGCCTTCGATACACCATCCGCAGAATTCAAGGGATGAACACCACCATCAAGTGCCTGAGCTCCACCAGCCGATCTCCCAAGCAAAGGGTGATGGCCACCACCATCCTTTTCTTGCAATGTAGAAGGAACAGGCTTCGTCCAGCCCGTACCAGAAGAAGTGGGTCTCGATCCAGAACCTGAACTTCCAGGACGAGCAGAACCAATCCCTGTTGACGAGGAATCAAAACGTTCATGTTCCTTCCTCAGTGATGGCAAATTCAAGGGGGACGGAACTGAAAGCCTGGGTCCAGTTTTTTGCACACCCACAATTCTAGGTCTCGAAAGAACCACCATCCCACCGCCTCCGCTACTTCCATGTGTACCACCAGGTCGTACTCGGCTAGCTCCTGCATTCGACAAAGAACTTGGAGGCTGCCCATAAGATCTATTCAGATTCACAGAAACAAACTTGGTCCCGACACCGGGATTGGCCATTGCCCGCAAAAACCAAACCGTTCTCACGTACGACCGATTCCGAGCTCCACCCAAGCATCAAAACCTAACCCCAATTACTCCACGAAACAGTAAGAAATAATGAAAATTTATCTAACAAACATTCCAGCAGAGAAGAAGGATGGGGTGGGGAAGAAGATCAATATCAAACCCTAGGAACCCGCTCGCGAACTTCACCAGGAACAAGAGTGGATGAACTCGATCACAACGGCAAAGAACCGAACTGAATAATCTACAAAAAAAATAAAAAAAAAATAAAAAGGAAAAGACAGCGAGAGGTTAGAAGGGTAAGGTTTGATTAGGGTTTCGGTTCTTCCCCGATTGTGTATATATATATTCACAGAGCGAAAGAACAGAGAAAAAAGTGAAACCAAAGTCGAACGTGAAAGAAAAAATCCAACTATAACTAGATTAGGTGTAGGCTACGGAGCTTTACCTCCCCAGCGTACGATATGGGCGACATAAATAAACTGCGGCGTGAGAGACGCGTGCCTCAGATGCCCTAACAACCAGTGAAGAGAGAGAGAGAGAAAATTTCCCACAACGCCGGTGTGGGAACTCTCACCCACAGCACTTGGAACAAGGAAATGGACAACACCTCGTAATCTGATTCTACCATGATCCTTCAAAAACCAGCAGTGATGCCCAAAGTTTTGCCCACAGTAAAATTTGAGAAAGAAATGTGTTTTGAATCCGCAAGAAGAGAGAGGATCACCCTTGTGGGATCTGAAAAACAAATCCCACTCCTGAGTTTGGAATCAGCTCAACATCCAAATTTACTTTAATTATACCTTCATGTGGAGGCACCCTTTGTGCAAGCCCGGTATTCCTTTTGTCCTCTTGGGACTGACTGAGCACAACCGGCAACAAGAGCAGCCTTAACATATTTGTTGAAAGCCTGTTCAGTTTTGTGAATGACATTGATAGGCTTCCATTCCTTTTTGTTGAAGTACACAGTCCATTCCGAGCTTTACACAAGGTCCAACACAAAAACGCAGCAAAACTGAACATGTTTCTAACATCTTTTTTTTGAAAGCAAGGCAATTTTACTCCAATTGTTGCAGTCATTGATGTGTCAACATATGATTTGAATTTGAAATATAACTATATATTAAAATTCAAATCACTCATTAATTTCGGATTTGATAGCTAACTTTAACCCTTCAAGTTAGCTACAATCCCTTCATATTAGCTACCGTTTTTGATTAATTTTATCCCTTCAAAACAGATAGCTAATCTCATCATTTCAGGTTGATTTGAAGGGATAAGATTAATCAGAAACGGTAGCTAATATGAAGGGATTGTAGCTAATTCGAAGGGATAAAATTAGCTACCTGATTTAAAGGGATAAGATTAATCAGAAACGGTAGCTGATATGAAAGGATTGTAGCTAACTTAAAAGGATGAGATTAGCTATCAAATCCGAAATTAATGAGTGATTTGAATTTGAATATACAGTTATATTTCAAATTAAATTCAAATCATACGTTAACAGGATGGACATTGATATTTGTAAAATCCGGCACAATAAAAGACATATGAGAACCTAATCAAATTGCTCTGCTAATGGGCAAGAAAACAAAATATGATCAATCGTTATAATTTCAAATCCACATCTTTTACACGGCAGATCAACTGAAATTTTCATATGGTGAAGCCTTCACTTGAAGCCACCCCTTAAGCACAGCATCGCCATAAGAATTCCTTAATTTTTTGTAAAGCCTTACAACTCCAAATCCACTTCCATGTAATTTTGGGGACTATTTTCCAGCTTTCAATTCTATAAGAAGGATTTAAAAGATCAGCTTCTTTAATATTAGAGAGCATATGGTAAGCAGATTTGACACTAAACTCACCATCTTTAGTGCCTTTCCATATAAGTCTATCCTTTTCAGGGAAAAATCTCAAGGGAATTCGTTGAATGGCCTCAGCTTCATCAGTTTGAAAAAGGGAAGTTGAACATCCTCTTTCCACGATCTTAGCTGGAATCAATAAGATCAGAGACAAAGTTAAGCTGACAGGAAGAGGTCTAGTGGATCTTAGTTTGCTGTCTTAATATTTAGTATCCACTTATTATCCTATATCCTAATGTGATTTCATGTGTCAATCTTCCAAATAAGACCTTGAAGTAAAATATTCCTTCCTTCAATAATACTTCTCCATGCCCAAGAAGGGCTATGTCCAAGGCCAACAGTAAAAAAATTTGAATTTGAAAAATAAATGTCTTTAAGGAAACAAATCCACAATGCATCCGAGTTGGTCCATACCCTCCAAGCTAATTTAGCCAAAAGAGCTTTATTCTGGAAAATTGGATCGCTAAGACCAAGCCCACCTGCTTCCTTAGATTAAAGAAAGTTCTCAAAGGGTGAGAGATCTAGTTGCAGAGTAATCCAAGATCTAAGATCTCAGATGCGCATGCCACAAGGCATGGCAGCCGCAAGCCATTGCATGCCACGACAGCAACACCTGGCAGCACACATGCAAGCAGGGCAGCAAGCCATGCAGCAAGCCAGCACTGCAAGCAGCCGCGTGGATGGCCGTTGGCCCATAGGCCTCCCGCAAGCCCTGGCACAGAGATGTGTGCGCACCATCTGTTCGACAGATTTCCAAGAGAGAGAAAAACTCTCTAGAAATCTATCCCTAGGTGATAGTTTTGTTAAAAAGAAAATATGGTTACAGAGGCCATTAGATAGATTGTTGGGGGTATTTTCGACAAAACAGAAAGTAAAAGAAGCCATATCAATGGCCTGGATGGAGTCTCAACCTAGAAATCCCAATCGGACGGTCTAGAAAGTTTCGGGCTAAGGTGCAATGCGGTGGTTGTGTCTTGATCCACTCGCGAGAATTCACATTGGCTGGGAGCAACTTAAAGCTGTGATCCGCGTCGCATGAAGGACACCCTATGATACGGTGTGGCGTGCGTCCGTGGTACGATGGCGGAGATGATTCAGATCGTATGGCCTCGATTGGCGTCAATCTTTCGGTGACGCGATCTGACAGATGGAGCAGTTGTGAGACAATCCCACTTCTTTATGATTGATCCAATGGCCGAATGAAAAGATTCCTGAGCGGCCCAATGAGAAATCGACAACGCTTTTGACTTGTCAATGCTAGAAATGATCTGGTGTTGCGGCGGTGCACGATTTAACTTAAAAAGATTCCTTTTGACTTAATCTCAATAGCCGATACTATTTTGATGATATCTCACTCGTTAGAAGTCGAAATCGGATGGTTCGAATTGCAACATTCTCTATTTTGTATTCTCTACACTGTGGACACATTTTGGGGACAAAGAACAGAGAAGAGGCTCGGGTTTTTGGTAAAAAAAATCCTTTTGGAAGGTGTTGGTGGATTTTATGATGAAAAATCTGAGGCTCCATTGAAGAGCAATGAAGGTCCAGAATGGTGGTAAACCATTAATAGAGCTCAAAGTCAAACAGAAATTGTAAAGAAAAGAAAATAAGAGGTAGAAAGGGGGTTTTGAGGGTTTAGCCTTATGTGTGAGCAATCAATCACCCACCAATCTCATCCTTGCCTGTCAATGGTGCATTAATGAGTGGTGAGAAGTTGATGAAGCTTCCATTGAATATTTATGGTGATTGTGAGCTTGTGTGAAGCCTCATTGCAGTGTTGGTGTATGTTTATGTTTTGAATCCTTCCACCAACCAACAATGAGAGGAGTTGAGCTTCATTGATGTGTATTTGAGGGCTTGAATGAATGTTGGCCATGATGGAAAGTTGTGTGAGTTTGATGAAGCTCTACAAGAAGATATGATAGGGGTTTGTTCTGTTCTCAATGCACTGAAAGCATTCAATGATGGTTTGCCACTGAAGAAGAGCTGTGAGAGCTCGAGTGAGTTTATGAGGAGCTAGAAGACGTGCTGAGACTATGCTAGGCTTCATAGAGACATTTCAGAGTCTTCCTAAAGTACGAGAAACTTATTCACCAGGGTCGTAAGCCTTCCAACCTTGTTTGAGCTTTACTTTATTATTTCTTGTAGGCGATGAATGATGAAAACCTAACTAGCCTGTGGTAGAATTATAAGGGCATGTTATAAGCCCCAAAACTATAACTGTTTGCTTCCCGTGGGCGCGGGTTAAGCATAGTGTGTGTAGCGAGTGCTGAGCACTGGTAATTTGGTACCTAAATTGTAGGCACATCTGTGCCCTCCTGGTTTTATGCCTGGTAAACTGAGTGTATGTACTCACTGCTATGTGTACAGCTAAAAGTAGAGTACTGAGTATATACGGAGCCCATTGGGCATTACTCCGTGGACTAGCCATTACACACTGTGGTGGTGAATCACGTATATCTGTGTTGTGGGTGTTGTGTGAATTGTTTACATTCTATATATTTATGAAGTGCGTAGAATGGCCTGCATGATGGGTATGCACAACATGGTAGACCTGACCACTCTATGGTAGCGAGGTAGTTGTGCATACAATTGTGTGTTTGACAGTAGTGTTCAATAATAATGTGGTTGTGCTGAATGAGTGAGGTGTCAGCTCAGGGAAGTATTGGTCTTCAAGTAATTATTTGGGAAGAATTTTGAAGACACTAATTCACCCCCCCCCCTTAGTGTCAACCTGTGATCAACATCTTCATGATCTGTAACAATGTGGTGTTTTTCTCTTCATTGAAAAATAGTGATTGTCCTAGCTTGTGTCATTTTCTATTGACGAAAATCAATGATCAGGGAGAGATGTAGAGAGCACATGATTTTGGGGTGGAGGGGGAGGAGGAGATGCATAGGGCGGGTGCCGAAAGCTGTTAGAGGGGACTGAGGGTGGGGTATTAAGGAGCAGTGTTGTGGAGGGAACTGATTGCGAGGGTAATTTAGGGATTTTCAATTACTAGAGAGAAAGAAATGTGGAAGTTTATTTTTTATGGAAGAATAGAAAAGAGTATTTTGTTTGTTTGGATGTAAGGGCAAATAGATAAGTTCATGTCACATTAAAGGTAGTTTTGTCATTTAAAAGATTAAGTTTACATACTAACGTTCCAAGCCTAACTGACTGGACCTCACTATCACTAATTTTGTGCATTAAGGAAGTTCCATGTTATTTCTCGCAAGTCATGGTAATGCATTGTATTTAACGCATTGTACATAGGAAATCCGTGCAATATATAATAAATAAAATAAGACCAATGATATTTGAGCTGGTGGTGCAGGCTACATCCACTTGCATGCCATTTTTATATTATTTCTTAAGAAAAAGTTTTCTAGTGCTGTTGACCAGACATCCATCAACAGCCTAGCCCCCACCCTAAGGGTGTCAAAAATGGGCCCGACCCGGTAGTACGGACCGAGCCAACCCGATATAACCCGAACCCAGCCCGGACCGAACCTTAATGGACAGGTTTCGGTCTCGGCTTGTAAAGCCCGACACCGTTTCAGCCCAGACCGAAACTAGACCCGACCGACCCGTTAAGAAGCCCGAACTAGCCCGAACCAATAATACCTAACCCGAACACTGGTAAGGTTCATCCAGGCCTAGTTTCTTAATTTTAATGGTTTTAAATTTTGATGGATTATATTACATTATTATAGTTCACTTCTTGATCCGAAAGATTATATGAATCTGTAGTTGAAAAAAGCATGTTAATTGTTACAATTTATTGAATTACATACATATAAAAGGAATGATGCTAATTTTATAGATAGAAATAATAAAATAGGTTATATATCTTACATATAATATAGGCCTGATAAGCTTGATAAGCTCGGTCCGGACCGAATCAGCCCGAAATCACCTCAATAAGCCCAGCCCGATAACAAACCGACATCGGACCAGCCCGTTAGTTATTGTGTCCAGCGCAGCCCAACCCAGCCCGAATTCTTAATGGACATGTTTTGGGCTGGACTTATAAAACCCGACACCGGTTCAACCCAGACCGAAACCGACCCGGACCGGCCCATTGACACCCTTACCCCACCCCTTGTATGAAATGACTCCCCGTCCTCGATTCCTCTCATCTACAGAGAACCACTCCTTGTTTTTTAAAGGGGAGAATAAACTATGTCTTGTTGCATGTACTTGTGCTCTCTCAAGTAATGAAATGACTACCCTGTCTATTCTCATTTCATTGTTTCATTTCATTGCCTATGTGGGAAGGCGTAGGTACAGGAAATTGAACATGGATCATTTCCATTTAAAAGATATATTGCAAGCTCGAAGAGCTTTTCTTTAAAATAAAATCGTCTATCTTTAGATTTTAAAATTTGAAAGAGGGGGGAAATCTCCAAGCCTCCCCAATCGTAAGACAATTTCATTAATAAAGAGTCCACGTGATAAGAGAAGAGAACGTGTCAGTGAAAAAGCCCCCATGATCAAAATGTGAGAGGACATAGAAAAACATCCCCACATAGGCAACATGGGAATTATCTTCCTTAATTTTTTTTTTTTTTGGTCCCAGCCCCATCTCTAAAAGCAGTTTACATTACGCAATCGAACCTCGCTCCTAGCCTTGGGTTCATAATTTTTAAGTTGGGCCTATATGCTTTTGTTTTTAAATGTTCCAAATCCAATTGATCCATTAATTATTTTACAAGCCCAGGACTTAAAGGTAAAACCCAAGCCCATATAGCCCATGTAGTCCCACTAAACTCACTTGTTGGTGGTTCACATCAATCACTTCTCCAGCAGCAAATTTTTTTTTTTTTTTGTTAATCAGCAGCAAATTCAATGTAGGCTAACTTATTCATTTGACTCATAAAAAATTGCTGATAAATTGTTAGTCATATGATTTTTTTTCTCCATAGAGTCTAAAAGCATTTTCATATCTCATAAATCATGAATCAAATATAGTAATTCATGGTCATGAATCATGCTGTTCTATACCCCATTTTGTTCTTGTTCTACAATGATGTTTGCCGGTCTATATCCCATTTTGTTCTTGTTCTGCAATGATGTTTGTACAGAAAGAGAAAGAAAAAGTAAATAAATATGACTTTCTTTTATTATACGAAGCAATATAATGTACGATAATAGCAATCTGTAATGATAATATTGTCATATGATAATCTGGTGATCATAGGCTTAAACTATGGAAACAGCCTCTTGGTTGCAGATGTAAAGTTGCATACATTTTTCCTCTCCCAGAACCTTACAATGACGGAAGCCTCGTGCACTAAGATGCCTTAGTAGCAATCCGTAACAGGGAATTTTTGTCAGTATATGATTAGCTAATAAATGTGCATCATAATTACTAGTTGATACTCATAATCCATTTTAAAATAACGAATTTGATGTACAACTCAATTCAATCTTATTCCAACTAAATAATATCAGCTACATGAATCATCAATCAACCATATTTAAAGCTTTACTTAATGGGCAAGTAATAAGCATAGATCTTTTTTACCACTTTTTGTAAAGCAATTTTTGGTTTGTCTTGGAAATTCTCGATTCTTCTAATCTGAATTATATTACTTTTCTTTATCAGTGTGCTCAAAAATCTCTTTGCACGTGTTCACGCCACATTAAACAACTTTCTTTGAACTTATAATGCATCGAAACTACTGCTCTCTAATTAGTTCATTCTTTATTTTAAAATGAAGTTAGTGCTGTAGATTGGAAAAGACTTAAACCAAGTATTGTTATTCAATCAATGAGAGATCTCCCCACTTATAAATTTACAGTTGAATTAAACACGATCCCCTAGTCAAAATGTCAAATGATTACAAAATGATTACAACACCTTAAATGATTACAACACCTTGAGTTCAAGATTAAGGACCCCTATATTAGTGGTTAAAGATGTAAAACGCCTTAATAATTTTCCTTGAAGCATAGATTAAATAAATAAAATTTCATATACACCCTATTAAGGATTGGAAACCTCATCTACTTTCACAAGATTGTAAAAACCTCATCTAGTATCTAAAAACGTTGTTCCGTTAATCAACGAAGTCCACTCTGTTAAAAGATTCTTGTTAGTTGCTGACGTCAGATGCATTGAAAATTTTAATGGACGATAATACCCTTTTAGGTTTGTTAAAAGACCAAAATACCCTTTTATTCATTTATTACCTTACCCCCAAAAATCCATTTCCTTTCATAACTGTGAAATTGGAAAAGAAAAAAAAATTGAAACCACTCTCGAGTCCTCTGTTAACGAATCCGATGTGGAGTCCAACCCAAGATTAAAGTAATCGGTATCTACAAGCTATAGAACGAGATCCGCATTCAGAGAGTAGGGCATTTCGAGCTTGAGTAGCAGAACAGTGGATACGATTTCAATAAAGAGGAAACCAGGCTTCATTGTCCACATAGCCGTCTGAAACCCATTTCTAGTTGATTTCTGAAACAAATCGACCATCTTCTCTTCTTTAACTTTTGGATTTCGCATCTCTCAACACTCACCCCCTTTATTCAAGATCTGTCTCTCTCTCTCTCTCTCTCTCTTTCTACTTTAAACTGATATAGCAGTTGTAGATGAGAAAAGAGAAGGAGAAACGAACTTGCCAGTGACTCATTCGAAAACAATCAAAAACTCAAAACGATGGTAGAAACAAATATTGAAATTGCTATCAAAGAAAAAAAAATACAAGAAAACATCGATTAAATCCTTAAAACTGAACTCCCTTGGAGTCCTTGGTATTAGGGTTCGCTGAAACTAAATACAAAATGGAACCATAAATTCCGACAAATGAAAAAACAAGAGTTGCATCGGTGGTGTGCGGGCGTCGAAATCGGGGATGTCGAAATTCGAGTCTGAACTTTGGTTTAGTTCTGCTCTGCCTTGGTTGATTAAACTGTGTTCCCATTTCAGACTGTCTTTCCGCTGTAGAAATTATTATAGAAAGAAGACTGAAAACCAGGAAATATACCCAATAGATCTTCTAAAGAGAAGAAGCAACTGGAATTCAAGGAGGGAAAAGAAGAGAAAGATTAAAAAGATGAGAAATGTCGTCGGCCTGCAACTTTACTTCTTGTCCTGCTTCGTATTATCGGGTTGTTCTTCCCAAAGTATCATTGCAGGGGACACCATAACTCTGAATCAATCAGTCAAAGATGGGCAAAGCCTCGTATCTTCCGGTGGAACATTCGAATTGGGGTTCTTTAGTCCCACCAATTCCAATAACAGATACGTTGGGATATGGTACAAGAAAATCTCAGTTCAAACTGTTGTTTGGGTTGCAAGATAGTAGCAGTTGTTTGAAGCTTTCGTCAAATTCAGATCGCAAGGACCAACGGAAGTGGAGAAAGCTCCGGAAACTGGAAAGGTGGAAGCTGAAAGCCTGAGAACGAACTGAAACTTAAAAGCTTGGAAGGCAAAGGATCTTCTTTCCTCTTGGCCTCTTTGGGTGTTAAAATCAGCAATTCAGCACCCTGCAGATACCTGAAAAGAAAGTGATTGTTTCTGTACTTTATGTATTTGTAATTATCTTCCCCCCCCCCCAAAAAAAATGTTCGTATGTTTTCTCTTCTTCACAAAAGGTGGTGGGGGAATCGAGTGGAGCAAACCATGAGCGGAGGAAGGGAAAAAGTGTAACCGATGACAATGCAGAGGGGACCAAAGTAGAGGGGATTAGGGTTTCGGTGAGAGTGAAAAGGAAAGAAACACAGTTCCATTACAAAGGTCAGATTAGTCATTCATTATATTATTTTAATTTTTTAATTTTTAATATGAAGGGTAAAACTGTATTTCAATAATTCCGTCTGTTAGTTGGATGTGATTAAGGTTTTTACAATCTTATGGGGTTAGATGAGGTTTCCAATCCTTAATAGGATGTATATGAAAATTTTCCATTAAATAAAGTTGATGCTAGGGGGCTGTTTGATAACAGTCCATGTTCTTGATTTTAGTGATTTTTTATTCTTGTCAATAATTTGGGAGTGGAATTGTGTTTGGCAAATCTTAGTATTTCTATAGTTCTTCTTCTAGAAGTTCTCACCCTATCTAAGGGGTCCGCATAGATGGACGCCTTGAGAACAAATATAACCAACCAATTAGCAAGGCGACATTGGGATGAAAGAAATTTAATATGACTAGGATTATTTAACTTGCTTAATTCCTATGGTTTTTCAATCTATGTTGAGTTAAGTTTGGGCTTGTATGAATTTGTTATGAACAAATAATGATTATATATTTGGGTTTCTTGTTGTGATTCTATCTTTAGGATATTCATTTTACATATGTATTTGAATATTTTTTGCCCAAATATATTTTTCAACTTATGAATTAAATTGACTGGAAAATGGGAGGGTTTTTTTATATTTTATTTTTATTTTATTTTTATTTTTTTATTCTAGAACGTATAAACGGATGTCACTCTATTTTGTTGGATATTTGTAGTATTATAATTATAAAGTTATCATTTTTTTGGTAAACATAAAGTTGTCATTTACCTAGCCTGAAATCGTGTGTTGGCTTTATTTTCTCTAAATTTAGGACTATTGATAAGTTGTGGTAATAAAGGTAAGGAAAAAAAAATAACAACTTAATTTTGAAAAATTAACCCTTAATAATTACCTTAATAATTAGTAAAAAATGAATTGACATATTGGGAGTAAAAAATAAAAAAAAAATCTCAAGTTGACCAAACATGATTCAGCTCATAATTTGCTCTAAGATGGGTTACAAATTATGGTTTACCAGACACTGATTCTGTTCACAACTTCTTACTGAATTGATTCCAAGACAGGTTTACCAAATGCGATTTTACTCTAAAAAATAATGAAATAGGAATCGAAACGAGATAGTTATCAAAAGGGCCCTAGGAGTGATATAGCCATTTATAAAAACATATAAGATATTCCTTTTTCTTTGCCTACATTGCACTTACCTCTAATGTTAAAGGGGAGCTGGTAGCTTATTGGTTGTTCACAGCATAAACGAAGACACCATATTAATCACAGACCACATAAGCATAATTCAGTCAGCAATGTTGGAGAATAATCATATCGCATTTGAACAACCAGAGGAGAACAACTATTTAATGCAATTGGTTGATGACCTACCAATTGAGTGTAAGCAACCAAGAGGTCATGGATTCGATTATATCTTCTCTCATATGGGTTCCATTTCTATTTATATTGTAAGACCCGTGCCCAAATCCTATTACGATCTGACCATTTTAGGCGTGTGTCGGATCTTCCCATGTGCAAACGTATCATATCGACACAACCAAAGACAATGACATAGTTATGAGGTGAAACCAAATCACTATCTTGAATCTCTCATGTCATTAGAGTGTACGAAAGTGCATTAGGAGAAACCTCAGACCCAACCTATACGACTTCTAAGGGCATAGCATGCATGCATCTAAGCTGACGGGCCAAAAAGGAGGTCTGGCGCTAGGCAAAGGTGGTGCCGTCGAACATCAGCTGCACGCTGTGCCACCGCACCTCCAGGCCTGAAACTAGCTGGTGACGGATTGAATGTGGGACCCATAGATTTGAATCTGAATTGTTGTTCCCTTGCAAGGAAAGCCCATCACTAACGGTCTGAGAAAGATAGGGAGGGAGAAAGATCTCTCCTCTTATCATTTTAGTTCAATGGAGATCCCAAAGTCCATCTCTTACCTTAGGGATCGACATCAATCTCTTAGCCTAACAAAATTTGACTAGAAACTAAGAGATTGGTGTAAAGAACCTCTGACGCACGAACCTAAGAAGAAGAGAGAAAAGAGAGGAGAGAAAGAGAAGAATAGAAGAAGAAAATAGAGGAAGAACTCTCTCTGAATTACTGCCCAGCAGAGAGAGAGAGACAGACAGAGAAAGGACGGAGAAGAAGAGGAAGAAAGAAGAAAGAGAGAGAGAGAGAGAGAGAGAGAGAGAGAGAGAGAGGAGCCTACTGCTGGAGCAACCGTTGCTTGCTGAGACCTCGAGAGAGAGTCGGATCTTTTGTAAGTATCCTCCCACTCTAAGATCTGAATCAGATAATGAAACCTACAAGTTATAACTTGAAAATTTCAAAGGGAATCAATGAGGTGATATCTCTCACGTTGATGATTACAGTGAATGTTTATATGACTAAATCAGAAGAAGGATAACCCACCATCCATGGCGGAGCCATGAACTTGTAGGCCACTGTTCAGGGAGACAGATCGTGGACAGTAGCATGCAAGTACAACAAAATGGTGGAATCGAACCTTTGAAAATAAAAATAATTAATATGGACCATTAGAAACCTTGTAATGACCCTAGGAGACTCGGATCATGGACGAATGAAGGGATCCGAATGCTTAGAAGTCGGATATGAAGTTTAAAACTAGATCGGTTGTCTCGGCTATTTACCAAATCGAAACGGTATCCATAACTCGGTGTAGAAATCGAATTCAGAGCTCAAACTCCTTATTCCTACTAGGAAAAATATGAAAAACACATCGAAGGAAGTTGGCAACCATCGGACCACGTTTCGACATGCGGTTAATGAGACGAGCCGCACTACCTACTAGTCGTGACATGCGATCGATGCCATCCGCACGCCATTCTGATGTCAGACCTTGGCTAAACTTGGCCGGTGACTTCCTATTATTTATTCTGATTTGTTTAAGGGTTCAGAACCCAGAAATAATATCCTATGATGAGGAAACCCTTTGTGTTTCATATATACTAGAGGTAGGTTGTGGTTTACACTATAAAACAATCAATTATGCAATGCCTCTATGATTTGAGACCTTAAACCGAACCTACAGGGATGAGGCAACACTTCGGTGGTGTGGGCATTGTCATTTGTCCACGTGGAAGCATACGGTCGATAGCACATGCCACACACCTGTGGTCGAATCTGTGCGATCGATGCCACGTGCCGCACGAGATTCTGACCTTGGTTGTTGACCATCCTGGGTCAGTGATTTCCTGAAATTTTATTCAATCTATTTAAGGGGTTGGATCCATGAAATCCTGTTCATAGATATGTATTCTCCGTTATTTCGATTAATGACCTGATAACCTGTTTAGTTAGCTTGCTGTTAAGTATTCTAAACGCTAGAAACCTCTGGACAGCAAGTGTTAGACCTTAGAAATTAATAATCTGATCCCTGTGAGGTGTTAGAACACCCTTGACTTCGTTAAAAGAAGTCTTTCCTAGTATTAAGGCTAATAGAAGGTAATTTCTAACTAATGAGTGTGCTGTCTCATAGTGTGCTAACCCACACTTCGCCTACCTTGTATGGATAACATGGTTATTATACGTTAGAAATTGTCCTTAGACTATCAACAGTAACAAATGGAATCAATAAAGAATCTCTAAATGCTATGACATGACAAACAAACAATAAATATTAGGTATGGATTATTATATAAGTACTAACGCTGTGAACACCAGAACAATAAGCATAAAGAGAAACTAAAAAAATGATTGGATAATATGTTAATGAAAACATATTGCTTATAATTTTGATAGAGATACGAGGACTCTGGTACGAAGCTGCCTAATCGAAATTTCAGTAGTATACTCTATCTTTCGGTAAGGAAACTAAACCTCTTGGATGCATATGTTTCTCTTATTTAATATGTTGTGTGATGGTGTGCGATTGATAACATGCTTTTGTGTTATAATATACCATCCAATATACTGCTTTGTGTGTTCATGCATATGCATCCTTTCGTTTGGGATCAGTAGTGCTGTGTAGCGATTGAAGGGTGAGTGGAATGGGACACTTGCTACCTTTCCACGAAGGTGACTGATCAATGTTTGATTCATGATGTCTGGTTAAGTCAGTAAGGAGGAAGGTGGGTGGAATGAGACACTTGTACCATTTCTTATTGGCACTGCTTTGCATTGATCATCTGTAACTTAGTCAAGTCACGAAGTCCTATATGGGGATCGGACGGGGTCGAAAACTTGGCGACATTACGATATAGTAATATGACTAATTAGGTGAACATGGCTAGTTGAACATTAATATCCTATATAATTGTACCCCTAGCCATTAGAAGGTTATGTAATGGCATGGATTTAATAAAAATGTGATATGAACCTAGTTGCGATGCTCCCATCGTAGGCGTAATACGGGTGGACCAGCGAGTCGACTAATGGGATTATCATCTCCTCAAGT
Organism: Protea cynaroides; assembly: GCA_028583415.1. Taxonomy (NCBI): domain Eukaryota; kingdom Viridiplantae; phylum Streptophyta; class Magnoliopsida; order Proteales; family Proteaceae; genus Protea; species Protea cynaroides. The sequence goes on along the minus strand of CM053271.1, from coordinate 17,780,202 downwards.
GGCTGGCGTAATACAGGTTTGGGATGAGTTGCGGGCAAGTGATTGGCATAATACGGGTTTGTACCAAAATGACAGACCCCTACTTGGGTGTGATGCTGTACGCCGAGTTAGGCTGCATCAGTCTGTGTAGAAACATGTACTATCTGAAGACTCCATGCATGGGTTGTCCTGAGCTGGCATTTACAGTTATCATACCTGACTGTAGCTGTTAGTTGTATGCATTTGTTTGTTGTACGTTTGGTTTTCTTGCTAAACTGGGTGGTTGAGCTTACATTGTGTGCACAAATTATTTTTAGATCATGCAGGTCCTTCGCTCGATGCTTCAGATAGCTGGTCATCCGGTGTGGAGGATGAGGACAGTGAACCTGAGGAAGATGTTCATGATCCTTGAGTGTTTCGTAGTGTGGTTCTTGAGCATAGGCTGAGCTCATGTTTTCTTTTCTTAGATTGGGATTTATTTTATTTGGGTTTACCTTTAAATAAACTTTAAACAATATTTCATTTATTTCGGATTTGGATAATGACAATTTAATTATTATGGATTAGAGATATTTGAATAATTGTATAATTTGGTTTTCAAACCTTAAAATCAATAGATGTCAGTTTAAGAATAATTGGTTTTAATCTATAAGACTTCCGCTTCATAATTATTTTCATTTTTTGATTTCTTTATAAATGTTTTAATTGAAAATGAAATTTTGGAAATGTTTATATTACTCTGAAATGTTTATGATAATGCTTGAGGTTGATTAGTGAAATACCGTGACATGAGTTCCTAGAATGGAATTTCTTGTACCCTAATAGGTGGAGAGATCCCATTGCATTCTATAGTATCGATACATTGAGAACACGGTGTGACATATGTTTTCATAAAGGTTCTAATTGGTTGCAAAGGAAATTAAAAAGAAAAAAAGTAAAATTTTCAAATTAAAAAAAAAAAAAAAAATTTGTAATCATTACATCACATGTTATCACATTACTATGTAAATAAATCATGTCATATTTGGTTGTTAACATAAACTTTATTTTGCATCCAAATCCTTTATTTCTAAAAAATAAAATTAAATTAAATCTAAAAGGTATTGTTACTACATATGGTAAATTTTTTTAATAATTTATGCAATCATTAAATAATAACTACAAAACTTTATTTTTAAGTTCATAAATTTTTACTCCTCTTCCCTTTAATTTCTTATGACTTTTTTTCCTTCTTCATAGCCATGAACATAGGCAATGCTAAATTCTAGTAACTTGTCTTCCTTGGCAACGTGGGGTGATTATTTGTTATGCCTTGGCTGTACCTCGACTAACATTTGCTATCTAAGCGAAGGGGCCGCCCTCTTTTCTTTTCCGCACCAATCCTTAGATGATGAATCCGAAATCATGCAGTATTCATTGGGGTCAAGAGACACCTGATATAATAGGTGGGAATGATTTGTTGTCGGAGGAATTTTCTTATTAAAACTACTTAAGATATCAAATAAATTTTTTTTTTCTTTCTTTCTTTCTTCTTAAGGTGAGTAGGAAGATGATAGGGTGCACTAGAAGGATTGAAGATCATCCACTATTTTCTCAATGTCCACTATGATTCACTAGGAAAAGTCATACCAACTAGGGATATAAATAGAGTCGAAAATCTGAATTCAATTCGCACCCACATTGGATAATCCAGAACATAAAACTATCTGATCCATATTGATAGATAAAAAAACAAAAGAAAGAAAAAAGAAACACTAGCTAAGATATCAAGGGTTCTTGAAGATTCAACTTTCTAGAGAATGAGAAAAACAAATTCTTGAAACAAACAACTAAGAGACATGGATTGGCATTGAATCATATCTGCAGGGGGGGGAAGAATGTTTGACCAATGATGCAAATGAATGGTCAAAAATCTAAAACAACAACAACAACAACAACAATAATAAATGTTATTCAGATACAAATTTGGAGGCAGACATATAAAGTCAAAATGATTCTTAATTTTACATGAAGAAACAAATACATGGTTTTTCTACCTTTTACTTATGCAGAACTGCAGCATTCCATCCAAGCATTTTAACTCATGTTTCAAAAGCATGGCCTGGATAGACGGTTGCATTCCTCCTACTTTCTCTACAATAGCATTGGATATTGCTGGGAAGTGAACTCCAAACTCAATAAGCTAAAATACCTAAAAAACAACTTCATTGCAAAGAGAGGATAATATGGGGAAAAACAGTTGACGATTACTGTTTATCAGTAATTTGTTATGAACCACACGGACCAGGTCCAAATACAATCTTTTAATATTTTCTCATCACAAGGCATCTCGAGCAGCAATCCGGCATGTGATGGCATTGGCGAGTGAGGATATCCCTAATTCAAGACCTGATATCTTGTAGTGCTGAAAGTGGGACCATTAAAACTATTAGCACCCAAAAGGATAATAAAGATAATGGCAAGCAAAAATAAGTCTTAAATTCATTTTTTTTCTCTTCAGCTGTGTCTGATTGGAACGGAAATGATTTTAACACAACCAAATAGGAACTTTTGTAACCACTACCGGCAATCATTGTGTAAGACCCCAAACTTTCCAAATCTGGATATTAAATTTTACTTCACTTTGGAACCAAAAGGAAAATAAAGAATACATCTGAAAAGTATAATTGCCAAATATGGTAAGAGTTCTAAGTAGGTTCCACAATCATGATTACAAAAGTTTCATTTTTTTTTTTAAACCGATTCTACCTTTCCCTCCTTTTACTTACAACCAGATGGAGCCTTCTTTCAGTTGGGATTGCAGGGAAATTCGAGTGGCAAAATATGCTATTACACATTCATTTGGTAAACAATGAATTGTAAACATCAGCAGAGTGGCAAATTGGCAATGAGTTGGGAAACTTTGGGTTTGGTTTCAAAAACTTAATCTAATCTCAACCCATCCAATGATACTGTTGGAAATGCGAAATGACTAAGTTTGTTTCACTAGGTCCTATCCTATTTGCACTAGCCAGGTTCTGGTTGAAGAACTAACTATCAACCCAACTCTTAAGTTCTAACCCATTTCTTATTCGGTTAAAGATATGCAGAACATGTGGCAGTTTTGGGCAACATGATCCAGGAATCTCAACACAGCCTAGATCGCAATGTAAGCCTCTATCACTTGGAAAGTTTTTTTTCCTATAAAATCCTTGGGCTCAATTCAATAACTTTGGGCTGTACAATGACTATGCAATGACAATACATACATGCAAGTCATTCTACAACCTTTCTCTGGTTTTGAAGAATATTCTACTTTGATGGGGGTTCTACAATGAATCAACACCTGAATTTTTATCATTATCATCTTCATCTAGTTCCTTTTTGCTACTTGTTGAAAAACTAAATGCAGAATTCACAAACCTTCTGTATTTGGGCTTGGTTTGCTCTTCCTTCTAACTCCTCCAAATCAACCTCTTTCCCATTAATAAGTTTCTCTATGCTTTTCATCTAGAAGAGTACAAAATATTCATCAACATAATTCTTGATCCTTTTTGCAGCTAATCCAAGGAAACAGATAAGTAAGATGACCATATGACATCTGAGGAAAATAACCTCACCTCATCTAGAGAAGCATCAAAACGAGCAACAAGAACATAAGTAGAGTCCTTGGAGATGCCACATCTTTTCAATGATTCGGAAATCTAGAAAATTTGAAGCCCGAAAAGTTACACAAGCACAAGGAAAACCAAGGGATAAACCATTTTGAGTGATAAAGCGAAGGTAAATACATGCTTTGATCCAGAGTAGTTGTATACAAGCTCAGAATGCAGTGTCCTTGTTGTCAATGTCTCCCTTGACTTTGCTAAAAGTGTCTTATGCGCGGCTACTAAAACGGGGAAAACATCTGGTATCTGTTGACAGAATCGATGTTAGAGTCATCTTGATGATGTTCACTCAATCAAAAGGAAATAAAGAGATATATGACTCTTTGCAGAACCATATGCTGTACATAAGCAAAAGAAGATGTGAAGAATCCTACAAGTGATGCATTGAGAAATGCTACTTCTGGTTCTAGTGTTCCACTTTGCATGGCATCTAGAAGTTCACTGCAAAATAATGAAATGGTTAATCAATTAAATCCCTTTCAAAACCTTTTGAAGTACTGAAAAACATTCATAATCAGCCATAGTTTATTGAAATTTGAAAAAAAAAAGAAGAATTCAAGTATGACTAGTGACAAAAGTTGGAATTCACCTATTATGAGTAGGGTTTTTTTTTTTTTTTTTGGGTAAGTAGATATTTTATTAACCCAGAAAGAGAGGACACAACAAGCTCCCAAATCAAGGGGCCATAAACAGAAACCCACTAAGAGAAACAAAACTGACCCCGAAGGGTCCACCCACTAACCAAACTCAACTACAACAGAAAGGTGGCTTAATAAGTCAAAACCACCATCTTCCATAGGAACCAAAATTACAATGGAGACCGTAATCAGGAACAGCCCTAACCACCCGAATTTTTCCTAGCCAACCAATCCCATTCTTTGGATTCTTCATCCGAGGAATGGTAGATAGGATTACCAACCCTCCTCACAAAAGAAATTCTCATCATCCTTTCTGAGAGACGCAGGAATAGACGCCAAAGGGGTGGCATCCAGGGGGCTACCTTGAAATTCCAACTCATATGAAGGGTAAGGGCTGAAAAAAACAGGCTTCATCTTATCCCGCGAACCATCAGTGGTTGATGGACTAGCAGCATTCTCTAACTTATCCTTCCCTTTGTCTCGAACACCTTGCCGTAATGGCACAGACAGCCTTAAGGAAAGAACAGAGTCGGGGTGGATGCCCAACAACAAAGGGCCGAGAGCTGATTGGTCACAGGCCTTAGGATCGTCGGTTGGGACAGCTGGAGTGGAAGAGAAAGTGGAAGGAGTAGCCTTATCCACCGCGACAGTCTGCGAGACAGTGTTGTCAATACTGCATGCAGTCCGCGACAAAGTTTGGCTTTGCGTATGCAGGTCCGACGACAAGTGTGAATGCGGACTGTGACCAGATGGGCAGGTGGAAGAGCTCAAGCCGATTGGATCATTGGTGTTGTTGCAAAAGGAAGCAACCTAAGAGGAATCAAGCATCGTACCCACAATAGAACCCAAAGGATGAAGGGAGTTATGGAGTTGAAAAGGAGCAGGCCTGGTGGGAAGCTGAGGATCGGAGGGCATGGATGACATCGACGGCGGATTGGAAGGAGTCTTATCTCCAGACAACTGGTCAATAGTCGAAGTGGGTGCCAAACAAGAGTTCTTGTCAGAAACCCTACCTGATTTCTCAATATTAGTGTTTAAGTCCTTGGGTCGGGTCGTATAAACCCAAGAGCCCGTCTTCTTTCTCACCCGATTATGGTGTTTTCTCTTCATCTAAGGAACACGAACCTCTTCCACCCCTCCATTAACTGGCTCACTCCCATTTTCAGGAAGCTTTTCCTTTGTTGGCCTTGTGGTATCTACCGAATCTGCTGCCATATTTAACCCCTCAGACTGCTGAGAGTAGTTAGCCACGAATTCAGGATTTTTAGGACACATCACCCCGTCATGGCAGAACACTCTACAAAACAGACAATGGAGGACGTTTCCATTCGTATTCCACAATCTGATTGAACTCGTTACCTTTGTCGCCCTGCATTGTAATGACATTCTCCAACCTCTCTGTGCTATCAAAATCTACACAGCATCGAGCAAATGCTTTCCTTGACTTGAGAGAGGTCATTTGGTCGGTGTAGAGTGGAGTCCCCAGAACTGAGCATATTATACTCAGAGACTCCATCCCCCAAAGATGGAGAGGGAGACCAGGAAGAGAAATCCAAATGGGCATGTTCTTGAACCCAAGAGTTCCAGAGTGGATGTTTCTTTCCCATTTACGGATGAACATGGTTTTTCCACCAACAAAAAACCTACCCATCTCCAAAATTTTGTCTCTATCTTCAATGTTTGAGAAGTCAAAAGCAAAACCTCCCTGAGCAAGTAAAAAAAAACTTCTACTGATCCCACCAAATGCCATTGCTTAGTTAGGGCTTCTTTCACAAAGCTGAAGCTAGGACGACGGCCCATAAAGAATCCCATGACCGTATTTTGAAGCTCCTTCATTTCCTGAGCAACAGCTTCCGGGGAACAAATTCCAATCTTGCTGGAGTCTCTAGAAACCGGTTGGACAAAGTGCAGGTTTCTTTTTGGTTTTAGATGGCTTATTATGGTTACGGTTAGCCCAAGCAGACTGCTCCACTGATTCCTTTCTCGGAGCAGAGGATGAAGGTTGATGAGCCGATGAGTTAGGGACAGCAGGTGGTTGAGGTCCTCCAACCAGTGGGGGAAAGTTTTCCACATACCGAGTAGACCAGGGATTAGCATGCTCAGGAATGGAAACCTCAGGAACAGGTTTAACCCTACTACCATGAAGAAGAGTGGCAGAACAGGGTGCTGTCACCAAAGTAGTAGGGTTAGGAGGATGAACTAAAGATTCAGGTAACAAGGAAGGAAGAAGGGGTTGGGCAGCCACTACGGCTGACTCCATTTCCTCCTTCTCTCCCAAAGTTCAACACCATGATGAGTAGGGTTGTAAGGACTAGTGGCTGATGAAGCATATTCAGACTGACACCATGATGTACCCACTGAAGGCATCCTGGGCAGAGTAGGGCTTCCAATCAGGCAGATTAGACCTCAACATGGCTGAACTAGGGGAGATTAACAAACCAGGAGAACTAGGTGATCCACCTAAAAAGCACCTTACATGAGAGTGTGATGCCGCTAAGGGTGCCCAATTGGGCTGATTGGGCCTTGGAGGACTTGTTTTGGCCATGGTTGGGTACTATGGACCATGGGCCTTTTCTTTTTGGGATTATTGATGTAGCAGACCTCTTTTATGAGTTCATATTTGGGCTTTTAACTATGCATACGAGAATAGGAGAGTTAAGAGTTCAATTTAGTAAAAGTCCAAGTTAGTTGAGTTTAAGTTGCTTTTGACTTCTGCTTAAGATGAGGATTTAGTTTGAGTTCTATCTTCAGTTTAATCTTAGTATTAGATTAGGAGTCTTTATTTTGTTTTCTTCAAATACATCAAGTAACAAATGATTGTTCAGAGATTGATTAATGGAATGAAATATTGACTTTGAGTGTGCCTGTTGGCCTGTTGGCCTGTTAGCAGCATGAGAGCTATTGTTCTTCTTCTCTCTCCCCTCCCTGTTTCAATTCCTCACCTCTCAGGTGAGACGAGCTTCAACTGAATAGTTCAATTGTCCGAATTGAACAGTTCAGCTGTGGTTCTGATGTAGATAGGAAGATTTGGTCATGTAACTTAGAGATTTCTCATCTCCCTAAAAACCAGGATCTAGATAGGATGTTAGCTTCTTTTATTATTTTATTTCCTTATCCTATTTGTTTAGTTTCTTTGTCGGAGTCAATGTTAGTTAAAGGTAGAAAATTGAGTCCAATTTGCTTTTAGTTCTATTTACTTTCCATTTCTGTTTTAGAATGTAATTAGGATTTTTTTATCTTTATATCTATTCATATAACCGCAGAATTGAGATTAGAGATTAAAATGGAATATTGATTTAGGTTGTTGCTTGTATGGTTCGTTGAACAGAGTGCTCTTGGTTCTCTCTCACTCTCTTCTTCTCTGCAATTAAGATCCCTCTTTGCTCAGGTGGGTTCTTCGCTAATTCTTCCCCTCCCTCCCTCCTTATTTCCCCCCTTTTTTTATTCTTCCTCTGTTGTTTTTTTTTTAGGTAAGTTATTCTTCCTCTGTTGTTCCTTCTAATTGCTGTTACTGTTCATCTTCTCCAACTGTTGGTGGGTAAAATAGAGCCCAATCGATTCAGCTACAGACCCACTAAATCTAATCAATTTGGACCGATAACAATGGGTGAAAATCTATATAGACAGTTTAAATCTAGCATTAACTATGGAAATTTTACCAGGCAGAGGAGAAAAGGGGTGAAGGTCTTTTAATAGTAAGTAATCCATGTTTGAGATGCTGAAGTCAATTTGAATGTCCACTCAAGATCTTAAAGTCCGTGTCATTCCAGTCCATACACACCCATGCATCACAATAACTAAGGTTTTGTTCGTGATGACACGTGAAAGATTCAGTAGATCCATGGATTCTTGTTTCCTTTTACTTAATTAGTAGATTCACTACCAACTCATAATTTTCCCCTTCATCTTTCTAGGCTAATTTTTATATCAAAAGAAGGGGAAACCCCACAAGAAAGGGACACCAGAGAAAACAACAACTAAGTTGTATAGTTGTACATAACTTAAGTTGTTTATGACTTAAGAGGTTATTATCAACGAGAAATTAGTTCCCTGGATCTAGTAAACAAAATGGTATCAAGCATACTGCCATCTGTAATGGAAAAGGCAATACCCTCTGTTCATGCAAAACTCTCAACTAAAAACATCCAAACAAAGTCTTTTATCTCAGTCATGAATCACCAAATTAATAATGCAAAGTTGTCAATGGTCCACAAAAGTATTTGAAAATGTTTGTTCAAGTTCTCATGGAGTCAAATTCTCATCAGTACGAGTCAAGGGTGTTATGTTTGCTAGGATTAAGAGGTTGAGATATATATTTGATGAAGTGTTTATTTCGATACCAGCAAGATTGTATTGAATGCAATTTATTATCTTAATATTGTTTGTGTGCCCAGTTGGTATTTCATGTTTATTTTCCAAAAAGAAGGCACCTAAGCATTCCTTAAACAATGTTACATATGAATCCCACTTCAGAATTATCCAACAAATGCTTCAATATTTCTCTGCTACTAAAGGAAGTTTGGTTGGCCTCTTAAGGAAGTCTACAAAGCGTATGAGAATGTTCAAGATTTCTTCTAAACCAGAGAGAGAGAGAGAGAGAGAGAGAGAGAGAGAGAGAGAGGATTTACTTGGAATTCATGACCTCTGTGAAGAGGGCGAGAGAGAGCAAGCTGCCATCAATTTCAAACACCTTCATGATTGCCCCTGATCTCTACCTTTCTCTGTTTTTCTGAACTTCTTCTGTTCGGAAAGCAAACAACGTTTTCTTCTGGCCCTGCAAGCCAAAGTGAGTAGTGGCAGTTCAAGATGAAGACTGAAGACTTTGAGAGCGAAGGTTGTTTGCAGAAACCATTGCTGCTCTTCTCAAGAAAGATATCTCAGGATGGCTTCTGATTTAAAAGAAAAATGTTTCTTTTGACAATTCATATCTCTACTTTAAGATGGTATCAGAGCTCTCGTTCCCTCCCTTCTTACGATCATCCAAAAGAGGAACTACATGTCTCGTGTACTGCCACCCAAAAGAGAGGCAACACGATGAAAATGTTGGGAATAATCTCACATTAGTATTAGATATACTTGAGTTCCTCCACTTACTAGTTCCAACTTTTGAAACAAAAACTTAAAGTTAAGTGGAGTTCCAACTTTTGAAACAGAAATTTAAAGTTAGCAGACACCATTTCTGCTCTTTCTCAAGAAAGAGATTTCAGAAGGGCTTCTAGTTTGAAAAGAAAAATGGTTTGGTAGTTCATTTGTGTCTGGTTCAGAAAAAAAGAGGTATTCGGATCATCTGTTCTGATACCTCTGTCCTGTCGCTTTAGGAAATTCAACAAGCACCTGGCCTACAGTATAAGTTCAGAGGTAGAACCCAAAAAACCCAATTTTACTGACACAAGTATGTCAATGCCGTCTCCACCTTTTACAAGAAGACACTTTACTGTTACAAGCTAAACCCTGAAAGGGAGCTACCGGAGTTGCATGTGTAAACATCTATGGATCAGTTAAAGATTAAACAAGAAGTTGGGTTTTCCATTGAAAATAACACACACACGCACAGTGAGGAAATCGAAACCCCATCTCCAATATCAACAATGGAATACACACTCTCTCCCCCTTCTCTGTCTTCTAAATAAATCAGACTGAAATTGAAATAGAGTTTCTGAACATGAATCATACCAGAGAGGAGGAGACAGTCACGTAGAATCTTAGTTTCCCGGCAGATTTGAGCTGGTGGCTAGCTGCGCACGGCGATTGTTTCCCGCTGTGAAGCTAACCAAGAGCCTTCATAACCTTACCCTTTTTGTTACACTGTGATAGAACCAAAAAGACAAATTTACCCTTTGCAACCAGAAAAGACAAATTGACCTCCTCATCTCTTTCACTTCCAACTTCTCAGTCTCACCACTACTCACTCTCAAAACCCACCTCTGCAACCAAAGATCTATGTAATCCTATTACTGTGAATCGGATTCAATTCTCTAAAACCTAATTTTTCGATTTCTTGCTTTTCCTTGAAAAGGACGGAGGAGAATGAAAAGTAGGGAAAGATGATTGAAATGGTGTTGAACGATCGGTTGGGAGAGAAAGTTAAGAGTAAAATGCAACGATGAAGACACCATCAGAGACTTGAAGAAGCTTGAAAACCTGCCGCCTCCTCCATCGGCGTCTCCGCTGAACGGAAAGAGAAGATCTGGTCTATCCTTGAGTAGCTACAGAAGTCGCATTGTTTTACCAGCTGTGTTCGCCATTGCTGTGGTTTGCGACTCATTCCTTCGCTTCTGGTAATAGTGACTACTAAGCCCTTATCTCTCTTACTTCGTCTGAGTCACATTGATGAGTCTGCCACTTCCCTTTTGTTTTTTATTTCTCGATTGTCTTCTGGGGAGATCCACGTCATAATTGGTCCAATGTTTGCAGGGAAAACCACGGCTCTCCTCCGTCGCATCCAGACGGAAAGCAATAATGGAAGTTTTGCTTCTGTTAATTTACTGGTTCTCCTAGAATTTGGGGTTCTATTGACCCTTCTGTTTTTTATTTGTATTTTGAGCTTCGTGGTCGCATGTAATCGTAATGAGATCTAGGTTTTATTTTAGTTTTAATCTCTATGATGAATGTAGGAATGTAGCAGTGATAAAATCGAACAAGGATTGGAGATATGGTTTGGACTACGTTGTGACGCACAATGGGGTGAAGCTGCCATGTTTTGCTTTGGCTGATCTATCCTCTTTGACACAAAAAAATTGGAGTCAAAACATTATGAAAAGGTATATTTTGTTGTTTGAATCTTTTGACTGTATTCGGTTAACTGTATTTCATTGTTTATCTACGCTTCTATTACTCTGATTCAAATCCTACACCAGTCCTCGACCCGTCTTTGTTACTGGCTTGGTCGTTTATTCTGTCAAAATTTGAAAGTGAAAACAGAGAGATAAGAGATGTTCTGGAACTCATAGATGAATTTCCTATATTTCTCAAAGACGTACAGTACAAGTATTTATATACAATGAATAGAAGCACTATTAAATAACTACATGTCTTCAACATGTGACACGTGGCATTTATATGCTGACATCCTTTATTCTAATATATTCCTTTGCTAAAGAAAACATTTTATTTTAAAAAGGGGGTTATTTGTTGAATTGATTCTATTCCACTCTTTATGCTTGTTTGTTTGATATCTGCTGCTATTACTCTGTTTTCAATCGTAATGTGGCCATCCACTCATCTTGGTATTGTAGAGAAAATAGTTTAATCTGTTAGAAAAGTTATATTTTGAAGATTAGATCTCTGTATCTATTGGTGCCATTCCATCCATTGTGCTTGTTTGTTCAATTTCCTCTGCTATTACTCTGTTTTGGATCTTAATCTGGCTTTCAACCCACTTTGTTTGTGGCTAGGCTAGGGCATCAGTCACTGATTTTATTGCTCAAGAGAATAGTTTAATTTGTTCTATATCAAGTTGGTTATTATATAGATGATTCTGATTCTACTTCTTTTATTCTTTTATTCTTTTATTCAATTTTCAATTCAACAAATTTGATTGATATCTGCATCTAAAGTTCATGTCTTCATGGAGCTTTGAGTTTGTCTTTTCTGTATTTTGACAACCGGTTTTAAAACTGGAAATTTATATGTAAGCAGAAACCCTGTGGATCAGCATCTGTCGTTTGGTTTAACTGGTCAGTTTTCAAAAAACTGTTGGTTCTGGTTTAATCTGTTTGTGATCAGATTTCACACTCTATTCTAAAATTATGATGTCAGCAATTATGGTCCAAACTCAAGCCTTGGGATCTGGCTTGTTGGGTCAAGGTTCAGGGCTAGCCCAACCCAAGTTACACCAGTAGCAACATATTACTTCCAATGCACAAAAGATAGGATTCTGGATCCTCTCCCCATATGAATACTGGGTATCCTCTCCCCATATCTCACACTGTTCCATGGGGTGCAAGACCACCTCAGATAGGGGTTAAGGTTCATTATTTGTGAGGGTACCCATGTGGGGCAGGATCTGGACTCCAAAAGATGAAGGCTAAGGTTCATTATTTGTGTGGCAAAAGCAATTGCATTTATGATGCATCTGATTGTTTCCAATATTAACTGGATACATATGGTTGCAGCTGAATGTGATAGGGATTGATGAAGCTCAATTTTTGAAGACCTTTATGACTTCTGTTGCAAGGCAGCTGATGATGATGGGAAGACAGTAATCCTTGCAGGCCTTGAGGTGGCTACTTGAGGTACTTATTGATGTTGTCTTCATCTAATGTTAACCTATCCTTATCCTTACTTGGGGTTTTTTCTTATTGCACCAGTCAGGTGTTGTATGGTCTATTGACACTGGTACACGAGTGTCCGCCAGATTGGCGCAAAACCCTCCCCCAAATTACGAAGTTTTCATCCTACCCCTATTTATGGGTTTCCCATAATACCCCTACTTTTGACGCCCCCAATCACCTCCTCCCTTTTGGAATCGGTGTAGTGCTACCATTACTTGAGTAGTTGAGAATTCTTGTTCGTCTACCCAAATATCCCTTCAATAGGGATGATAGAGTGATGAGACCATTGAGAAGGAAGCCATTTTGCCAATCCAAAATCAGATATCTAATACATTCAAACAAAAATTAGTTATCAGAATCCTTGGAACTTTAACTTTTCTCATTGAAGCTGTTTCAGAGAACCACCTGGGGTTCAAAATCTGTTGTAAGGAGAATATTAGAAGCTTCCATACTTCTATCATCAGTGAGCCCTTTCTCTTCTATCAACCACTTCCATACTTCTGTATGAAGGTATTGCGCTAGAATATTAATGATTACTTAATTCCTTCTCAATAGTTCTAGTAACAGAGAAATGAGAATAAGACATCTTTTCCTCCTAAATTTTGATATTGAAGTCATTGTTATTGAAGGAATGATCTCACATTTACTTCAATTGGGGTCTTACTTTGTCTTATGTAAAATGCTAATACAAGAATACTAAACAGATCAGGTTCTTTGGAACAGGTTTTGGAACTGCCACACCAAAAGTCAGTGAGCAAGTTTATCAGGGATCCTAGTTGATTACTATTTACCCAAGTCTGGTCAGCATCTACTAGTTAGACCTTTGACTTCTGAATTCTGGTTGAAAATATACTTTCTTATCTTCCATATTCCTAGCAGTATAAGGACTTGACCGTTTCTCAGAATCCGACCGTTAGATTGCTTAAATTTGGATATCTTGTTCATTACAATATGCTCTCCTTGAACGTGCATTTGTTCTTAAATTTGTATGGTTTAACCCTTATACATAAAGAAATAATAAAATAACTTTAATGGTAATGAACCACAATCAGACCCGTATAGCCTAGCAGAAAAATAGCTTAAAACAGTATTGCAGGACAGGAAAACAACCCGATTTTGGAGAAAAATTTCAAAATAACACAGAATGCTCGGAATAATCCCAAACTCCAATTGAGTACTCTATTCTACTAGCAGATTCAGCTTGTGAAGTTTAAGAAAAATTTGAGAACATAATAAAAATTTCTGGTAGAGTCCTATAGCCACTAGGGGGGGAGAGTAGCCGATCCAGAACAGTAGTAATCAAAATCAGAAATTACAGAAACTATTGACATATTTTCAAAAAGCTATCAGACAGGAACTGATATATGAAATCTGAACTAAAACAGAACAGAATTCTGTATTATATTGAAATAGTAATAGATGTTGAAGCAAAACAACTCAGTTTTGTGGTAGATGTTTCAAATAGAAGACAACTTGAAACTAGGTAGGAAACAGGTGTGCCACTAATTTCAAAAAAGAGTGGGAAACTAATGTGAAAGTTGAGCTAATAAGAGCTAGAAGATAGAAGATATAAAATAGGGTAGGAATCCACCTAATCCATGAAGAGAATCCACTCTTCGACCATTATAAGATTCTGGTCGCTGCTATGTTGTTCTTTCAACTGCATTTCTGCATTAATGTCGAATTCTCTGTTGTGCTGATACTTCTGGTAATATCTTCCCCTCTTTACCTTGTTCCAGATTACATGAAAGCTTGTAATATGTTGAATAATAGAATAATCTGTTTAGCAACTCTCTAATTCTATCTATATCCAAAATTACGAAAATTAATTTATTAGATTAACTTATTAATACTGAAATCCGATATAGAATGTGTAGTTGGATAATTGTGACACATTGTGGTCAGATCAGCTCCCACTCAATCATTGATATTCTCACTTGTTGCTCTTGAACAATTACCTGAGGTAATATCTTTTAGTGCATTTGAGTAGTTCTTTGGACAATCAAAATTATCTTCATCTCCCTTAGTAGTTTCTGAGGTCAGCAATTATGGTCCCACCTAGCATCTCTTCATTACAGATTTTTAAATTAAGGTTTATGTAGATGTTCTAAATTTGCATGAAATTGACATATTTATACTCCATCTCTTTATTTTGATTAAAGAATCTAAGCTTTGTTAGATGTAAGTGTGATCTCATTCTCTTTTGTCATCCAGTTTTATATTCAAAGCTTTGGAATGAGAACAAAATCTTCCGGTAGTAGAAGTTCTCGCATGCTCAAATGAGTTTTTTATTAGGCATTTGAAGTCTGAAGTTAACTCTTGTGTGACTCCAATGTAGGATGATGATTTAGGCAACACTAAACAATGGAAGAACATCACTTGGACTGAATAAATGGATGACACTATGATTTGGTGTCTCCAAGTCCAAGTGTGGGAGGGAAGGAAAGTAGGAAATTCATTCAAAGAATCAGTTTACGTTGCGGCAGCCAAAGAGGTCAACTTAAAACATTTACAGCAAAATAAAGAAGTCACAAAAGACAATGTGATAAATTGCTTTAGGACGATTAAAAACTCCTTCCGAAATCTGCTTCTTTGTCTTGATCAAAGTGGTTTTAATTTTGATCATGTGGAGAAGAAGTTAAAGGTCCAAGATCAAATTTGATATTTGTTTGCTGCCAAGGTAGTTTTTGTAATGATTAGTTGTATAAGTATTTATTTGATCTTGTGGTTTATTAATATTATTATCATACATCATACACGAATATAAAATTTGCATTTGGTTCAGAAAGGGAAGGAATTCATGAAGTTGAGGAACATGTCTTGGCCACTATTCGAGGAGCTCAATGAAATTGTGGGTGAAGATCATGCCATGGGGGGAATTTTCTTGGGCAAACAAAAACCCTTTACCCCAAGCAAGAGATAGGGGAACCACTTTTGAAGAACTTGAGCCATATGTCTCTTTCGTAGACCACATGGAGGAGATTGGGGAGACCGATGGCAATGAAGGGTCAAGCACCCAAGTTTCGATGCGCACATCACTAGTGAGAGAGAAAGGTAAAGTTAAATCATCACATGATGTGCCTCAAAATAGAAAGAGAGCAAAGATGGCATTGGGTGATCAAATCTCCAATATTGCTTCCTCCATAGTTTATTTGGTTACTGCAATCCAAGATAGGAACTCGGTTTGCTTAAAAAAATTATTGGAAGCTATGAAAGAAGTGGGCGAGTTTAATGAAGTTATAATTGACAATGTTTATGATTTCCTCGTCATTAATGAACCTCAAGCAAAGGCATTTGTAGTTAGGAGTGTGGAGGAACGAAAGAGATGGATCTTGAGGTTTCTTGATCGAGTCCATTGATCACCACCGTCAACTTTTGTTACAGGTATATTTCTCCAAAATTTTGATTTCAGTTATTTTTATTATTTTCTTGTCTTCTAATTGAAGGGTATGTTCTTTTCAAAATATAGTCATTGCTTGTCTGAGATAATGTTCATACTGAATTGTTGCTGAGATATGGTTGTTGGTCCAACAAAGTATGTCTTGAGAAGAGTCGTCTTAGAAAGCATCAAATTTCCATTTGGATGGCATGGGGTTCTTCTTTGATGCATTGGTGGCAGTAGCCAAATTTTGTGGGTTTTTTGTGATTGGAGGATAGTGAACTTGGTGCTTGAGTTAAAAATGTGTTGGTTCTAATTGATTTGTTGTGAGAATCATATCTTTCTTATTTAGTTTTAGATCCTTCAATTGTTTTGAAGCGTTATCTTGAATTTGTGTATAATGCAAGAGTTGAATTGCTATATCTTGCACCTTCATGTATTTACACAGATTATATGGTTAGTCTATTCATTCCATTTGAGGATCCCAAGTTAATCCGTTGTTATAATGATTGTGAACTGCAAATTTGTTTCTTACATAAAGTTATCTTATTTGTTAATTGTTTTTGGAGTTGTGACAGTTTATTCAATCCAAGTATTGGTTAATGAATGATGCCCCTAATTGAATAGGCAGCGAAGTCAAGTCATTTAGAAACATTTTTTAAGTTTCCATCGATGATAACTATTAAGTTTCTTAATTTTTTTTTAATATGTAGATATAAAATATTTAAAATAAGTATAAAATTAAGCTTTTAAATGTTGATCACAACTTGGATAAATTGACAAAACGGTCTTGAGACTATTTTTAAATGTTAATAATAATCATTTAAAAACTCTTGGACTCATTAAGGAACATAGGCTTTCAAAAGAGTCATATGTATCAAAGGTGGGGTCATTGGACATTGATAGGCAAGGTTAATAATCATTTAATTGTGGGTCAATTCATTAAATATATAATTTTTAGTAAATGGACTAGAACATGATTATATTTTAGTAAAGTATATGTTAGATTATAAAAGTTTAAAAATTTACATTAATTTTATATCTAACTAAACAATCAATGCAAAATTAATTTCACTTCACTTCTCGTGCAACCAAAGGATTCAAAAGGGAAAATAATTTCCCTTCATTTCCCTTCACATCCCTTTTCTATTTCCCTTGCAACCAAACATCGCCAAAAGGACAATGTGGGAGGAAGATGAAGTAGCCTTTATTGAATACTTGCAACAAAAGTGGAAGAGACCCCCTCCCTCAATGACATATCTTGAGGCAAGGTTAGCTTTCAATTTTGAAAGAAGTGCAGGGGTCCTTCATCTCTTGCAGTTTTATGGTTTCCTGTTACTACTATAGTCCTGAAGAGTTGATGAATCTCCTCTCTATCTTCATCTCTTGCAGTTTTTTTTATTACTCTAGAAAAAAAAAAGTCGAATCATTCTCCATTTTTATCGAAACTTTTCTTTTCATTTCTTTTTTATACATTCAAACACTGCCTTTTATGGAGAAAGTTTTTCGTCACCTTCCATTCTGGATCCCATTTGGTGCTTCTATGTTGAATCTTGATAATAACCTTTACTAATTTTAGATTCTAATTGATCAATTAGGTTAATGTTTGAATGTCATGAAAAGAAAATGTAGCATTATTTTGCTTTTAGGTCCTATAATCACTGAAAATATTATGATTCATCCTCGGAATAAGCTTAGGCTTTGTTTGGTTGCAAGGGGAATTAAAGATTTATAGTTGTAACACAACATGATTATATAAATTATCTAAACTTCTTAATATATTTAGTAATAATGCTTATAAGATGTAAAATGATATTTTCCTTTTCAAATGGGAGGGATTTGGATGCAAAGTGAAATATAAGTTAATAACTAAATATGGAATCATTTGGAATTAATTACATACTAATGTGATAGCTTATTTGGTAATTTTTACAAAAGTTTCCATTTAAAGTTTATAAATTTCACTTCCCTTCCTTTTAATTCCACTTGCAACTAAACAAAGGGCTCCTAAATGTATTTTCATAGAAAACAACAATATGATATGACTAATGTGCTTCATCACCAGTAGATGTTCTGTTCGTTGAGTGCAGCCTAGGAGGTCATGATACACGTTAAAATGATGCTACTATCAGATGTCACCTTTTTACCATATAGCTACCCATCCAAAAAAAAAAAAATGAAAGACAAGCCCCTTTGCTTTTCAATATGAAGGTATTGATATTCAGGAAATAAATCATCTCATGCCTCTCATGTCGGCATGAAGAAATCCAGTGGCTGTAGTTTACTGTACGCGCATACTGATGTATTGGTATACACGCACAATGAATGACAGCCACTGAATTTTCTCATTCCGGCATAAGGGCCATGTGAGGATTTGAATCCTAATATTCGATCAGAACCTAGGTAAAGTCCCATCATGGAGGATGAAGGTTACATCCTCTCCATTTTGATCGTTTAGATCTCCCCCACAAATTCTATTGGTCAGTTAGGATTTCCAAGGTTGCATTGTTTGCCCTTCTTATGTCTCTCTTCTTCTTCTTCTTTTGCTTTTTTTTTTTTTTTTTTTTTTTTACTCTCTCTCTCTCTCTCTTTTGTTTCATTGCTTTCCCTAAGGAAACCCATGGATAATTGAACTTATTGAATACAATATATCTAGGGTGAGCGGTAGCCCTAATTTAGGATGAGTGAACCCTAGATGGTAGCTTAGGATGAGATAATATAACTTCAACTATAAGAACGTATTGGGACAGAATTGTCATTGCACGGGATGTGCACCTTTTTGCCATGTATCTAACTATCCGAAAAAAAAAAAAAAAAAAAAAAAAAAAACTTTTATTTTAATTAATGATGAAGTAATTGTTGGGACTACTGATGGATGTATGATTTATCAATAGAAAATAAAGCATACCTAACATTAGTGATTGGCAAATAAAACTAATTAAGGTGGGGATTTTTGTTATATTCCTGGTTTCTAAAGTCGAATAAATAATTGATTCTGATTTATTTTGTCTAAAGGATAGAAATAATTACACAAGGAGGGGCTACACCAGACGTGAAGGTTGGTGGCTTTGGGACCTTGGTGTACCTAATCACTTTGCTTAACCTAGTGACTGGTAGGTACTGTACACCAAATTACTTGCTTAAAGCTTGGCATAAAACAGCTGTAACGATGTCACAATAAGCACCTTCCTCATAATTAATGGGTTATTAGTTTCTTAAATCTAGAGATGCAAACAAATAGTTAAAAATTCATAATCAATTCGCATTTTTATCTATTTCGGGGTATCTGAATACAAATTCAGATAATGCAAAAAATTATCTATACGATTCACATGGATATTTTGAACTATTTAAAAAAAAAAATTAAGTAGTTGATGATCTTGAGGTTTTTTGAAGATTCGATAGGTTTTAGAAAGTAAGAAAAAGAGAATCACGGGATTAAGACAATTGACAGACAAGGACTGAAAATTGAATCATATCTGCCAAGGGGAGGAAGGTCTGGCGAAGGATGTAAACGAATAGTCGAAAATCCTAAAATTTACATTTGTATCCATTTAGGAGTATCCATATTCGATCCCTATCTGATCTATTTATATCTTTACATAAGCATGTTGTCGTCGTCATCATTAGCATTTTTTTTTTAATCAAAACCTATATACAAAATCTTCTTTTTCCCTCACAAAAAAAGCCTCAGAGTCCAAATTTTAAGGGAATAAGAATTGCCACAAAATAGACTGAGTTTTCTTTCACCCATAGTGAAGAGAGAATAAGCTTCCGGCGTTCAGATGGAACTATTGAACAATGGGTAAAATACGTCGAAGATTCATTCTCGTTCAATAAAGAAAATAATAATGAGATCTCAATGGTGATGAAAAACTCTATAACATATTAGGACATCCAAAATATATTATGAATAAACACAATGCATGGATTCTCACTATATATATATCTATGATCTATATTCTATACACACAACTTACAGCACTCAATGTACAAAAATGTTGTACAAAACAAAGACTATATATGCTGTGGATGGTAATAAAAGTTACAAGTTCAGTTAGCTAATGCTCGCTTGTGTCTTCTTGGATCAGAAATGTTTATCCTCCAATGTCCATCTTGTAAGCCCATCTTTCTCGCCATCTTTCTGTCCCAATCCAATTCAATCTTCCTCCCAGGAGTGAGTGCACAAAGCTTCTGCAACTTCTCATCCATGGCATCATGCACTTTCCACCATCGTTGATGAGCAATGTCACTAGCATAAACGTGTTGCTTACCAATATCCCAGTTGCAGTCATAATCCCTATAACATAACCATGGCTTTAACCCAACAAAATGTATGGAATAAAGCTTCGGTGGATCAGCAGCAAATAACTGGTTTTTCATACTTGATTCTAGTGTTGTGTTTGCCCAGAAGTTCTTCAAGTAGTTCACTCTCCTAGGCCACCTATGCCACCACACAAAGACCTCATTAAGGAACCCTTGGTCTCCTCCATTGTATGATACAATTTCCTTCCTCAATTCCATTAAAGCTTTAAAGGTGCATTTTGATGGTTCAATTGCCATGATTCCAGAATTGAAGAGCCATGCATCGTTTCCGGTCGCCGACATTTGGGGAAATTTGAATAAGATATCCACGTTCCGTAGGATTACGATGTCGGAGTCAATGAAGATGATCTTGTCATAATCAGTTAATTGCCATAATCGAAACTTACTATAGTTATATTCATTGTAAGAATCCTTCTCTGCTTTAGGGTTTCTGATCCGTTTGATCATTCGAAGTTTCCATCCGGCAGCTGCTAATGCATCACGTTTGGGTTGAGTGATGGATTTGTCTATTAACATAACAAGGTCATTCTTGGTTCCTGTTTGAAGGATGCTTTGGGCAAGAGCTATGGCACCACAGACATAGGCTTCAGAGGAGTGAAGAACTGTGGCATATGCCTCTCTTCTTGTCACATTGTTATTTGCTTGGGTTGTCATGATCTTCGATTGATTGTATTCCTCATCAATGCTTCCTGCAATTTTATTGTTTTGTTTGTGTCAAGTATTGATGTTCTAATGATCACATTGGATATGGAAAAATGGATGTGAAGGCTTATAAAGATTTGAGCACCCTCTCCTTGTTAAGTTTCCATCTTAAAAGTTCAAACTAATAAATGGAGGAACTCTCACATATATAAGGCACCAAAAGTTCTAGTCTTTAAGTAAAGTGGGACTATTCCCAATACTCCACCTCACGTGTTGCCCCTCTTTTGGGTAACAATACAAGTGGCATGTGGTCCCTCTTTTGGGTGACTATACAGAGTGAACGTGGAGGTGATACCATGTTAAGTTTCCATCTTAAAAGTTCGAATTAGTAAGTGAAGGAACTCTCACATATATAAGGCACCCAAAGTTCTAGTCTCTAAGCAATGTGAGACTATTCCCAATACTCCTTAATTATGAGTTAGCTTTTAAGAACGAGTTATAGCAAAGTACTGCATGCTTGTAAAAATTAATGCATGGGAGATGAGAACACTACCATGCAATTAAAGCTCAAAATTAATGATATTGACACACACAGATGTTGCAGATGGAGCATACATACCTTCTTCCCAGAGTGGCAATGCCAATTTGCAAGACCCAATCGGCATGGAAACCTTGTGTTTCAATCTGTTCATATCCGGTTCATACCACCACCAATCCCCTTCTCTCTTCACCATATCATCACATCTAAACAGCTCCATCATAGGCCTGCATGGACTCAAGAACACCATCTTTGTTCTTATTCCACGATCCTTCTTCCCTCTCTTCACTGCCAAATTAGCCACTATGAGATGAACTTGAAGCCTAAACGGATCCCTAGCCCACCCTTCTTTAGGGTACTCACATGGAAACTTGGCCAAAACCATGTCCATCTTTCCATGGGCCTTGAAATCCGGCATGGGTATCTCCGGGCATGACGAGCCCTCGGTCTCTTCCTCCTCATCGATCCACTCCGGGAACAAATCTTTCCATTCTAGGAACTCCGAGACACGTTCAAAGTGGACTGGTACAAGTAGCCCAAGGCCTTTCCATTCACTAATATCTTCTCCATCCATGTTCACCATTCCTATCTTCATTCCCCTCCCCAGTTCATTGAAGAAGCTTGGCTTCTCTCTTCTCACCATGGCCTTCATCTTCACTACACCATCTTCAACCTGTAGATTTAATTCAAAAGTTGAAGAAAGAAAATTCATCATTCTTCTTCAAAAGTGCAACAAAAGTTTCAAACGAATACATCAATTATAACTACCCTCAATTCTACTCACCTTACCTTCTGGTGGCACTCTCTCAAAGAGCACCTAATAATGGTTGCAGGATACTGGAGGTAGCTCGATGAAGAAGATAGTACTAGAAGGATGCAATAGATGACAAAGAAGAAAGCAAGGAATATCAGATTGATCCTAATAACCAGAACCTTGGAAGGGATGGCCTTCATCATCTTGAAGACAAAATCCTTCAAATGCCTAAACCTACATAGATTTTTCCCTCTTTATATACCTATGTGAACAACTCTTTCCCATTATCTTTCTAAAGATATTTCAATTCCTGATCAAGTATATTACGGAGGATTTTGGTTGTTGTAGTGGTTAGATGATTTGAGAGAGGAGATTGAAGTGAAAAGAAAAGCAACCCATCCATTTACAGATTTCCACGTGTTGTTGTTCTTGTTATGGGTTTCCTTCCCTTCAAACAAAAGGGAGGCTGGACAAAATAAGACATATTTTGCTTTTCCAACCTTTTTGAGTAATCAATCTCTAGAGTTTTTCTATGAAATTCTTGATATTAACCTTCTTTTTACTTCAATTTTCACCAAATTAACAATAGACCTCTACCTATTTCCATCATCATATGGAATCCTAAAACTTTCATTAGGAGAAGCTCTCTTTAGGGAGTTGTGTGGACAACATTTTCCTTTTTAGTTCTATGCATGCAAAAGTAAAATAGCCTTCTTTGTTGCAGAAGACAAATGAGGTCAGGATCATGGTTTAAGAGCATGGATTCGGGGATCCGGATCCTGATCTAAGTCCGATCAGCCTTGCACAGATAGGAACGACTTTGGATCGGTCAGGTTTGAGCTAAACCACACCATATATGCCCTTATCAACCGTACGCGTTAAGCTGCTGCTGCCACCATGTTAATTTACATGGGATCGGTCTCGATGGATCTTGATCCAGATCGGTTGATTCTAGCCGATCCGATCCTCTCCGATGGTCAGAATGGTCATTTCATCTTTGCTAGATTTACAGCCGCCCCTAGAAGCTCCAAGACGTGGTACAATATTGGTACTTGGTAGGACCGTGTAGGAGATTGTAGGTTGGATGTCACAGCTCACCAAATTGATTTGAAGCTACTTCTTTTCATACCTTCCAAGCCCAATTGTCAGGTAAACAATAACCCATCACAAATTCCAATCATTGTGGATAGTTCACTCTTTGGAGATGGCGCCCACAGAACAGATTGTCAATCAAGATGGCTGATGATAGAACTTTTGGGCTTCGAAAGACAAGAGTATCTGTCACTACCTACTATTAACCAAACATGTCAACATTATCTTACATAAAGAGCAGAGACCTTTGTTAATCTGGACCAACCTTAAATTTGTGGATAAAAGCTTTATATGAATTTGATTGTCTGATTGGTAGAGATGTAAACAGATCGAATAAGGCTATAGATCGGCAAATAAGAGTTATAGCATTTAATTTCATATTGCTTGGTTTATTCTCTGCTTTTTTCTGGAGTTTTTGTTTATTCCCTTTTTACTTTCATTGAGTGGTGCGAAAGTCGTTTCTCTTGCTACTAGTTGGAACGGATACGGATGTAAATCGAATTCAGATTTTCAATTATCCGTTTACACTTTTGACTTATGTAATTCGAACAATTCTCCCATATTGGATATATTTCGATCTCAATTCATGTCTCAGTTGTCTTAGTTGCATGATTTTCTTTTCCTCTTCCTCTAGAACCGGGCAAAAGATCTACTGCTCCTTTCTAAACTGATACTACTCGAGTGGTTTTGGTTGTAGGAGAAAGCTTTACTTCACCCTCGGTGAAAGCTGTGAACAAAAAGCCAAGTAACAGGATCATTAACCTACCCCTATAAAACAAATTCCCCGTTATACCCCTTTACTCTTCTTAGATCCCAATCAAATCCTACTAAAGCCCAATTAATTCCCGGTTATACCCTTAACCGTTGTTAGGTAAAGATTTTCTGCCTTTTACCATGGACGATAAAAAAAACTGGATCCTTTGTTTTAATAGGTTCTGTTTGTTTTCATGTCAAAAAATGGAAAGTCAAAATTTTCTTGTAGAATAAGATTTTCCATTATTGGTTTTAACATTAAAAAACATTGAACAATAAGAAAAAATTTTACATGGGGAAAATTTTTCATATCCAAAATAATTTGTATAGAAAATTGTACAGCAGCAAAACAAACAGGGCCATAGCCATTAGCTGGTTTATTTTCTTTCAGAGTCTACTCCAATGACTCTTATCCATCAAGATTAGCCTTTTCTTTCTCTTTTTTTTCCCAATAAAAAAAATCCATGTTTATTTGTTGAGCGGTTGATTTAAAGAAGAGGAGGGGGTGTTCCATTTGTGATTCACTGACAATTTAGCAAAGGTCCATCTCATTCGATCTTGGCTTGGTAAATTCACACCAAGGTAATTCAGTCACAACATTGACAAGTACGAAAAAAAATTACATGGGAAAAGGTCACAAACTACTCCAATGGCTGTGGAGTAAGAAACTGTTTGGAGCTGAAAAGGTTGTTCTTTCATTAGAGCTTCATAGGGAGGTAATGTGAATCTCAAGTTCTTCAAACCTGTCCAGGTTGATGACACCTTAGTAGGCTGTTGTCCTCCCTCTTCAGTTGAGGATTTGGTGGAGGAGCTGAAGAACACCCTTGTGGGTTTCTTCCTTGGCAAAAGACCGGCATTTAACTATGTCAAAAAAGCCTAGTTGCAACGATGGAAGATTAATGGTGTGGTGACTTGCTATTTACTGACGAATGGTGGTTTTGTTTTTAAATTTTTTGATGAGGGGGATAAGAATATGGTGCTGGACAAAAATGGTTTAAGTGGGAAGAAGGCCCATATTCTTCAGATGTTGAGATCGATATCTCCCCTCTGGAAGAGTTGGTCTGAAGTCAGTTCCCCTTTGGGTAACCCTTCTGGGTCTTCCTCTTCATCTTTGGGGAGAAGAAGCTCTCAACAGAATTGGATCTGTTTTGGATAGACAGCATTTTACTGATCGAAGAACTATGAGTGTGGACTGTCTTGCATTTGCTAGGTTGTGTATTGATTTCTCCAGCGAGTTTGCTCCTCAAGACACAAAAATTATTGAAGATGATGAGGGGAATGTGCTCTTCCAACCAGTTAAATATGATTTGTTGCCTAATCATTGTATTTGCTGTAAATTTCCCTTCCTCAGTGTGTTTGCAAAAATCATCTCATCCTGGTGTAAAGGTAGACGTGGAGAAGGAAGTAGAAAATTCTCTTGAGCCTCAAGCTGGTTACCCCGAGGAGGAAGAAAAAGTCAATAATCCCAAGGAGGCCTCTACAAGTGATGCTGATCCAAAGGCTAAAGTTTGTGTGCTAAAGTTTGTGTGCACAAAGATGGCCTCCCCCCCAAAAAAAAAAAAAAAAAAAGAATTTGAATATGGCTGTAAAATCAGTTGGTAACAAAAAAAAAAGAATAGGGTGGGCTCAGAAACCTAAGCCCCCCCAAAAAAAAAAATAAAAAAGGTGCAGACTGTATCTGAATCCCTTCCTCTAATTTGTTTTCCTTTCTTGCAAATTTGGATGATGTGGACCTCCCCTCTGATCACTAAGCTTTTACCCTTCCCCCCTCCCCCGCTTTGCCCTAGACTACAGTTCCTCCCTCCAACACCCCCCCCAAAAAAAAAAAAAAAATCTTCCAAGCTTGAAACCCCTTCCTCCAATCCCCTCCCCTAGATTTCTTGCGTGGGTAATTCTATCCTCGTTACAGCCTCTTCCCTAGCTGACCTAGATGTCCTTTCTGCTCAGCCCTCTCTTTCACAATCTACCCCTCTATCCCTTTTGTCTTCTCGGCTACAACTCCCCCCTCCCTCCCTTCTATTCCCTCGAAGTCTGCACTCCCCCCTTCTTCCTCTCCCCCATTTGTGACCAGGTGTCCTGACCCCCCCCCTCGGCCTCACCTAACCTGGCCACTTCCTTTGTGAACCTGGGATCTCCCTAGTCCTATTCTGCTCCATTCATATTAGCCAAGGGTACTTCCCAACCCAGTTCAGTTGATGGTTCCCAAGGGCCTCTTTCAGCTCTTCCTTGTTATGAAGCAGATGAAGAGGAAGTCCTTGAGTCAGATGTGGATTCTGATCGCTCCCTCATTGAGGGAGAGTTAGTCTTCTGTTGCCGTAGTTCAGCAAGAGATCTTTTCATCTCCCTTGATGCAGTCTTATTCTCTATCGGATGACAAACCGAGTGAAGCATTTAAGGTTTATGAGAAGTTCTTGGTTTCCTATTTGAGAAAAAGCTCTCAGGTTTGAAGGCCTCCAAGTCGTTTCGAAGATGAGTAATTTTGTGATTTCTTTTCCTCTTTAGGGAACTCTTTTTTTTTATTATTAGGTTTTTGAAAGTTTGTATTATGGGGTTCCAACTGTGGTGGTTTTCTTCTTTTGGGTTAGGCCAGTTTGTGGCTCTTCCCCTTTTAGGTTTGTTTGAGTTCCTTTTTTCTTGGATTAATAAAATATTTACTTATCCACACAAAAAAAAAAAAAAAAAAAAAAAAAAAAAAAAACCCTACCCATCAAGATTAGCTTCTTCTTTTTTTTTCCTTTTTTTCCCACAAATTAAAAAAAAAAAGAGAAGGTCAAGTCGAGTGGTTGTTTTAAAGAAGGGGAGGGGTTGTTCCATTTGTGATTCACTCACAATTTAGCAAAGGTCCCTCATTTGATCGCTCACACCAAGGTAATTCAGTCACAAGCCTTGCCAACCTATGCACTGAACCACTGATGGGTAAAATAAGGGCAAGTAATTTGATATCACCAAAATCTAAATACACTACCCAATGGAACGATTTTGCACTGACGGGCTTCACTCTTTCATTTCTCTCATTACTCAGTACTCACGTATCCAAAGATGAAAATTGTAAATGAAGCTGCATAGTCCATATAAATTATAAGATGAAATATTTTCAAGAAATTAGGTCTAAAGAGTAGCAACCATGTATTCCTAATCACGGGTTACAAGGTTGGGAAGGACAAGAAGATGAATTTCATACAGAGTACTGTATGGAAAACAAAAAGAGAGCAGACCTCTAAATAAGAAGGCAGAGGCAGTTACTGATTCTACTGCATATTAATGAAGAAGCCTCTTGATGATTCACTTCTAACGGCCAAAAAGGGTACCACTTAGAGCAATTTATCGAAGACACTGATACAATCATCATAGAAACACAAACCAACCCATTTTAGGAGATATGAATGGTTTTTAGGCGGGAATATACTGACCATGTAGCAGATCTCAGGTTAGCTGTATATCTTTTTCCAGAATCTATTCGCTATTCCAGATAATGATCTGAATGTCAATTATTAACCAAGAGGGAATAGCCTCAGGTTAGCGTGTGCATGTGTATCACAGGGAGAGAGAGAGAGAGAGAGAGAGAGAGAGAGAGAGAGAGATTCTATTGTTTTATTCAGTTATCTTGATAGCTGACCTGCAAACAGCAATTCATTTGTTTGACCTCTCCGACGATCATTAGAAGAGATCTCCAATGTATCATGCTGCAACAACTTCCTGAATGTGTTGAGAGTAGCTTTTACCAGGTGGGATGAATATAAGATCTTCCCAGCCTGAACTCTTATCATTCAACTGCATTGAACAAGATACCTATTTTACAACACCAGACCTGAATGAAAACATACAAACAAGAAGTCGATCAGATATGTCATACCTCCATCTTTTTCAGAACATCTTCCAAACTTCCAACCTGTAGAAAAAAGTAATGCACATCATTAGGTACACTCTTAAAACTTGAAAGTCGTTAAATGTCTTTGAAAGAGAGAGAGGAGGGGGTGAACAATCTAACCTTCACCATCAAGGTGAATTTGCTCATGTTTCACTGGAAATTACTGTCCTAATACTCTAGGGATGTCACATACATAAAGATCTTGCTCTTGAGAGCAAATTTGGACCATTACAAACCATAATGGTCCCATAACTACCCAATAAATTTTCTGTGAACATGTTATACAGCTTATTGAAATCTAATTACCTACAATGATAAATTGACCAACAATGAAATTGATTGGGTAACAACAGTCATACCATAATGTGTTGAGAGACACTGGACCCCCTAGATGCCCTTGAGATCTTTAACAGTTCTCTTTCTATGTCTTCCTGTGTAAGCAAGAAGCAACCAATTATAAAATCCATCACTAGAGCTTACAGTATGCTGCAATCTTGGCAACAGAACAATGCCTACAGGGAGGTCATACCTTTTGGAAATATATTGGGCAGTAACGCCTGTTCCTCTTCTTCACAACCAAGAGGTCAGACTAGTGATATAAGAAACTTATTAGACAGCATCACTAAGAGGATTAATAAACTTAGAGCAGAAACAAATATGAATCCAAAGAAAGAAAATACAGTTATGAAGCAAAAGGATCAGATGTAAATACCTCAGAGATAGATAAAACAACTGCTCACAGATAAGATCATTCAGCAATTCAAATCCATGCTTCTAGGGATAGTAAGTGACCACAGCCATACTAAATTACTAATCGTAAGACTCATTTCAAATGAATAGTGTTAATAACTACTGGAGTTTGGCTACACAAATCCTCCTCATCTGCAATTCTACTCTAATGCCTTATTTGCCGTAAACTCACAAGCACCAATGTCTTCTCTCACTAAATCAACCTAAGTCCTTGACCTCCACATTCTTTTACGACGTATAATATGCACTATAAACAAGGAATTAAGTATCGTGTATCAGTACCGTATCGGTCAGCTGAAATTAAGAGACGTATCATATCGTATCGTATCGTGGATACGGTGGATACGCACGGATACGTATGGATACGCATATATATGGGGCAAGATACGCACATGAATGATTAGGGAACCTACAAAACACAATTTTAAAACATAAAAACACTAAAAATAAGCAATATTAAAAAAAAATGTTTCTCACATTAAGTTTGCCGAGTTTAGGGCTATGTTTTGAGTCTTTAGTCTTTATTAGGATGATGTCTAAGCAGATTTCAACCTCCTAGGGGTAAGTGTGTTAACATGCCTTATTTTTTATATAATTTAGATTATTTCTTTTGTTTTCATTGGGTGGTGTAGATATTTTCAATATACTGTCAAGTATTGAAGCAAATTTTTTTTTTTGGGTAAAATATTGAAGCAATTTGTATATTAAAAGAAAATGATGATTTTTTATTGGATTGTATACCTTATTATCTTACATGAAAATACATTTTATCAAATCAAACAAAATATCCGCACTTGAAAAAGCCAAAAAGACCAATTCGTGAAGGTTCTGTTAAAGTATCGTATTTCACAACAATTTTCTCCACCAGACTCAACGATGAGGTAGAAGGTAACATCAATCAACCTCACGGCTGCTTCCGGAACTGGTATGTCGTCATCTTCTTCTTCTTCTTCTTCTTCTTCTGATTCTTTTAATTCTTTGTCTTCTTCTGATTCTGATTTTCTTCTTCTTCTTCTTCTCTTTCTCTGATTCTGGTTTTTCTTCTGATTCAGTGATTCTTCTACTTCTTCTTCTTATTTTTCTTCTGATTCTTCTTCTTCTTCGTCTTATTATTATTCTTCTTCTTCTCTGATTCTGATTTCTATGTTTGTTTTTTCCTTTCTATTTTATCGACCTGTATCGCCACTGATTTGTTCTGATTTTATTGTATCGACCTGTATCGAACCGATACAGGTCAATACTTATGGATACAGGTCGATACGTTTCTTTTTTTATTTTCAAATTTTTTAAATGAGAAAATAAAATGCAAAAATTTATTTCTACCGTATCGGCTATATCGGAGGGGTATCGAGGGTATCGACCATATTGCCCTGTATCAACCCGTATTGGTTTGATACGGTCAATACCCCCGATACACTTACTATTTTAAAAAACTAGGAGACATATCGCGTTGTATCGTATCTACTGCTATCGATACCAATACGTATCGGCCGATACGCCCTGTATCGTGTTGATACTTGAAACCTTGACTATAAACTTCTTTACCACCTAAAAATGCACTACACTTCATACTGATGCATTTAAATGTTTTCATCCCACACTTATAAACCATCTCAAGCAAACTTTTCTGCACTTGTAACTATTGGTACTACTAACTATTCTTGAACATATTCATTTTTGAATCTATCCTTTGCAACCTTAGCACTCATCCATCTTGTAACAAAACAGAAAAATAAGAAAAGATGGAGAAAATTGATGTGTATTATGCTCCTTTCCTTGTAGTTTGTATTTATGGAAAATAGAAAACAACTACTACATAGGATCTAGGACTTTACAAGTCAGAGTCCTAGTTACAAAATAAAGGTAAAGTAAACTCAAGTATGAAAAGGAAACTAATAAGCCTAATTGGTAAAGGAAACTTATAAAACAAACTAATAAACTAACTACAAGTTCATCAATCCACATGATTAATTGCTTTGACTAAGTCAAAGTGGTACAGTCAACAGTCAACAATAGTGTATTTTATATCATTACTCTAACACCCTCCCCCTCCCCACAAAAAAAAATGGAGCATGAGAGAATGTGAGAGCTTCAACTTGAAACAATATAGCAACGGAAGCAACAACAACAATGAGAGCTTCAGCTTGAAACAATATAGCAGCAGGAGCAGTAGTAGTAGTATCAATAGCAGTAGTAGTGGCAGTAGCAGCAGCAGTAATAGTAGCAGTAGTAGTGGCACCAATAATAGTAGCAATAGCCAATAGCAGTAGTAGTGGCACCAGTAATAGCAATAGCAGTAGTAGTGGTACCAAGTAGTAGTAGCAGCATAGTATAAGTCACTATGAACCAAGTAGTAGTAGCAGCACAGTATATGTCAATGTGAACCAAGAAGTAGTAGCATCAGTAGTAGCCGGAGCAGCAATTATGGTGACTTCAATACGAACAATAATAGTAAGTTGCATCACGTGCAACAAAGAGGCATCATCTGGTAGTAGTAATAAATAGCATCTCAAAGGATGTACAACACAAGAAATTCCAAAAAGCAAGAACAGCCGCAAGTAAGAACCAAATTTGAAGTCAATCCAACGGATGGTCCAAAGTTATGAGATATGCAAAACTATTTAGGACATATTGGAAAACCAAACAGACCCTTAAAAAGGGAACAAATGGATCTAGTGGCAATAAGGTGATTATTGAAATAAGTAATTACCAAATGATGCGGGATTCTAGTCAGAACCCTTTGGATCCGCTAATGGGCTCACCCAAGCAATAGAAAACCAGAGATATGAGGGGCAATGGCAAATTGGTAAAAAACCAGAAATTGCAAGGACATAACAGGTTGGGTAAGAGGGGATATGGAAGGGTTACAATTTATTGACGAGGGGTAGTCTAAGAATCAAAGTTAATGTAAAGGACAAACTAAAATAAGGCTAAAGAGAAGGGGCAATAAGGAAAATCAACTTTAAGAAAAATAATAGAATAAAGTAGATAAAGATGGAAGTCACCATCGTGGGAGAAGGTCATCTTCTTCCTCACGACTGTGAGAAGTGGTGGAGAACTAGTAGCGATTACAGGAGAAGAAATTCACTCATATGGGCGTCAATGAAGCTGAAATTTGAGAAGAAGGTCGCAAATCCGAAGCCCTATTGATTCCAACCAGTAGCTCTTTGATTCAGCAACCCAGAAATTATGATAACTGAGCTGAAACTAACCCAGGCAGTACTGCAGACCCTGCCCTAGTTGCAGGTCATGATTATCACAGTAGAGGAGATTCCTGGTACTGATCTCCTAGGGAATAGGTCGCCCAATAATAGAAAGGCAAGCCCTAAAATATTGGGCCAAACTGATGTTGAAGCAATAAGTTTAAAAACTACGAGTACGGTAGCTGCAGAAACCATAACAGGACAGGTTACCTGAGATGGAACTCTCAGATTCAGATCTGAGAAAGGATTGCAGAAAACAAACTCACTTGATGATGGGATTGAGTTTTAATGGAAAATAGAATAGAAAACAAAACCAGAACTTCAGATGCAGCAAAGGCAGTAATGGTGGCTGCACACCAAGACGAAGAACTTTAGATGACTCTCAAAAGGCCACCCGCTCTGATACCAAGTAATAAAATAGAAAAAATAAGAGATGATGGAGATAATTGATGTGTATTCTGCTCCTCTCCTTGTAGCTTGTATTTATAGAAAATTGAAAACAACTAGTAGATAGGATCTATGACTCTAAAGGTAAAGTAAATTCAAATAGGAAAAGAAAATTGACAAGCCTATTTGGTAAAGGAAACTAATAAACTAACTAGGAGTCCATTAGTCCACATGATTAATTGCTTTGACTAAGTCAAAGCCACACAGTCAGCAGTCAGCAATAATGTATTTTATATCATTACTCTAACACATCTCTAAGTCTTCATTTCAACTTTCGCATGTGCTTTTATTTGCTGCCTATCATTCAGCTCCTGTATGGCATACTTATTTATTTTCCGTTTAGCTTTAATGGTATATTTTTTTCGATCAAACAACACCCCACAAGCTTCTTTCCACTTTCATACACCCTCCTCTGATTCCATGAGCACCATCCTTTTCATTTCCTCATTTCCTTATTTTAGATTAGACCAAGACAGAGGAAACAGTCAAATGTCTCTCTTGAATCTTGATCATCAATGTTCATTACTACTTCATTTCCTGTCCAATTCTTACCAAGTTGTATATATATTTTGTTTTCTCTGACTAACGTAAAGCATCTCTCCATGGTTCTAACTTGGTACATGACTCTTCTTCTTTAGTCCCTGCACCAACACGAAACCATGTGTACTATGTATATGTATAGGCAATTAAATATAACAAATGTAAAGAGCACAGGCCTCAATGCTGAACGCTTTGAGCCAACTGCAATTGGAAACCCGGTCATCCCCCCACATAGTTCTGACAACAGTAACAGCTCCATCAACCATATCCTTAATTACATCAATATTTCTACTTTCAAACTCATTTTCTCCCCTGCCTCCCCATAGAAAATTAGCCAAAACTTTCTATAAAAAATAAATAAACAAAACTATCAGTCAGTGTTTCCATCCACGCTAATCTTTTTGCCTAATACTAGCTTAATACATATCATACCATCCCTCTTGACATCGTCAACTTCAATCTTCAAATATTTATTTACTATTATCCCAACTCCTTTTTATTACTGTCCAACTCTATGTACCTATATTTGTAGCTACCGATCTCCTTAGCATTTCCCCTCCCCCATTTCCACCAGGTCTCTTATATGCAAATTATAAGGTTGAAATAGAGGATTTCCACGATTAACACTAAAAGGTTTTGGTATAAAATTCCTTCCTATTTTTTCCATCTCCTTTTGGGTGAAAAGTTAACCACCAACCTGAACCTGATGCACCCAAAACTTCTTTCTGTACTTGTGATGGGCAATTCATAGAACCAATGTATCTAAAATTTATAAACAAGCTATAAGCGTAGACACCATAACTAACAGGTCATACCTAGAGGTTTCCCACATCAAAAACCTTAATGCAGTTGTGTTAGCAAAACCATTGAATTGTCACAACCCCCCCCCCCCCCAGCCGTCTGTCTGAGGTGCATGCGTCAGGAGAAGTCCAACTTCGAACCCAACAGTTTTCTTATCTCTGTCCAAAACCGACCTGTGAAGCAGGAGTCCAGATCGCTCACGATGTTTTGTGGTATGCCCCAATACTTCACAACATGCTTGAAGAATAGTTGGGCCGCCTCTTCTGCGCTGCAAAATGTGGGTGCAGGGATGAAGGTGGCATACTTCGAACTTCTTTCCCAGACAATCCAAAGATGATACAATAGATAGCCACAGTTATTTAAGTAACAGGAGCACTCCATCTTCTTAAATTTAGAGGATCTCTTCCCCCCACACCACCCCTCTGATTGGATATATTAGATATATTCTGCTATGAACCAAGTTTCACCATATTATTTTCCACCATAACATTGCATTCTTCTGCTTTTTTGACCCCATAGTTTATTCTCCTCCCCAACCCCAAGTGCACAAGTACAGGGAACAAATCGTCACATTAAACGTTCCATTACTATTCCCACTAATATAAATTGAGTATCATCTAGAGCTTGTTTAACTTTTCCGAATAAGAGGAGATTGTGGTGGAGTTAACAGTTTGTCACATGGCTAATATTGACACGTCCATCATTCTCAGCAGTTATGTAAGAACCAAATAAACAATTTCTTCCCAAATTCAGTTGAAGAATAAGAAGTCAAATGATGGAATATTTGGATTATATCTAGCCTAGGGGCTGGGACCTAAGGTGGCTATCGCATTACACTAAATATCCACCATTATCATCAAGATTCATTACATACACCCGTCTCTTGAATTAAAGAAATTGGACAACAATATTCTTTCTTTTTTTCATCCATCACAACAGGACTTACCAACACAAAGTCTTGAAAAGAAATCCCACAACAAAGATCTATAAACCATCCCATAAGCAAGACAAACCAACTCACTTTGAAAAGACACATTTCCAACACTTACCACAAAAAAAAAAGGGTATAGATTTCCAACTGCACACAAATTTCCTTTCTAGTTTCTACAACACATGAACGCTAATTTTGAAAACCAGGCCAAAAAAAAAAAAAAAGAGTATAACAAGGGTGTGTTATGGGTCACATGGGTCGGTGATGTTTCTTCATCGCCAATTCATATTGCAAAGAGGGTGGATCCATGTGATGGAGGACCCCACGTGCATTTCACTAGTAATTATCAGCTCAAAACAACTAGTGGAAGCACCTTCCAAGTAGGTTTAAAGTAAGAATTATTACAGAAATGCCACTACATCCTATTATAGTGAAATGGGGCATTATTATAATCTTTACGAAACTTTAGACTTTTCTCTCTACCACTTCCCATGAAAGGTAAAATACTAAACCTATATGACTCCTCAAAAATGTATCCAAATAAAAGATGGACCGTTACTTTCAATAGTAAAAGTTAACATCAATAGGCATAATTATTGCACTCTTTAGAACCTAATAGGGAGTAAAACCTAACTAACAAAGCAAAGAAAAAGGGTTCCAAATGCTGATCTTTTTGCACAAAGATATAATATATCATGAAAAACAAACCCTAACAACATCTCTCTTAAGTCATACAATCTTGCAGTTAAAACAAATGCACACATAACACCCCCCCCCCTTTTAAAATCTCCATGCATTCTGTCTGAAATTGTTCTATACGGGTGTGCAACATTCCCAAAACAAAAGGACAAAGATGATCACAAAGCGTTCTTATCAATCCCTTAGAGAGAATATCTCTTGCACACGTGTCAGAACACTACTCTGAACTAGCATACCAAACAAATTCACAATCAGCAACCCAAAGAGGCCATCAACCACATCAAACCCATAGGAACCAATGATACACCATGAATCACGTCTGAACAGAAACATACCTGAAAAACAGGAACTCCATCAAACCCACTCCTGAGATCTGCAGCTTTTAGCTAGAAATCAGAAACATTAAGAGTTAGCTCTAGCTATTTTACCTTTCTAAATTTGTGAAACTGAAGTGTGAAAAAAAAGAGAGATAACACCAATAAAGCCATGGCAATTGACGTATCATGGTATATTCGAACTAGAATGTGATACAATAGTTGTGCTTTTAGCATATCAAAAGCAATTCTATTAAAATGATTTGTGATACAATCTATTGTCTGGTTCATGAATCCCAGATATTCCAACTCAAATCTTACCAGTAAGTCCTTGTATAAACAAAAGCAGGAAAGAGAAACGAAACTTTGATTTATTGAGGGAGATAACAACAGCGATCATGTCACGGAATGGAATTCTTTTGTCCAAACCAATCCTATGTTACATGGGTTTGGTCGTGTTACCTGCATATTACATTTCTTTGGTTGCATTACATGGGTTTGATACAGGAATTGGTGACTACGGATCTGCCAATGGTGTACAGATCAAAAAAAAAAAAAAAAAAACCTTACATAACAATCATATCCAAATCCCAAGGAAGTAACAAATAAATATATGAGAGGGTCCACAGTTTATAGTATGTGAATGTACAAAATGGGCACAAAGCTCATATAGAAAATCAGAAATAAAAAAAAGGGTCCTCATACTTGACTGTTCATTATGTTTTGTATCCATAACGACTTACAGTATCAGCAAAAATGAGAGGGTCCTTCTGGTAGAGGACTTTACACCAATCTCAGTGGTCAAATTTGAGCTCCAAACAAGCAGGGCAATTTTCTTCCATTACATGTAATTGTATTCTTGTAATTTATGAAATCTATAATCACTTTTCAAGCACTTTCTGTACTTGTTTCATGTTAAGATCTGACCAGTAAGATGGCTGTGAGATCCATCACACAAACACACTCACATCCACCCAAGTCTGCCACATGGCAAGAAAACACAACCTCATAGCAAAATTAACGACAGGTACTTCCATTTATATTTATCCATAAACAAAATTGCACAGATCTGGAGGATCTGACAGACTGACACATACCCTGAAGGGCCTGAACTCATAAGCAATGTCTTGTGGTGTCCAACACAGATACTTTGGGTAGAATGAATGCTCCAGGTATAACAGGTTGAAACACAGGAAAACTGATACATGCACGTGCAGAAGCATTGTAGAAGATTTTGTAAGAACTAAAGAATTTAAGTTATTATCTAATATCAAATCTCAGTCATAGAGCTCTCAATAGTAACTAATTCATATATGATGACATGGATAAGAAAGGGATAAAAATCATTTTGTATTCATTTAAATTAAATTAATATTTCCGGCTATATTCTTAAAATTCTAAAAAAATAGAAAAAACTTATGAACCACAACACAATTCCTGCTTCAATTTAATTAAACCCCCTCTAAAATCTAAAACACTTTTTAGGGACATTGCCCTAGAAGTATGGAAAGTATAGGATCTCAAACAACTCAACTCAGCCATATCCTAACTATATGAGGTCGGCTACATTGATCCGCTTTCGTATAGGATCTTAAACACATCCACTAAATCACTAAATTCCATTACCATGAAAAGCATACAACTAGTTTGGTAAAATAATTATTACAAGAGATAAATTTTGTAAGGTGTATGACCCCTGCATCATTTAAACATAAGGTTTTACAGAAAATCTTCAAGAATATGTCAATAGGATAAGAAATACTCAGAAGCCAAAGATATGAAAACTTAAGAACATTATAAGAACCAAGATTCTAAATTTTTTTTTTTTTTTTTTTTTTTTGGGGGGTAGGAGAAAATAAAGAAGTGAGGATTTCCAGTATCATTCCAGGAGAGAGACATTAGTAGAAAAACTCTTCAAGTGGGGTGTTTTGGGGTAAAAAAGAGGCACGGAAGAACAGCCCATTTCCATAAAAGGAAGAAAAAGAAGCCCCCTCTGAAGAAAGGCAAGTGATGCAGCTTACCTAGATGGAATTAAAGTCAGAGTGCATTTGGAGTGAAGCATAAGGAAACGGTCATTAACCCACTGAAACATCCTCTTTCGCAAGATCCCAGTAAGTGTGGAATGGCAATGGCCCTAACCTCCTCTCAGACTCAAACCCGTGTCTTCCGCTACAGCCCAATTTTTTTACTATTTCACCAAGTCATGGCCCTTGTAGTGCTGATAGACAAAATCTTTGGGAGTTATTTGACAATATTGATCAGTTTGGGACCTTTATCAAACAGACCAAGATTTCGTTTTACTTAGTCACCCGGGATAACCTCTGCTGATGGCAATGCCGAAGGTGGAGTTTATCCTAATAGGGTGTTGTGTAATCTTATTTTTGTTTCTATTATAATATAATCTTGCTTCAAGCAAAAAAAACGCAGTCTGGTAGCACAGCATGATCAAGCTAATTACTTTTTCTATTATTTTTTTGGTGGATAAAAGTATCAAGTTTGAGTAGTAGTAGGAATGTCAAGTCCGGTTCCAAGTTTTTTGGGTTTTATTTGATTTATTTTTCTTATTTCAGATCCTCCAACAAGTATATACAGCTTGCAGGTTATGCAATTCTGAGATTCTGAATTGAGAAATAAAGTATTGATTGCAGATCAAGTGTTAGTAATATGAGGTTAAAATTGATCACTTTACTAGTAGATTTCTAACCTCTAAAGCATTCCTTAGTTGAGCAGGATCAGGCAAAAACCGGAATGCAATTCCTTCAACCTTCAACATATAGACCTGCAATATTGATTAAAAAGATATTAGAATACATAGTCAAGAATGTAAGTTTAAAACATCACATAAATACAAAAAACCTGAATGATTATAATAGGAAAAAAAATAGTAACATAACTGTATTCCCCACTTTCAAAAACAATAATGAAATGTACAGCTTATGTTTTTCCCAAATTCCAGCACAATTGCCATATAAGTACTTACTTTGCATAACTTCAATGTTAAGATTAAATCTATTTACCATAACTAGTGAAGACTTTCAACTACTACACTACTTGATCTGCTCATGACGAGCAGAAGATTCCATCCTGGACATCATCTGATTAGAGAGCATGTTGGTTAAATCCAATCAGGAAGTTCAAAATCAAGGGTTATGTTATCGCCTGAGGCTCCACATTTTAAGCTTTCATTTTCTTTTGATAGGGTTCAAAATGGTAAGTTAACATATTGATGGAGGTAGTATTGTCATTAATGAATTTTAGACGGTGACACGTCATCGGTCAAAGGCCATGACCTAATAGAGGGGGTGGGGGTGTCAGTGATATTATAGAGAAAAAAGGTGGGCACGTGATATTAAGCTATACCACAGGGGCTGTAGCTGAAAATTTCCCTAAATAATTTTAAGGTACTGATTATGGATTTGCAAGTAGGTTTTATGTATAATAGCCAAAGATTCTGTTTCTGTTACATCTTTCTCCACATTGTCTCGCTTCCTGCCAAAAAAAAGTAATGCAGTAATGACATTTCAGTTCACCACCCACCATAGGACCACGGTCTTAACCTCCATAAAGTAATTCACTGTCATGATAGTTGGAATATTCTTCAGGAGAAGAAGGATCCAAATCCCAAACTCAATGTCCTATTCTGTCCACCAAGTAATTTCTAGTAAATGCTGTAGAAGTGTTCTGGTAAGGACTAGACATTGGAAGGGTAGAGAAATTCCTTACCTACTTAAAAACCAATAAACCTCTGTTTCCATCCATTGCATCCATTTGAGTCAGATCCATGGATTGGACAAACAAAGATTTTTGAATTTTTTTTATTTCTTATATATATATATATATATATATATATATATATATATATATATAGTTCCAATAAAGGGTACCCAAGGACCATATTCTTCACATTACCTATTATTGACACGAGAATCTGTTATTTTTTCAAATATCACAAGGCATATATTCTGCCACATGTATAGATATGGACAGATGATGTGACCATTTTGACCGTTCGGTAGATAGACATGATCTAGATTAACCACATATCAAATTTTAAAGTCTAATTCAATCAAATACCTCCGCTTGTATGTCCATGCATGTGTACTGGTATTCCAAATATTACCGTGCATTCGCTTAAGTCTGAGTAAAAATGACGGTCAAGATAGTAAAACCCATAAAAATAGACAGCTCAGATTTGTCTTGCGACTACTGGAAACATCACATTGCTTTGTGGCTTTGTTACATTGATAACGACCCAAAAAAAAAAAAAAAAGCTCTGGCCAGAGAAAGCTCTCACGCTACGATTTGCCACTACAAGGCCAACAGATGGAAGAGAGAAATATACTCACTTGACTTACTTCAAGCACAAATTTTAAAACATTTTTCTTTGATAAAATTTAAAATGTTCCCTTTCCATGATACAGACGTGTATAATCGAAAAGAAACATGATTCAACCAACTTTGGATGACTTCCAAGACAGTTTTGTGAGCAAACAGTAACCAAAAATTAAAACACCACTGTAGGTAAGACTAAGAACAAAACTTGCTAGACAAGAAATCAAACACACGAAGCATCGGAAGGGAGCTAAATCCACGAGAGAAAAAATGGTACCTGATCAAGAGTAATAGGGACAACCCGAGCACCCCTTCCTAAAACAGGTTGTCGTAATTGAACCTGAAAATCGCCACAACCTTGAGATGCATCAACCAAATTACATAAATTTAAAACAGGACCAGAACCATGAACCTGAAAGAGGGAAAGAAACTAACTTGGGCGAGAAGCGCTTCGGCGTCCTCTTGACGAAAGCAAAGCAAGCCGAGGGTTTTGATGCTATTGGGATCAGAGATAAGAACAAATTCGTTTTTTGAGTTACTGACGGTATACACAGAAGTTCCTGCGAGCGTCTTGGCGATGTAGTCGGTGCTTACAGCAATATCAAAGACGTGCTTCGGCTGCCACATTTCCTGCGTCACCGAGGCGAACAGAGAAGGCACCAGCCGATCACGTTTGTGCTGCGGCCAATTGGTGATCACATTGCCGACGAAACGCTTACCTCCTTCAACCCGAGTCGCTATTTCAGCACCGAATTGAAGCCATTGCTTATGGATAAATGCGGAAACTGAGAGCAGTGGATGAGTGGCCTGTGGTGTCGGTTTCGGAGTTTCCATTGCTGAAAGTGAGACTGAAACTTTCGGTAGTTGAATACGTTTGGTTTATGATTTGGGAATCTGGAGATTCTGGACACGGAA
The DNA here is from genome assembly GCA_028583415.1 of Protea cynaroides. Lineage (NCBI taxonomy): Eukaryota > Viridiplantae > Streptophyta > Magnoliopsida > Proteales > Proteaceae > Protea > Protea cynaroides. Next base: position 17,739,381 of record CM053271.1, on the reverse strand, counting down.
GCCTCTCTCTAGGCGAGACTCCCAAGACTCGAGACTTGTAGGGCTAACATAACACCAACACCGCCGCACCGGGTTAGAGCCTTATAATACTCCACGTGTTTCACACTGAGAATATCTCAACTGTCAAATTTTGATGTTAAAACCGTACGTATTAATTTTTTGGGAAAATAAAATACATGTACTACTGTAATCCTTTTCTCTTTCCTCTCTTAAATTATAATGGACGCATAAGATTTCATTAGGTCAATATAAAATAATATTAAAATTGAATCAATCCGATAATGGTTTGATAAAGTTTATTAAACCAATTTGTTACTATATATATACACACATATATTAAATCAAAATTGAAATCGAAACCGAAACCTATAGCGAATCGATAAAAACTATTAAGTCAACTTGATAAAAACCCGAAACCAAAATCAATTTTTTTATTTGATAATAATTAGCGTGAGATGTATAGGACCGAAACTAAATCGATGACACCCTTACCTGTTGCATGTATTACTACCATAAAAAAAAAAAATTAACTGAAACCACGTATAGGTGGGAAAGGGAGAATCGTAAGGTTCATAGTCCAAAACTAAGAAGGAAAAAAAAAGAGTTTGGGACTGTTACCGGTGGTATTGAGGCTCTTTTCTTCATTCAAAGATTTGGCAGTAGCATTTGGACATCATCAAAGGTTTGTTATACGGTATTTAGAATTCTCTTCATTTTTATTAGAGAAAATTACACATTAACTACCTTGTAGTTTGGATTAATATCACCTACCACTTAGTAGTTTCTGACAATTACATCCGTTCTCATTTAACTGACAGTAGAAACCCAAAAAATTGGAAGCTAGTTATACCGTTATGGTTTTAAGCTGAAAAAAATGAAACTTATTATTTTAACCTTCCATCAAGCACTCCTCTAAACGCCGGATTCAAACACTCCTCTAGAATCCATCTTCTTCCCCATTCGTCAATCGAACTATGCGGAAAGATACCAAATGGGTATGGCCCCAATATTTTTGGCCGCGCGGTACCCATCCTCCTCTTATTCATTCCATTAAGTATGGCGAACTTCTCTTTCCAACTCCCTCGCATTCCCTTTGTCGTAGAAAATCCAAACTTTTGCAAATTTCAATTCTGTGGTATGTACTTATTGTTGTTCTCGTCTATCCTTGGACGTACCTATTGTGCTAGCATAAGAAAGGGGGAAAAAATGATAGATTTAATTGAGGAACCTTGCTTCTTTGACACAAGTCAATTAGAATTTTCCGAATTATCCCCTATAGCAATTTCTTTATTTAATACTTCTTAAAAACATCTTTACAATAAAGTAAGAGAGAACAAATCCTATGTTCAAATACAAAAGATAAGATCGTTACCTACTTATGCCATCACCTAAACTCCACTAGCATTCCCAATTAAAGAGGACACACCTACGACTAAGTTAGTTAACTCCCCATATTCTTAGCTAACACAACTAACAAACAATTAGCTACAAAAGTAATTTAAAATACATGGATTCTATGACCAACAATTGACTATGACCCTAATAAACCTAATAAATCGTAACAACTCATTTCCCCTTAACATTTGACATTGTCCTCAATGTCGTAATCAATTATATATTTTAGCCATGATCCATTGCTATGTCACTGTCTTCTTCATCTTCATAGCAAACCTCAATGAAAAATAACTTCTTGCATCAATGTTCCTGGATAAACTTTTCATTGCAATTATAACATAAGTCTTTAGAGCGCCGCTCTTGCAATTCAATTTATGATATCCTTCTAACAGGAACCGTTGATTGATTGATGGAAACTTCCTAGTTAGTTGAAACGTTTTCCTTAGAATCCATCAGTACCAATTGGTTTTGGGACAAGTCACGAGCTTCATATAATCGAGCCAAATTGATTGTAATTGATAAGGTCATAAGGATGTGGGTGGTTTAGCCTGCACGTTAATTGGAGGGATTCTCGTAGCCCATTAACGAAATAGCTAACTTGACAAAGTTGTGGAAGAAGCCCAACCTTGGACAAGAGTTGTTTAAATTGATTTTGGTAAGCCCGCAACGAACCTTGTTGTTGAAGTTTTGTGAGTTCACCAAAGAAGTCACAAAATTGATTAGGACTAAATCGAGCATGGAGCCCTTCCTTGAAATCTTGTCAAGTTATGGTGGGTGTTTATTGTTTCAACAGTTGAAACTAGGATTGGGTATCATCCTCAAGATGAAAAGATGCCAAGGATAGTCTCTCAACGATAAGGGTCCCATGAAATTGAAAAAATTGTTCTGCCCTACAAATCCAACTAGTAGGTTCTTCTTTATGTTAGGTTTGGTGTCTTGTATTTGTGGGATCCACACGGTTACTAGGTTTGTACTTGTGTTAGGGTTTGAGTCTATTACATATACGGGGGTAAACTTGTAATTGTGGGATTATAATTTCTAAGTTTGCCTATATATTGTCTCAGTGAGAAAAAAATCTAGGTAAGGTTTGAGCAAAGGAGAACACTTTGTCAAGTGAAAAGAGCTGTAGAGATTTATTGAAAATAAAAATTCCTCTGTTTCTCTGTGGTGGAGGTAGACATTCCTGCTTAGGTGCTGAACCACAGCAAATCCTATGTTTGTATGTTTTGCTTGATCTTCATCTCTTTCTCTTGGTTGCACGTTCATCTCTGACAAGTGATATCAGAGCTAAGGTTTGACAGATCGGTTACGAATTTGAAGGAAAGGAGTTGCATAAGTTTTTTTGGAGAAAGAGGTGTTTTTTTTTTCTCAACGTCGATCGAAACCAGAAGAGTTCGGTGACAAAGCTTAAGAGAATAAAGAGAAGAAGCTCGATTTTGAGAAAAGCAAAAGAGAAAAAGAAAAAAGGTACAATCTAATTTTATTTTTTGACTGTGTTCTCTTTTTTTTGTGAAAACCAAAAAGTGAGAGTAGGAGGTTTGAAGAAAGAAAAAAAAAAGGGTACGGTTTTACTGGTTTTTTTTTTTCCTTTTTTATTGAATTTGAAAAAAAGGTAGAAACAAAAAAAAAGAAAAAAATAAAAAAGAAATGCATGACACCTTTTTGGGGTGTTGAACCACATTAAATCTTCTTGTTTACGCGTTTTCTATCCTAACACTCCCCTATTAAAGCATGAAAAATTCAGCTTCACAAGCTGAGAAGCAAATGACGATGAAGATACATTTGAGTTATTATTGCCATTGTTATTACCTGAACCTGCATATCTCAGCTACTTGAATTTTCTCTTACTTCACGATTGGACTAGGCATTTAGTTGATCCCCCTTAGCATTCAACTTTTTGAATATGTCGGCTATTTGGTTCATCATCTCCTTTTGATTTGATGAAAAAGTTTGCACGACATTCTCCAACTGCTCCACCCTTTGGTCCATGTCTGAGCTCTGATACCACCTTCGTATGTACTTATTGTTGTCCCATTTATCCTTGGGCGTACCTATTGTACTAGCATGAGAAAGGAAAAATAAAATAAAATAAATGATAAGTTTAATTGAGGAACCTTGCCTTTTTGATACAATTTTGATACAAGTCAATTAGAATTTTCCCAGTTATCCCCTAATGGATAACATTCTCTTTATTTAATACTTCTTAATAACTTCTTTACAATAAAGTAGGAGAGAATAACTCCCACGTTCAAATACAAAAGATAGGATCATTACCTACTTATGCCATCACCTAAACTCCACTAGCATTCCTATTAAAGAGGACACCTATGACTAAGTTAGCTAACTCCTCATATTCTTAGTTAACACAACTAACAAATAGTTAAGGAGATTTTAAAATTTATTTCATAACTAAATAAAAGGAGATTTCATTACGAAAGGGTAAGGAAAAATCTAGTCTTGTAGACAACGGTAGAAAATGGCTTTGAGAAAACCAAACCAGAGAATAAAAGTTCATTGCCAAGACAACCAAGAAGAAAAACCCATTTGTAATTTTGAGAAGTGGAAAGAGTAAACTCGATGAAGAATAACACAAGTGACAATCGTCTTTCTGCTCCTCCTCCACCATGGTCATTGGACAGTCTTTCCTGGTTCTTCTACAAATTACGACAAAAAGGAGAGGGAAATTCATCGGATGGGGAAAGTTTTGTTCTGTGCATTTGGCGATCCAATGGATGAGGGTAGTTTCGTTGAGTTGCCTCAGTTGATGGTGGTGAAATCAGCTATGATTTCTATGTGTTCTTGGCTATGGTGGGAGAGAGTCAAGGGACAAGATCGATTTGGGGGACATGGGTAGGGTAAATACATTAAAGGTAAATTTTTTTTTTTAACTTTAAAGGCAATATTATCCATAAACTTTAATAGCAACTGGCATCTTCATTTAATGGGAATCTATCAACGGAATAGGTCTCTGTGTTACACGTTTTAGATATTAAGGATGGTATATGGATCCGCATCCTGTCCTCCCAGAACTCCCAATGGTTCTGGGAGGACAGTGGCAACCTGCCCTGGATGCCCGTCACGTGGCTCTCAGTAAATCCGAGACCCACATCCGAGCCGACACCCAGCCGACAAGCCGAGCCGACAGGGGTTGTCGGCTCAGACGTGGGTCTCAGATTCAACCGAGAGCCATGTGGCAGCCATCCGAGATGGGTTGCCGCATCCTCCCAAAATCACTGGGAGGAGACGATGTGCATCCATGGTATATGATATTATCGAAAATTAGAGGATGATAGATGTAACTAGTCCAAACTATAGGATAATACATGTAATTTTCCCTTTTTATTAAAGAACGTGTCTCTATAGAGACCACTACATAACATAGGTTACAATTACGTAACAGTAAGAAATCATACAGAAGGATCAACTGGAGGACTAGGTAGGGTTGAACCAGATGGGCTGAATCAATGGGTCCTTCCGTCCTTAAATTTGTACGTCTACGCTCCACGATTACCGGAGACCAGACTATCCGTTGGACATTCGTTACGAAAAGACGTCGTTACTGCCTTCCTCGTGTATCATTAATATCCAAACTTCTTCTTCACATTCCATACCAGAAGAAAAACGCTACCGCGTTCGAGTTCGGAATCCAATATCTGCAGCTCTCGAACTTGCAAGAAAATGTTTCCCAAGAATTTTTTTTGTTTTTTGATACTTTCGCCGACATTGTCTTGTAGCAGCCGCAGCATTCGTTGACAATCAGTTTGACTAGAACTGGAAGCAGAAGAAGGAAGAAGGGGAACCAAGCTTGATTGCCAGAGGGAGGGAGAGAATGCTCATTCTGGTTTCCTCTGCAATTCGTAGTAGAAGTGAATAATTTGCTAATGTTGCTGTCAAACCCTACCTTCCTTCCCTCTCCTTCCATATCTTCATTTCGCTCCTCTCGCAAGCTGTCCTACAATATTACAGTACGCAGCCAAGCCGCAGACCTCCCTCTCGAAAGAGGTTCCACTCCTCCTCGTTGGTTTCAAGTCTCTGGAGCCGTCGATGCTCCCAATGCCGCAGGTCTCGCTCAGGACTCGGAGGCAAGTGACGTCGACGGTTCGCGAAGGAGCCCAGTTAATAGGAATAATACGACGAGAACGAATGCGAGAGAGAAGCGATGGTCTCGCGACAGGGAGAGCTACCTTGCTGATGATAGCGATGTCCTTCCCCTTCCCATGACTTATCCCGACTCCTCTCCTGTTTCCCCCGAAGAGATCGATCGTCGTCTTCGTTGTGATCCCCAAATTCAGGTATTTTCTCATCCCTCTATCTCTCTCCCCAAAACTAAATCTGATCTTCATGAATTACATTGAACTATGATGAGCACAATTTGTTTTTTTCTGAGTTTATTAATCATGACTTGATTTTGGGTTTAGGACTGTAAAGAAATGGTCTACGAATGGACTGGAAAGTGTAGGAGTTGCCAAGGTACTGGTTTTTTCAGTTATTACAACAAAAGGGGGAAGGAGATCACTTGCAAATGCATACCCTGCCTTGGAATAGGTACTTACTCTTCTTCCCATGCTTTCTTATTTGATTCTGTTACTTGTTGTTTTATCCAATGCTAAACACAACACAACCCCCCCCCCCCCCTCTTTCTCCCTCCTTTTTCTACTTTTGATTGCTTAAATTGTCACAAGCAATCTGACTAAACTAGTGAGGTTACCTTTATGTACTGTTTCTGATTACCTCCATATGTTGATCCAATGCAAGCTTGGGGCCTTCTAGAAGATGGACTGAAGTATTACTTTAATGGGATTGAGAATGATATGCATTTGAAAGAAAAGCTTCTCTTTTTCTCTGAGAGTAAGCTTCCACCCCCCACCACTTAAAGGTGAAAATGGAGAGAAAATAGACATAGATCGTGGAGGGGTGTGCAATTAACCATCTAGATTTAGATAGCTTGGACCATCTTCTTTGTGGGCTATGATGTTGCCTGCTATTGCTCGGTTTGATTTCCACCTGCTGTTAGTGTTGTCCATCAATTGCAAGACTTATCGATTTGGCCTTGTTCTGGAAACTGTGCTTTACTATCAATTATTGTAAGTACACTATTATCTATTTCCTGTTGTTTATAGAACACTTGGTTGTAAATGGAATTTTTATCTTGAATACTGAGAACCCAAACTTAATACAGAAGGTTTCTCATAGCAGCTCATGCTAGTTGTTATATGTTTATGAAACAAATAAAACTATTGTTGAATCCATGGAGTCATGTTAGATATGATGAGCTAACTGGGCTAAGAGGGTTAGATGAGAAAGATTGGGAAAAATACAAATTGGATTCATAGGGTTGAGTCCGCTATCTGAGGTAAACAAAAGTAACTTGCAAGAAACAGATGTTGCTGACAAAAAGGCTTATAGGATGGGAAATTAGGAGCCCTCCAGAGGTGCAGAGGGAGGGAAATTGATGGGCTGAGGCCATGTGACAGTAGCTGTTCGCTTGCTCTGAAGCTTGCTTGTTGCTCCATCCCAAAGGCTTAGAGGCATTGAGTTATTTCCCTTGGAGTTTAGCTGAAACTGAGCTTATGGTTTTCCTCGTACTCGCCAGGGATCCTCAACTTAATATTTTCATATGGCTATTACATGTAATCTATCTGCATACTTGTATGTCAGGACAAGCCAAGCAGTTACCTTTCATGTTACCAGCCAAGGACCCTTGTCCCAGCTGCACATTATCCTTGGTTGCAGGGCAAGGACAGCTCTCCCTTCATCATTTTGAAGCGGTGAATGCTGTTATACCAATAATCTTGATTGCTGGTGGGAACTGACCATTGAAAGTGACATGACTCTACTGTATTATACAATGAATTCTATTATTGCAGCCTGCCAAAAATTATGCTATATTGCTGTTCTGCTTGGTGGCTGAATTAGAGCTGGCCCAGTGCATCTATGTGATGGAAACTATATCAGTGGTGGTGGTGGGCTACAAACCATGTCAGGCCCTCAACATGCTTGTCTTGATGTCTAGTTGTTTGCTGGGCAGCATGTTGATTATCCCTTGTTCAAAGGGGGGCACCGCTGCACTGGGAGCACCCAGAAAAAAGGGGGGGACACCAAGGGTTTTTACTCGAAGGATGCCAGCCACATTCCCCTCTTCTTGCCAGCCTTTGACCTTTTTGCATCTGTATTGTATATGATTGTTTTGATACATAGGAGGCTCATCTATTCTGTATTTTTGTTTTGATTTCCTGCAGAGCCTCTTCTTCCTTGTGCTGTATGCAGAATTTCTTCTCTTGTAACATTATCATCACTTGTCAGAACTTTGCTTGGGTTCAAGTTCAACTTTTATTTTTCAGGAGATGCCACTTGGCATCCTTGAGAGGAGTTAACTCCTGGTTTATTTGTTACTTAACTCCTAAAAGCCAGTGATGTGATGCAAGTTCAATCAAAACAGAGGCATTTGTCACCATCATAAGCAGATGGATCTACCACAACTGTCACAAGCTATGAAATAATGTAATTTCACATTAATCAAGTGGGAGTCATTCAACTTACCCTTGTCCTTTATGCTAAACTATGAAAGAATGGTTTATGCAACAACATGACTAGGTTTTGCAACTACATGAACTACATGCTCTTTCTGAATATACAACCACTGCAAGAGTGTGGTAGTTAGGAAGGACAGATAGAGGGTTGGCCATTTGTTGTCACTGTTGGCAACCTTGAGGAGTTTTGGCAGTGTGGAGTGAGTTCAGTTGTTGAGTCTCAGTGATGTGGCAATGTGGGAGAACAGCGGTAGTGTTCTACAGCTTTAAAGAATTGTTGTCATGGGTACTGGCTGAGTTAACCAGGTCTGAGTCTGAGTTGACTGAGCAGGGGAAGCATACAGCGATGGATCAAGTTCTACTTGAGTTCAGTAGGGTTCTAAGCTACAACAAAGTGATTGACAGAGTGTGGGAGCCCCGGGTGACATGTACAAAAAGTTTCGGGTCCGACTTCTAAGGTTTGTATCGAAATTTTGAATTTGAGGCTGATTTTAGTAGGTCCCACAGCAGTTTCATGGGATGCACTGTTCTGAGAAGTTGACGTCCGTCAAGATAGCTTCGGAACCCATTATGAATCATCCCGATCGGATGTCGTATGAGAAAGTTATGACAGTTTTTGTCTGGCTGCATGAAAATGTCACAAAATTAGAGCTGAAATGAGCTCTTGGTGAGTGATTCACTCTACAAGGGTTTTTATTTGAATTTTGGAAATTTGAAGGGCTTTTTGTGAATTTTTAAAGTTGGAGGGGCATCGATTCATTTCAAAGGAGTTTATTTAAAATTCGATTGGACGACGTAGAGATGCTCCATGTCAGTTAGATCCAGATCTAACACATAATAGTGTCGCGCCGACACGATAGATGCTCCTGCGAGTGTCGCCATTGGTCGGCGCTCGAAAAATTGGTGCTCCATGCAACACAAGCATTTTATGATCCAGTATGTTGCATCCATCATATTCCGCTGATTCGATTTGGAACTAAGGGCATAGATCTCCCCTGCGCTCGATTGACGCATCTAAGCCGGTCTGACAGCTTTTGCTTCACCCTCAACATCAGTACGCAATTTCGACGGTCCAGGATATCCCGACCTGACGAACCAATCGGTGGTTGAAATGCTGTCTGACATGTCAGAACATGAGATTTGTAGGTTCACGTGAGTGCCAATCTGGTGTTGTGCTCATGGACCGCAAGGCTTTGGAAGATTCCTTTTGTTATTATTCTGTTGGCCAACTTGTTTTGGCTATAACTTGGCCAAATGATGTTCGAGTCGGAAGATTCCAGTTGCTATCTCTTGCATTTTGAATCCTCTACAATTTGGCAACCATTTGGGGACGAAGAACAGTGAACCTGTTCTGTTTTTTTGGTGAAAAAGGCTTCTTGGAGGTAGTTGGTGTGTGTGCAATGCTTTGAACCCTTTCGCCTACCTTTGATGGGTTACTTGAGCTTTATTGAGAGTTAGTGAATGCCTAGGATGGCTGTTAGCCATTAGAGAAAGATTGTGAGTTTGGTAAAGCTTCAAAGAAAGCTCTCAAGGTGTGTCTATGTTTTGAAGACTTGTTGAAGGTTGTTGAGGCCTCTTGAAGGGTTGTGGGGCCTTAATGAAAGATTGAAGCCTTGTAATGGTTGTTGTGCCTTTAATGGAAAGTTGAGTGAGCTTGATGAAGCTTTAAAGAAGTTTTTCTTGGTGTGATAGTGTCTTAAAGAGGAGAGAGAAGAGAAAGGGGTTTGACATAGCTTCCATATCCGCTTGAAGATTTAAGTTTCTCCATGTGTAAAGTGAGTTAAAGATTCCAGTGGTTACCAGGGGTTTGCCAGGCTTTAAGATGTCTTTGGAAGCCTTCCTAGATTATTGGTAACTAACACATAAGGGGTTGTAAACCTTCCAACCTTGTATGAGCCTTATTATTTTATTCATGTACTCAGTTATTGCTAGACCTAGGTAATGATTGATTATACTTGGAGCCAAACAAGATGATTGATTATACTGGGCTAGCTAGTGCTAGAACTGTAGGGCATTGATATAAGCCCGTTAATTGTATCTGTGAGCTCTCTGTGGGTGCAGAGTAAGCTATGGATTGTAGCTCCTTTGTGATGGATACCACACATAGTTGTCAAACTATCGCCTAGGTGTCCAGGCGCCCTTGTGATGCCTTGGTCGCCTAAGCACCTCGTTAGGCCTCCCACACCTTGGTTCGCTATGGTGCCACATAAATTGGGGGTTGGTGCTCTCGATAGTTGTAGCTGCCATATTAGGCATTGTAGTGCCTTTTCAGTGGGTGCTGAGAAAGCTGGTGTTAGGTGCTCCCTATCAGTTGTAGCTAATAAAAAAGGAGTGTATTAAGTATATACAAAGCCTAGTGGGGCATTATTCTATGGATGTAGGCAGTCACACACTGTGGCTGTTGAACCGTGTAGATATAGTTTTGTGGTTTGTTTGTGCTGTACATTGTGAAGTGCCATGGCGTGGCTTACAGGATGGATGTGTATAACTGGCAGACTTGGCCACTCAGTAGTAGTGCACATGACTGTGTTTGTGACAATGTGTTTGTGACCAGTGTTGTGTGTCAGCTTAGGGTAGCAGCTTATCTTCAGGGAATTATTTTAGAGGCTCAATGACGGTCTGTGTTCAACAAAGTGGTTCGGTGTATTGAGCAAGATGCAGAAAACAGATGTAGCTTCGATTTGCGGAGAAGCTATTTCTCAACATTGTTACATATCAAACGAGAAGAAAAGAAGGCTACATTTGAGTAGGGAGAAAGGTTGAAGAAGAATGGATACTCAGAAAAGGAGAGAAAAGTATTGGCTACAGATGTAAGGATGAAAACAGATGTAGCCAAAGCGGGGGGAAGAATTTTATTGGAATAATGGTTTGAACTGTCTAGAATGACAGAAGTCTTGCTTCATTTACAAAGTAAAATGATTTACATGAAAGGAAAGAAAGAAAAGAACACAAAAGGAAAGTAGGTGAGGTAGGTAAGGAATGAGTCAGCACTCATATTCCCACATACATTGAACCTAGATATTACAATACTCCCCCTCAAGTTGGGGTACAGATATTTATCATTCCCAACTTGGACATAATAAGATGAAACACCTTGGCAGGAAAGCCCTTGGTAAAAACATCAGCCCACTGGTTTTTAGATGTGACTAATGGAATGCAAATGAGACCTTGTTTTTACTTCTCCTTGATGAAATGATGATTTATCTCAACATGCTTCATTCTGTCGTGCTGAACCGGGTTATGGACAATGCTAATGGTAGATTTGCTATCACAAAAGAGCTACATAGGAAGTTGAATAGGGACACATAAGTCTTGAAGGAGACCTTTGAGCCAAAGAAGCTCACAAATGCCATGAGCCATAGCCTTGAATTCAGCTTTTGCACTGGAACAAGCGACCACAACTTGTTTCTTGCTTCGCCAGGTAATCAGATTCCCCCCTACTAGAGTACAATATCCAAAAGTAGAGTGTCTATCATCAACCGAACTTGCCCAATCGGCATCAGCGTAGGCTTCAATGCCCATATGCTCATGGGGAGACAGAAGGACATTAAGACTAAGAGCAGATTTTAATTAAGGCAGGATCCGATACACAACATCCTAGAGAAGGAGTCATGCATGTATTGGATAACCATGCTGATCGCAAAGGCAATATTTGGTATGGTATGAGAAAGATAAATTAAATGGCTAACTAACCTTTGATATCCACTTTTATCAACCGGTTCCCCATCTTTTTGTGACAGACAGGAATTGGCCTCAAGTAGAGTGTTAGTAGGCTAATACCCTTACATCCTAGTGTCAGACAGTTAAAGTTATACTTCCGTTAAGAGAGGAAGATACCTTGAGTGGAACAAGCAACCTCAATCCCTAGGAATTACCGTAATGGAACAAGGTCTTTAATTTCAAGCTTAATGGCTAGAAAAGTCTTCAAGTGAGAGATTTCAGCAGTATCACTCTCTGTGACCATGATATCATTTACATACATAATAAGAACACAAAAATAAAACAGTAGTTAACTTGCCATTCTTTTAGATTTGAACAAAGTTTAATCAGCATTACTCTGTTTGTACCCCACAGATATCATGGCTCTATTGAAGCGTTCAAATCAAGCCCGAAGAGATTGTTTTAGGCCATATAAGGTCCGTTTCAATTTACAGATTACCGGATCTCGAAGGTTTGAAAAAACTAGGAGGGACATCCATGTACACCTCATTTCTCTCGCCATGAAGAAAGCATTTTTTACATCTAATTGATGTAAATCTCATCCAAGGTTGACTACATAAGAGAAAAGGATGTTAATAGTATTCTTGGCAACAGGGGCAAAAGTTTCTGATAGTCAATGCCGAATGTTTGAGTATAGCGCTTGGCAATTAATCGCGCCTTTTACCTATCAACAGTACCATCAATTTTTTACTACTCCATAAAAATCCATTTGTAGCCTATTGGTTTATTTCACAGAGGAAGAGTAACAAGATCACAAGTCTCATTCATAATATTTGTTACAGTATTAGTAGCCTACTCCATAATAGTTGTTTTCTATTTTTTATAAATATAAGTTACAAAGAGAGGAGCATATACATCAATTCTCTCCATATTATCTTATTTTTCTATTTTTTTACAGTAACATTGTACCTCTTCTGGGTTGTAGAGTAGCCGAGGAAAATACACCAAAGGCCACAAGGGTTGAGCTTGCCATGGTGGTGATGGTTACGGGCAAAGCAGACACAACCGAACACCTTCGGAGGAACAATAAATGTTGAAGCACATAGGAGCAACTCCAGAGGACAGCTGAAGTCAAGAACACGCGAGGGCATCCGATTGATGAGGTAAGCTCGCTCTAAGAATGACCTCACTCTAATAGGGGCAGAGACATGCATCTGAAACATCAAGGACCGTGCAACCTCTAGCAAATGGTGATTCTTGCGTTTAGCCACACCATTTTGAGCAGGAGTGTCCGCACAACTGGTTTGATGAACAATGCCATGCTCAACTAGGTAGGACTGAAAAGATCCATCAATATACTCTGTCCCTTTGTCTGTATGGAGGATAATGACCTTCGTAGCATACTGGGTCTAAATCATCCGATGAAAAAGCAGGAAGCAGTGAAATACCTCATTCTTGTAGCAGAGCAATTAAATTCAGGTGAGATGAGTATGCAGTCAATGAAAGTGGCAAACCATTTATAGCTAATTACCGAGACACATTGAGAGTGACCCCAAAATGAAAGGAGTTATACTGTGTTTATTGGAAATAGGATAAACAGAATGAGTTTGCTTTGTAAAATGCAAGAGAGAAAAAAAAAAAAAAAAAAAAAAAAAACCTCATTTGACTTCCATAGCTTTGAAAACTGAGGAAAAAGCTTGACTAAATTCCTAAAGGTGGATGACCCAAACGGTGATGCCACATACGTAAAGCTGCCAGTGTACTATGGAGCCTATGTCTTCCGGACCGAAGACTCTAAGGAGGGCGCAAGAACGTGCAACTCATCCACTATTTTACCACTACCAATCGTTTGCTGTGTCACTAAGTCCCTAGAGGATACAATGAGAGGGAAAGAAAGTACATGACAATTAAAATTTTTTTTTTTTTTTTGAGTTAGGCTACTAATTGAGAGAAGATTAAGAGAAAAATTCGGTACATGGAGAACAAATGATAATGAAAGGGAGGGAGAGTATTTAATGGAACCCTTCCCAGCAATAGAGGAAAGGGATCCCTCTACAGTCTGAACTTTACCTTTACCAAAACTAGGAAAATACTCAATAAAAGAATGGGAAGAACCAGTCATGTGATTGGTAGCCCTTGAGTCAATGATCCAAGGAGTGAAGCAGTTGAGGCACAGTGACCATCGATGGAAATACCTGAATTGGCAAAATTGGAAGAAGAGGACCTTAGTAGGGAAGCAACGACTGATGCAGATGGAGAAGGGCTTAATTGAGATAGAAGACGACGAAGCTGGTTCATCAAATCATCATGTCCAAGAGGGGCGACATCAACATCAGCAATCTCTGTTTGATGAGCCTAGGCAGAACCAATACTACGATTCCTCCGACGGCCTTTGCCATTAGCAAGGCGACCATGGAGTTTCCAACAGTATTCTTTAGTGTGATGTTTTTTACTATAGAACTCACATTTAATGGGCTTTCTATTTGAATTAGGGCGGGAGCCAGATTGGGAAGAACCGCCCATGCCATAGGAACTCATACTAGAAAATATAGTTGAGCAATTAGGTAGAGCAGGTTGCAACATAGCTGTCCACCTGCTGTCCTCAGACTGGACCATAGTGTAGGCTTGCTTCAAAGAAGGGAAAGGATCACGACTCATAACATGAGCACCTACCCGATCAAACTCCACATTGAAACTGGCCAAGAAACCATAGACACGAAATTTATCCTCCCTTTTGGTGAATTTTGTGGCATATATAGGACAAGGGGCAGGGAAGGCTTCATTAATCCAACTCTTGCTACATTCCTCGGAACTCAGAATAATACTAAAACAAAGAAAACTCCTTCTGCTTTGTATCATGAATTTTTTTTTTGCAGTTCGTACACTTGAGCATCACTGCTTACCTGTGAGTAGGTATCTTTAGCAGTCTTCCATATGCTGGCAGCCGAATCTAGCAATAAATAACCTCGTGCAATGTTCAGATCCATTGAATTGATAAGTTATGACATCACCAGGTAGTTGTTAGAGCTCTATTTGCTCGGACCAGCATCATTAGTACTAGGCTTCTTAGCTTCGCCGGTAAGGTACCCTGAAAAACCATGGAATGCTATAAAAAGAAAACAAGAACAAGACCACATCAAATAATTATTCCCATCCAATTTAATGGAACAACCAGGGAATGTAGGAAAGCCAAAGAAGCTTCGATTGCTAGAGCCCTCGGGAACAATTGATGCAGTTGGTCATGTTTAACTTGACTGAGGCTTAGATAGAAAAAAAAGATTAATCAGAGCAATTCATAGCCGTACCTGACTAATTAAACATCTGCATGGAACATTCGATTTCAATGGAAGGAAATTGAGATCTCAAAATACGGGGTGACAATCTTTAGTATCCCTCGGTGGAAAGTGGAAACCATGGCCACTGAGTGGTTGTCGGGAGGCGGTGCTAGGAGAGGGCTGCCACTAGAAGAAGAGGCGGTGGTGGTAGAAGGACAAGAGGAGTGAGAGAGGCAGAAGGTGCCGGCGGCAGCGCTAGGGTACGAACATCGAGGGAGATTCTCGCTTTTATTCTAGGTTGGAATAATGAGTTGATTTGTCTGGAATGACGGAGTCATGCTTCATTTATAGAGTGAAAGGATTCATGTGAAAGGAAGGGAAGAAAAGTGAAGGAAAGAACATAAAAGGAAAGTAGGTGAAGAATGAGTTAGCACTCATATTCCCACATACATCGAACCCACACATTACAATATCCATAATGCTTTCTCATTGAAGGCAAACTCGTTAAGAGGAGAGAAAAGTAGAAGAAGAATGGATAGAGAGTAAACAAAGAAAAGCATGGAAAAATCTCTCTGGGACTGCAACCATTACTTTCCCGGCTTTTAAGGGCCCTAGGAGGGGTGGACTGAAGTAAGGTCCCAAACATGCAACATTATTGTATGACATACTGCTCATGGATTCAAATTTGCATCTTCACACTAGAAACCCAAGTTTTTACCATCTCACCAAGCGATGGCTCCTATCAAGAAACCTTTCTCTTTATTATGGTTGGATGCAGTGTAGAAACGGACTGAAAGGAGTGAAAAATAGAAAAAGAATGGAAAGAGAGCAAACACACAAGGATAGAGAAATTTAGTTGTGCTTGTAGGCTTTTATTGGTATTTGAAGGAGATTAGTTTTCTCGTGGAATGCACTGATGTACTAAAGTTGGTTTTAGTTAAGAAAAAGAGCATTTTCTTAAGAAGTATTCTGACCTTGTGAAAAAAGGTTGAAGAAAATAAGTCCCTCCCTCTTGTTCTTATGTTTGGGGAAGGAATATACCCAAAGGAGGATGGTTATAAAGCAGACATGCTGAAAGGAACAATAAGCATCGGCTGGTGTGTAACTTTTTATTTCTGCCTTATTCTCTGGTCCACTTGGTTCTGGTCCCCTATTCTTTCTTTCTCTTCAATACACATGCTTCTTAATTATTAAAGTAAAAGAAAACCATCTTTCCTCTCCCTGAAAATAATTTTGGGGCCCCTATTTTTTTTTCTTTTTCCTGGGCTGAACTTCCCCAGGTAGTAATTAAGCCAAGTTTAAGACTTTAAGTATTTAAATGAAAGAGTAAATGGTGATGATCAATGTGTTAACTGTTTTCTCAATCATTGAAGAAATGGTTGTCTTGCAACACTGTATTTTTTGAAATATGGAATCTGGAAAACAACTCAGACAGGACTATTTTATCAGGTCAATGAAGCATATCAGATAGCCTTGAAGATCGAGTTACAACTGAGCAACCTGCATGTAGGTCACTGTGCTGCGGGTTTGAGAGTTTTCCTCTAGGATTCTGTGTGGTTGTCTGGATAGTGAGGGAAAGGGAAAGGAAAGTTAGCTAGGATACTGAGGGAAAGGAAAGTGAAGTAAAGGTAAAGAAATAGTTTCTTGTACTTCTCAAATGTTGTTTGGTTGACTTCGGAAAATGAAGTAAAGAAAACTATTTGAACTGAAAAGACTGAAACTCTGGCCTTATTCTACATGTTGTGTGATCTGTCTGATAAGACCCCAATCTACAACGGTTACTGATTAGACACATAGACAAGTACTTTTGATGTACTTGAAAGAGATTTCAGTCCTTCATTGCATGACACCTTTCCCTTCTTCTTCTTCTTCTCTTTTTTTTTTTTTTTTTTTTTTTTTTTTTTGATGTTGTAATACTTGGTTTCACATTATCGAGATGGTGTCTATTTTGTATTTTTGTTTGGGAAAGTGGCAAGGCAAGCCACTGATTTAAGTTGGGACTATTTTGCTATCACACAGCTAGGTAACAAGAAAAAGCATTAATATTGTAAATAGAAGTACATTGGGATGCATTTGCATGAACATAATTTTTTTTTCGCCTCTTACAATTTTTTGTATTATTTCATATTTTTCCTAATATTTTATGATTTTCCTTTGGAATCTTACAATATTAACAATTTGAGTATGATTCACCTCTTTATGATTTATATTTAAAGGGAGTGGAGAGCCAACACTTACATGGTGGGAAGCCTTTTCAACTTTGTCGTCGTCCCAACTTCCAAATGGAGGAGGATTTAATTGTTGCTATTGTTCTCCAAGTATGTCAGCCCCTTCTTGACTGTTCCCCCAATTGTCATTCTGTCCTCTTTCTTGAATGCTGGTCACTGGCTGTGAGACCCATACAATTGTTGTCCTCCACTTCAGCATTTCTCTGGCTCTCTTGTTCTTCTTCCTGTGCAGCAATTTGCTGGAAAGTGAAACTCCAAACCCCAAACACCTTGAACTAACTCATGCAACCTGAAACTTTAAAACCCACAAAACCCCAAAGCCCACTTTGAATGTAGCAGTAATAGCTGCTGTTGTGCGGTGAACAGCAATGGTGGTTGCTGTGTCCATGAATGTGCTTGTCCTGTGTTGAATGGTTGGGATTATGACAGAGTGGGAAGGGCTGCCTGCTATGTTGGTGCTGGTTCTTTTTCCAACTTTAAAAACACTTTGGTGGAGATAAAATTGCTGAAAGCCTACACCACAAAAGGCAGCACAATGGGTGTCATAGCAGCATAACGAGGAGTGACTGATATCTTTGTTGGTGGATTCCTTCATTTAGATCTTGTTCCTGTGGGAAAGGTCAAGTTAGGCTGAGCTGCTCAAACTTTTGTTGACGTCAAAAGGTTGTCTTGCTATTCTTTTATGTTATCTGACATGGTTCAAGCGATTGAATGTACCATCAATTTATGATTTTAATTGATAGCCACAATCTTGGGTATTCTTACTGAAACAATGGAGAAAAAGGGAGATCTAGATTGTGGGAAAGAGAGAACAGCGAAAGAGTGAGAGAATCAAGGAGGGGGAGAGAAAAGTAGTTTGTACCTCCCCTAACCTCTATCTTTATTTATAATAAAAATAAGAAAAGTAAAAAGGAAAGTTGACTTCTAATCCAAGTCGATATTACAAGTATTAGAAATAGAAAAGGACTGTAACTAAAGCTGGAAAATAAACATCAGTAAGCTAGGTAACACCTAGACTACAAAATAAAATCTAGTAAAACTTTAACACTCCTCAAGCTGGAGCTGGAGCATAAATATCACTAAGACCTCGATTGGAGCAGTTTTGAAGAAATAAGGCATTGAAATTGAACAATGCATTTGTAAACATATTACCACGTGGAGAATTGGAACTTGTGAACATGGTAGAAATCACTTTATGCATAACAGCATCATGGACAAATGACAAATTGACGCATAACAGCATCATGGACAAATGACAAATTGACAATTGACTTCTATATGCTTGGCATGCTACTTGAAAACTGGGTTGCTAGCAAATGTGAGTGGGAGTGGCTGTCTGATTTTCACTACACATAGGAATAGGTTGTGTAACTAGAAAGCCAAGTTTACCAAGACGAGACTTCACCCACATTAATTCTGCTGTAGGATGAGCCATTGCACAATACTCAACCTCGGCAATAGATCGAGCAACTGTAGTCTGTTTCTTGCTATGTCATGTAAGATTGTCGCCGAGAAAGGTACAATAGCCAGTAGAAGACCGACAATCACAATCAGCATCAGAATAACCATAAATATCAATATTTTTTGATGAGGATTATACAGAAGCACCCTTGAGATACTTCAAACTCTGACAAGCGGCATCCCAATGAACTTGTTTCGGAGCCTAGATAAACTGACTAATAGCTCCAACAGAAGAGGAGATATAAGGCTTAGTAATAGTGAATAAGCTTCCCAATAAGATGACGATATTGATGGATATCGGCAAAATTTACATCATCACAGGTAGCCAAATTAAGGTGAGGGTCCATAGAAATATCAACAGGTTTGCAACCTAGCCTACCTGTTTCAGTCAGAATATCAAGGATGTAATTCCGCTGAGAAAGACTAATACCTTTGGTGCTTTGAATTACCTCAATATGTAGAAATTAACAGAAGACACCCAATACGTGTCAAGTCATTTCCAAAAATAATAATTTCATCTACATAGACCACAAGAATAACAACCTTGGAATTGCGGTGATGAACAGACTGAGTGATCGGAATAACATGGTTTGAACCCATAATCAACCACTACTATGGTGATCTTGTCAAACGAAGCACGAGGGGATTGTTTCAGACCATATATGGTTTTGTGGAGTTTACAAACTTTATGGGCAGCAATCTCCCCCTGAGCAATGTACACTGGAGGTTGCTCCATATAGACATCCTCAATTAAGTCGCCGTATAAAAAGACATTCTTAATATCCAACTAAAAAAGAGTCCAATCCAGATTGCCCACAAGGGATATAAGAACCCGAACAGAATTGAGACGAACAACTGTTGAAAAATTCTCAAAATAATCGACCTTATAGGTTTGGGTAAAGCCTTTGGCATTCAAGTGTGCTTTCAGACGTTCCACAATACGATCTGGATTATACTTCAGGGTGAATACCCAAACGACAACAAATCACCTCCTTATCCGGAGGTAAATCAATAAGGGACCAGGTCTGCTGAGAAAGAAGGGTCTGTTGAGAAAGAAGAGCATCCATCTTGGCATCCATAGCCTTCTTCCACTTAGGCCGGGATAAAGTCTCACTATTAGATTTGGGAATATTATTATGGAATAAGGCATAAACAAAGGACTAGTGGGGCAATGGGAGATGTGATGGAGACATATAGTGAGTAATAGGATATGTTATCTGCGGTGGCTGAGTGCAAGAGTGGGTACCTTTATATAGTGCAATTGGAAGATCAACAAACAAGGGGTTTGGTGGGGAGGAGGACGATAAGGGAGCAGTTGGTGGTGCCGGTGAAGGTGAAGGAGCAGGTGCTGGTGGCGGAGCAGAATTGGGACCGGGGCAGGCTGTGGGAGACAACTGTACACTTGGGGAGGAGTTGGAGCCGGAGTTGGTGTTGTTATGAGTGGGGAAGCCACATCAATGAACGGAACCAAGGCCGGAATCGGTGTGTCGCCCGGGAGCCGAGAGCCGGATAATATGGTGTGTTCTCAAAAAATGTGACATCCGCACTAACAAACTATTGCCGGGTAAGAGGATCATAACACCGATACCCTTTCTGAGTGCGAAAGTAGCAAAAAAATCACTTGATCGCACTAGGCGACAACTTGTCAAGGCCAAGTCGAAGGTCATGGTAGAAGCAAGTGCTTCCAAAGGTACGTGGTGGTAAGGAAAACAATGGAGAGGATGGGAAAACTAGGGAAATAGGTGACTGATCTTGAAGAACTGAAGAAGGCATGCAATTGATCAGGTAGCTGGCGGTTAAGAAACCATCACCCTAAAAATAGCGAGGCAAGTGCATATGAAAAAGGAGAGAATGAGTAACCTCCAATAAATGATAGTTTTTACGTTTATCAACCCCATTTTGTGGAGGGGTGTAAGAGCAACTGCTTTGGTTAATAATTCCAATGGAATCAAAAAACAAAGAAATAGCAGTTTAAGTGTATTCAAGAGCATTATCAGACCAAAAGGTTGTAATATTAACACCAAACTAATTCTTGATCTTTAAATAAAATTGTTTAAACATGGTAAAAAACTTTGAATGAACCTTTAAAAAATATAACCAAGTGGGACGAGAACAATCGTCCACAAAGGTTACAAAATAGCTAAAACCAGAACGACTCTTATTCTAATGGGACCCCAGATGTCAGAGTGAATTAAGGAAAAGAGTGCAGGACTTCTGGACACATAACGAGAATGGAAGGATGAGCGGTTGTGTTTTCCTAGTTGGCATGCTTTACACTCAAGAGTATTAGCAAACTTGTAGATTGAAACCATCTTCTGTAACTTGGAGAGAGACAAATGACCCAGGCGATAATGCCAATGTAGCAGAGAAACACCGGTAGTAGTAGGGAGTGTAGCAATGAAAGATGGAATGTTATCCAGATAGTACATCCGTCCTTGTCATGTCCCCACGAATTGTTGCCTTTGCCTATAGATCTTGAAATACATAATAGGTAGGGAAAAATGTGACAAGAAACAGTTAAGGGCCTTAGCCAAAGTACTAACTAAAAGTAAATTCATGGGTAGCTGAGCAACATGAAGAACAGAGGACAATGATAAAGTAGGTGACAGGGATACATCACCCTTGCCGAAACCGTGTGTATTACCATCAGCCCAATAAACATTGGATTGTTGAGGGCAATGGTCAAAAGAAGAAAATACCGAGGCCTTACACATGTGAGAGAAGCACTAGAGTCAACAACCCAAGGGGTAGAGGCTGTGGATGCAAGTAAGACAATAATACCTGTATGAGCCAATGTGGTAGTGGTAGTAGAAGTAGATCTCTGAGTGTCTAGTTGATTGAAATGTGTAAGCATGCTATGGAAATCTTCTAGCATGGGGTGTATGAATATCATCATTGGAACTAGCCGCACCTGCAAACTGAGGAGGAGACCCAAAACCCCCCTGAGGAGGCTTACCATGCTCCACCCAACATCTATAAACCGTATGATTTTGCTTACCACAGTAAGAATAGATACGCATAGGCTGATCAGAATAGCCATGACCACCATGACCACGAGCCCCACCATAGCCTCTACCAAAAGTACCATGACCACGGCTGCAACTAGCGGTAAAGAAGGTGGAATTTTTTTTTTGGTAGAGGTGCCATTAGACTTGGAGAAGGTGGGGTCGACGATGCGCTAAACACAACAGAATGCCTCATTCAAAGTTGCTACTTTATCATCGGCAAGGAGTTGGCTTTTGATAGGCTGTAACTCAGAACTGAGATTAGAGAAGGAGGTAGCCACTTGAAATTCTGCGCACTGAGCCTTTAGAGTACATTCAATTCTTCTTAGATACCTTTGAGGGTGCTATAATATTTTGCAACTGACTCACCGCCCTGCTTACAATTAAAGAGGTACTCATATAAATCATAAACACGAGATAAGTTAGTATCCTGAGCAAAACAGGTCTGTCCAAATGCCTTTGGTAGTAGAGTGGAACATAACATTAGCAGCAGAAGAGGTCTCCATGCTATTAAAAATCCAGATCATGATAGTAGCATTCTCATGAGTCCAAGTAGCATAATTCATATCTTTAGAATAAGGAGGATCATCATTCAAATAAGCCAATTTATCTTTGGCAGTGATATAAATCTTCACAGCCTGCTTCCAGAGTAGGTAATTGGTAGAGCCAATTAGTTAAATGGAAACGATCTGAACATGGACAGTGTATGAGGGGCTTTGGAATCACTCATTATAAAACGAAGAACAATAATCCCAAAAAAAAAAAAAAAAAAAAAAAGAAAAAAAAGAAAGAAAAGAAGTGGTATGCCAATAAATCCAATGGTCAGAACCAAATAGGATATTACCCAAAAAAAAGAGCAACCACGTTAGACAGAGAACATTGGCAGCAGGGGACAGCAGAAAAAAAATTGATAATCAGTAGAACAGAAATATCGATCTTAACAGCAGAGCAGCAGAAACCAAACTCGATAAGTAGCAGCAGAAAATAATAGATAAGTCAGATCCACCAAAAAAAAAAAAAAAAAAAATTTACCGCATGGCAGAAATTCCAGGAAGTATCAAACTGTTGTAAATGGAGCAGATCCTTGCTGGTCAACTCGAAACTCCAGGAAGTATCATTTGCTGTAAGGATCCAGAAAATATCGATCTCCAGAGTTATAAAAAAAAAAAAAAAAAAAAAAAAATCGTGAGCAGCTTATGTACTGACTACTGATCACTGATCAATTAGAACCTGACTGCAACATACTGCATTTTTTATCTGCTACCTGAGAATATCACGAGCTTCTGATCAACCAGAAACTCAACTAGAACTTACTGCTGTTCAATCAGAAAACCAGAACAGAACCTCGATCTGTTTAGGAAAAACAAAGTATCTCGATCTGCTCATCTCAATCTGTCCAGAGAAACAAAAATTGATCTGTTCCCTTATCAGATCCTTGTTATGAGCAGATTGCATAGAAATAAACAAATTAGTCCCCTTGCTGGTAGGCGTCTATGAAACTGGAATTAGTTCTTCAATCCATGGGGACAGCAACAAATAAAACAAAGGAAAAAGGAAGAGGAAGGGAAGTGAAGTGAGAGGACTCTCAAAATAGTGAGGGAGGAAGCAATGTGGTATGATCAGATAAGCTCTGATATCATGAAACAATGGGGAAAAAGGGAGTTCGAGATTGTGGGAGAGAGAGAACAGCGAGAGAGAGTGAGAGAATCGAGGAGGGGGAGAGAAAAGTAGTTCGTACCTTCTCCTCACCTCTATCTTTTATTTATAATAAAAATAAGAAAAGTAATAAGGAAAGTCGACTTCTAATCCTAGTTGATATTAGAAGTATTAGAAATAGAAAAGGACTGTTAAACTAAAGCTACTAAAGCTGGAAAATAAACATCACTAAGCTAGGTGACACCTAAACTACAGAATCGAAAGTAGTAAAATTTTAACACTTACTATGTACATTAATAACCAAAATCCCATGGATATTCCACCTAGGTGGCTCATCAAAGGTTTACAGTTGAGATTGGGAATCAATCTATTGTTCTTTAATCCCACAAAACACTATTTCATCCTGAGGCCTTGGATTGATTTCAAGGGGCTTTTTTTTTTTTTTAATTCTTTCTTAAAATCTTAGATATTATTAGAGATGTCAACATATTGACTTTCTTCTTCATTTTGTTCGTAACACTGATCTTTGCTAACATCAGATGCTGGGCATGTGGTAATCTGGGGTTGAGTCCAAATTGATCATTCTGTAAAATATTTTATATTGTTCTCCCTTTGCGAATAACGTTTAAGATGTGGAATACTGGAATGTGCTCATACAAAGAACGATGAGTAGGTATTTTGAACTATTATGCTGTATTTGTTTGCTTTCTTGGGAATATGTATGAGAAGGGGATTTGTGAATTAAGGAAAAGTGACGGAAGCGGTTTCCTTCACAAGGTTGTTTGGTTGCATATTGAAAGATCTTCCTCAGCTTTCATTTTCTAGTTGAGTCCCACCTTTTTCTTGCTAAACATGTTAGCAGATAAACTTTCCCAAATGATGGTTTTTCCCTAGGAAAACAATCAGAACATTCTACAATTTTTGGGAACAGCTTTCCCTCCTGGTCTTCCTTGGAAAGCAATTGCATGGAGCTTTAGTAAAATTTTCTCATGAGAACACTCCATTGTATTTCATTAGGGGAACCCTACTATGGAATGGGATGCGTATAAGTGGTGGCCCTAACACATATTCAACTCTTACTATGATGCAGAGGTCCACACAATGGGAGCATGCCCACCGGAACGGGAGTCTTGATGCTTACCTAGTAACAAGTATTGGAGCATATTTTTGGAAGGAGGCCATGGATTGGAAAATAATGTGCTTATTAATACGGTGATACCATGTGTCTGCATCTCCCCATCGGGGGAAAAAAAAAATTCTTCCTCCTGGTTCAGTTGCACACTTATGAAGCTGACCACCATATTCAAATTTGTTTTGACCCATTTGCCTGCCTACTTTATCCTTTCTAAAATGGATACTTTTGTGACTTTATGACAAAGGACGAAACTATGGATGAATGCAGTTTCAAAACAACTATGGATTTTGTATTAGATGTTTGTTTTAGTGAATTATTGATTCTTTTGTGTTCCAACGCCCTTTGCTGATATGGATTTTGTTCTAGGTGTTTGTTTTAGACTTTTAGTAAATGATTCTTTTGTGTCCCAACCCGCTTTACTGATATTACTAATTAATATCGAGTTACTTTTTCCATGTCCTCTCCACATGAAAGACCTAACATATGCACTTACTGCTTAAATGAATGCAGGTTATGTTCAGAAGATTACAAGTCGCAAGGATATTAATGTAATGGAGGACTTGGATAATGGAAAGCCTCCCTGACCCACTTGTGCCCAATTAGTATCTTCCCTTCGATTCAGTTTCAGTTTTGATGAGCTCCCATTATTTTTTTGTAATGCGATTTGCTTTTCTTCTTTCTTTGGTTAAATTTTATTCTCTACCAATGATAAAAAGGAATTTCCATCACAAGGAGGGTGGAAGAGATAAGGGGAATGCAAACATATTCCCCTCTTTATGATAGGAAGAATTTCTTCCATTACCTTTTCCCAAAGTGTTCTTTACTTTGAGATTCTATTCTTCCCTTTGCTTCTTTGGCCTACGATCTTCGTATTTTCCATCTATTGTCATGTAATCATGACTTTGGAATCGTTTGCCTCCTAGGAATAGGAATGCTGCAGTCAGAATTGATTATGTTCCTGACTTCAGAAGAGAATCTCTGGTCTGGACAAGATTCCAATACTTGTATTTAAATGACATGTAAAAGTTGGGAAGTGATAGTTTTTTTGAACTTCATTCTCTTATCACTTACAGCTCCATTGGAGAATGTCAAGAGTAAGCTTCCTTGATTTCCGATATGGCCTTTCGAAGAGGTTGCTACCAAAAACCTCCAAGTCGGGGTCGTTCAATTGCAGACAATCGTCTGGCCTTTCATGTACTTTTGAGCTTAATGTTGATGAGATGAAGCGAGTTTTTGATAAATTTGATGCCAACAAGGATGGAAAGATCTCTCAAGAAGAATATCGCTCATTGTTGAAGGCAATGAGGAAGCGAAGTGCGGACCATGAAGTAGCCAAGATATTTCAGGTTGCTGATTTGGATGAAGATGGGTTCATTGATTTCAAAGAATTCATGGATGTTCAGCGCAAGGGAGGTGGGATACGGACAATGGACATACGCAATGCATTTCAAATGTTTGATTTGGATGGGGATGGAAGGATAAGTGCAGAGGAAGTACATGAGATGCTTGGGAGGCTGGGGGAACGCTGCAGCCACAAGGATTGCTTGAGGATGGTGAGAGGAGTTGATGCAAATGGGGATGGTTTTATTGACATGGATGAGTTCATTACCATGATGACCCGTAGCATGTCACCAACTTGAAAGGAACCTGTGGTTGAATTTCTAGTAACTTTGGACTAAAAACCAATTCCCTCAATTTATTAGTTACTATGTTAATTTTTTATTATTAGTAGTTCGAGAGGAACAAATCTGACTTTTTCTTTCTCCTTTGATAGGATATATTGGGGAAAAAACAAATATGAGTTACTGTGATATTCCCTCTCTTCTTGCTCCTGTTAACAAAATCAATAGAACTTGATGCTCTCACTTTTTCTTTTTCCTTTGATAGGATATAATGTCAGGTTTTTTAAACTGCCTGTAGGGTTGGTTGTTTGCTTGACTGGCTTAATTCATGGCCTTCTTTTTTCCTGGTATCAGTTGAGTTCCTTTGATGAACCTCGAGCTGGGTTGTATGAATTGCTTGGCCTTCGAATGGAGGATTTAATTGTTGCTGTTGTTCCAATTATGTCAGGCCCCTTCTTGACTGTTACCCCAATTGTCATTGTCATTCTGTCCTCTTTGCAGGAATGCTGGTCACTGGCTGTGAGACCCATAAAACAATTGTCCCCAGCTTCAGCATTCTTGAGAATAGTTCATCTACATGTACTTGTATTTTTCTTGGAATCTCATCACCGATCAAATCCAGTGGGTCCCACACTCAATAGGTGGGTGGGTCCTATACCACATTGATGGTAATGGGATCCCATGGAAAGTACATGTACATGCAGGTGATCTGAACTCAGCATTCCATGGTACTCTTGTTCTTCCTGTGCAGAAATTTGCTGGAAAGTGAAACTCGAAACTCCAAAGACGTTAAAGTCCCTCATGCAACCTGAAACTTTAAAACCCATGAAACCCCAAAGCCCACTTTGAATGTAAGCAGTAATAGCTGCTGCTGTGCGGTGAACAGCAGCGGTGGTCGCTGTGACCATGAATGTGCTTCTCCTGTGTTGGATGTTTGGGATTATGACAGTGGGAAGGGCTGCCTGTTATGTTGGTGCTGGTTCTTTTGCCAACTTTAAAAACACTTCGGTGGAGATAAAATTGCTGAAAGCCTACACCACAAAAGGCAGCACAAGGAGTGTCATAGCAGCATAATGAGGAGTGACTGATGTCTTTGTTGGTGGATTCCTTCATTTAGAACTTGTTCCTGTGGGAAAGGTCAAGTTAGTGCTGAGCTGCTTAGACTTTTATTGACGTCAAAAGGTTGTCTTGCTATTCTTTTATGTTATCTGCTGTGGTTCAAGCGATTGAATGTACCATAAAAAATCTTGGGTATTCTTACTGAAACAATGGAGAAAAAGGGAGATCTAAATTGTGGGAAAGAGACAACAGCGAGAGAGTGAGAGCATCGAGGAGGGGGAGAGAAAAGGAGAAAAGGAGTCCGTACCTCCCCTTCATCTCTAACATTTTTTATAATAAAAATATAAGAAAAGTAAAAAAGAAAGTCCGACTTCTAATCCAAGTGAATATTACAACTATTAGAAATAGAAAAGGACTCTTAAACTAAAAAAAAAAAACATCAATAAGCTTGGTGACACCTAAACTGTAGAATTAAAACTAGTAACACTCTAACATTCCCCCTTAAGTTAGAGCTTGAGCATAAATATCACAAAGACCCAATTTGAAACAGTTTTGAAGAAATAAGGCATGAAACAATACCTTTGTGAACATTTCATCAAGTTGAGAATTGGAACATGTAAACGGAGTTGAAATCACTTTACGCATCACATCATGAATAAAATGACAATCGATTTCTATATATTTGATATGTTCCTTGAAAACTAGGTTTCTTGCAATGTGATTGGCTGCCCGATTATCACAGTACATAGAAATAGGCTGTGTAATCGAAAAGCCAAGTTCACCAAGAAGAGACTTCACCCACATTAACTCTACCGTAGTATGAGTCATAGCATGATACTCAGCCTCGGTACTAGATTGAGCAACTATAGTCTGCTTTTTGCTACGCCATGTAATTAGATTGTCGTTGAGAAAGGTACAGTAACTAGTAGTAGACGAACGATCACTTTGCACCAGCCCAATCAACATCAGAATAACCACAAAGATCAATATTTTGATGAGGACGGTAGAATAACCCTTTACTAGGAGCTCCTTGAAGATACTTCAAAATCTAACAAACCACATCCTAATGAACTTGTTTCAGAGCTTGCATAAACTGACTAATAACTCCAACAGAAAACAAGATGTTAGGCCTAGTAATAATAGTGAGATAAAAAAGCTTACCATCAAACGACAGTACTGATGGATGTCGGTAAATCCATATCATCATAGGTAGCCAGCTTAAGGTGAGGGTCCATAGGAATATCAACAAGTTTGCATCCTAGTATATATGTTTCAGTTAGAAGATCAAGGACATACTTCCATTGAGAAAGACTAATACATTTGGTGCTCCGAACTACCTCAATGCCTTGAAAATAAACGAAGGAAACCCAAATACTTTATTTGAAATTGCTGATGTAGGTAGGCTTTAGCCCATTAATACGTGTCAATGCATCTCCATAAATAATATTGTTATTCACGTAGACCACTAAACTAATAACCTTGGAATTGCAGTAACGAACAAAAATCGAGTGATCGAAATAACATTGTTTTTGAACCCATAATCAACTGTTGTTTTAAATTTCAGCCGAAACCAGGTAATTTGAGATTGCTTGTATCTGATAAATACTTGATTATGCTAGCTTTCCATTAAATTAGACATTTCTTGAATTTGAATAATATTGAAGGACTTACACTTCGGTCAAACCTTGTTCGGAGTATGCGAATGGTGTTTAAGTCGTCTGAATGAAAATAATTTTTTGGACATCAAAACAAATATTATTTTAGCGGACTCTTGGTTTTTAGTGATGTTTTACTTTAATAGGATTAATAGAATTTTTAGCTTGGAGAAAAAGGCTAGCATTTGAAAGTTCAAAATTGCCTCGCGATTGAAAATCCATTCTTGAAATGGAAAGTTGACATTTTATTCTTTTGAATTTGAATTTTAGATTATTTTTATTGGATTCAAAGAGGGGGGGGGGGGTGTTTTCTTACTTATAAATAATATCTTAAGTAAATGAAATATAAAAGTTAATAAACATTTACTTAACTGATACTAGTTATAAATAAATATAAATATTGCCTATTTATCTCTGAATACAATCCTGGGTTCTAATGTACACTAGTAAACTTGGTCCATACATGTCACACCCCAATTCCGATTGAACCAGAAGTGTGAGTGAACCGTCACTAAACCAACAGTTCACACTAGGATCTCAATAAGACCGTGTCTACTAACACAAACCATTGTACATAACCATAATCAGAATATAAATAAATACAACGAAAGTCTTAAATTAAATGAACTGAGTACTCTATTGATAAATTAAATAAGTTATCAAATTATTCAAATACTAAAACATAAATAAATATCCTTACACTGTTTATAAAATCCAACTGAAACAAATAAAATAAATGAAAACCATTTTAGAGGTACACGCAGTAAGGGCACTCGCATGAAGCGTCATGCTCGTCCTCCCCTGCTTACACTTCCAAGGCAGCAATTCTTCCATATACTGGAGCATCCACGTAGTCCTCCACAGTGTAACCTGCATCAACATCTAAAAATAGTGTGTACACAAGGGTGAGCTCATAACTTAGCTTAGTAAGAAAATCAGACAATGCAACAAACAACATGCATGAGTAACATTCATATTATGGTCTGGTTTTAAGTTTGCAATGTGCTCTAGAAAGGATTGGTGGCCACCGCACCTCTATACACGAGTGTGTGAATCCGTCCAATGGATCAAACACCATTGTCGTCCCACATGCATCCACCATGGAATAGAGATAGAGCTAAAGTGTCCGGATCAAACACCGCCTACACTTCCCCTGATGCCCTACCCATACCAACACGTAAGCCCCTATTGGCGAGGGCTTACAAACTAGGCTCGTAACTAACCAATCCTATATGTCATCACAGTAGGCCCTATCCCAGCACAACTCCCTATGGCATAGAGATAGGGCTCGAGTCTAGTGCCAGGCCGGAGACCACAGTGCCACTTTCTCCCCCTAATACCCTATCCGCACCAAGCATGCTAAGACAAAAGCGATACGAAAAGGTGCTAGTGTGAGGAATGATCCCAGACCCCAGGCCCTTCCCATTCCACATACCAATGAAAATAATCACATGCCTAACAATCACATCCTAGCATATCAAGTATGCATGAACAATATAATAACTAAAGTAAAGATGCCATGTGTGTATGCACAAACACTATTCCATAGAATCATAATTATTAACAACGTTTTACTGTTATTAAGTTATTAGGGTTTAGGTCCGATTCCCTTACCTGACGCTTGATTGCTAGCTTGCTCGGCGTCACAGAATCCAAACTTGCTATCACCAGGTCTTACACGATGTTAGGGTTGAATTAGAATTAGTTTCTTAGGGTTTACGTTGGTCGAAAAACCAACTGGATCAAAATATACCCCTCACAGTGCATATCGATCACAGGTATCGGTCACTGCATTGTGGGGAAAGGTGCGACTGGTATGGTCGACCGGTCCCCTACAGACTAGCTCCCAAGAGGTACAGATTGTAGTACCGGTCGCATATGGTGCGACCGGTATGCCTCTGGAAGACCACCAATTTTGGTCTTCGCCTTCCATCGGTCACCCATTATTGCTTCTAGGGTTTCTCCTATGCATTCTAGGCCTGAGCAATGAGTTAAAGTTGTTTCATGTTCCATTCAAGTCCTAGTTTCAATGATCCTTAGCCTAGAACGCGAATCTAGGGTTCATCGACTGTATTAGGGTTTGACGGCAAATTTAAGGGGATCAATACCTCGCCTTGCATGGTATTGATCAATTCATGATTAATCATCTATAATGCTTAACTTAGAGAGAAAGTTCAAGCACTTACCGTTGGTTCGCAACTATGGTGTTCTTCGTCCAACGGCCAACGGCGGCTCCTCTCCCTCCTTTCTTAGCTCTTTCTCCTTCTTCGATCTCTTTCTCCTCTCTAGGGTTTGTGAGGATCAATCAAGGAGTTTTAAGGAGGTTTAAGGGTCCTTAAATAGACTAGGATAGAGTTTAGGAAGTTTTCCTACGTTAGGAAAGTCCTTAGGCTCGAGATTTGGAAAGCGAGACCCATAGAGATCCATTTTCGGATCTAACCAATCCGCCAGCGCAGACATACCGGTCGACCGGTACCATACAACGGTATGAAAAATATCATACTTTTAGGTCCATTTTCGTACTTGGTTGTCATCCGCTAGTCCCGTCTGGCTCGGTGATGATTGGAAGACCTGTTACGACATGAATTAAAGGTTTAGATCGGGTTCATGGAGTGTGGGTCTTACAATACATACCATTTTGGATGGTTTTTTCTTATACTAATTGAGGAAATATGTGTAAAAAGGATGAGATTATAAGCTACAGAAACAAAATCAAGGCAAAAACCCAACTTCTGGGCCTCGAAACCAATGTTTGAGTTCACCCAGAAAAAATCCCAGATTTTTGCCCCATTATGGCTGAAATTAGTTTCGTTTCAGTTTTGGGGCTAGCTTGTAAACCAAGCGCTAGGGGATTGTTTTAGACCATATATGACTTTGTGGAATTTACAAACTCTATGGGTAGCAATTTCCCAGTGTGCAATGTACACTAGAGGTTCCTCCATATAGACATCCTTAAAGACATTTTTAATATCCAGCTAAAAAAGAGATCAGTCTAGATTGAATGCAGGGGATACAAGAACCTAAACAAAATTAAAATGAGCAACTGCTGAAAAAGTTTCAAAATAAACAAACCCATAGGTCTGGGTAAATAAGCCTTTGGCAACCAAGCGCGCTTTCAAACATTTCATAATACCATCTGGGTTATACTTCACAGTGAATACCCAACAACAACGAACTACCTCCTTACCCGAAGGTGAATCAATAAGGGACTTGGTCTGCTGAGAAAGAAGAGCATCCATCTCGACATCCATATCCTTTTTTCACTCAAACCGGGATAAAGTCGCAATATGAGATTTGGGAGTATGGGATAAGGAATAAGCAAAGGACTGGTGGGGCAATGAGAGATGTGGTGCATACACATAATGAATAATAGGATACGTTACCTACGGTGGCTGAGTGCAAGAGCAGGCCGGTACCTTTATGAAGTGCAATAGGAAGATCAGCAAACAAAGGGTCTGGTAAGGAGGATTGTAAGAGCCACACTTCACTAACCGGTCTAATCGTGTTGTGTCAGGTCTTTCTATTATAACTGGGTCAGGATGAACCAGCTGGAAGGTGGACCACAAAGTCAGGTAAAAGATCACTCTTTCGAGGGATTGTCCGGTTAATAGTTTTAGGTTGTTTGGTCCTGGTATTTTGTGACCAGTGAGTCGATCGATCAGACCTAGATTTGACTCCGTAGTTAAGAAAGTTTTCTAATTTAGAGAGATCATTCTCCTCATTTAGAGAGGACTCTATATGGAGATTTTCTCTCTATATAGTGGACGTCCCTCTATCCTCTCTTACTCTTTTGTTCATTCCCCAAACCCTAGAACTGAGAGAAAGAGAAGAGGAGTAGCAGAAGAAGACTTGGAGAGAAGAAAAACTTGGAGAAAAGAGAAAAGGATTTGTAGAAAGAGGAATTGCCATTGGAACTTCAACCAACCGCAGCAAGGATCAATGGTAAGTACCCTGATTCTGTAGAAGGATAAATTATAGTAAGTTTGTGGATTGGATACCATATTGCAAGGAAGATCAGAATCCAATCCCACGTTTTGATCCAAATATTCTGAATATAGAATTTGTAGTAACATTACAATGGTTAGGATTGGATGGAAGGAATTAAACGATGTATAATGAATCCCATTGTTGAGCATAAAAATTGACTCAGAAGGAATTCGGACTGAAAGACAAACCTGGGATTTGACTCAGGAGTTGTCCTATCCCTTGACCGGTCAACTATATAGGAGATCGGTGAGGCGACCAATGACTCTCGGAAAGTCTACAGGATTTTATTTGGAGGACTCATCGGTCGACCAATGCGTGACCGGTGACTCGATCAGACAGTGTTCGGAGGTCTTATATAAGAGACCGGACAATGAAACAGAGTATAACAACTTGACAGCATAGGATTCTAATTTAATTCTAGTTTAGGCTTTTCAATAGTTCAAGATAGTTTTCAAAGCTTGGAAGAAGTATAAACGTCACCTACAGGTAAGGGAACAAGACCTAAACTAATAGGTTAATAACAATCTACCTTTATTTTTCTGTTAAATTAACTAATGCCATGCTTGTATGATTGTTTGTACATCTCACATGACATCCAATAACTGCTATTCCTATTCATGTATATTTTATTATTTCTTACACTGTTATGATGATAATGATAGGAACATGCATGTGCTTGTGTGTGGTTAGTGTGTTGAATGGGGAGAGATTAGAGCATTAAACCGTTCATCACATTGACATTGTTGTATCGCCGTTACCTTAGCGGAACTAGTATGTCATAGGGGATCAGGGGGTGATCGTGGTGTGTGGCTGTAAGCTTTGCCGCAGGACCCTAGCTCTATCTCTATGGGCGTATTGAGGGATGCTGGGGTAAAGCTTAGATACAAATCTTTGATGACATCTAGGATTGGTTAGTCACGAACCCAGTTTGCAAGCCCTTACCAGTCGGGACATACGTACTGGTATGGGTAGAGTATCAGGGGAAGTGCTGACAGTGTGTGATCTGTTAGGCTCTAGCTCTATCTCTATTCCGTAGTGGGTAATATGGGGCGACAGCGAAATATGATCCATTGGGCGTACTCACACTCTCGTGCATGGAGGTGTGGTTGTAGCCTATCCTTACCATAGCACATTGCAAGCTTATACCAGACCAAAGATATGAATATGACTGCATGCATATGTTTATGCATTATTTTATTTTCTCACTGAGCTATGTTGTGTGCTTACCCTGAGATATCATATTTCTTTTAGTTGAAGATGCAGGTACATACCGTCGTATGAACACGTAGCGGTTATGGATGTGCAGACTGTGTTTCAGTGTGTTTATGCTTAGATTCAAATTCGAATTTTTGACTATGGGACATATAATAGTTTATTTACTATGTTTTGGTTTGCTTGGAGATGATTGGTTTAATATTTACCTATCACATTAGATACTCAGTTCTTTATTAATACAAATTTGCTATTTATTTTATTATCTCTGATTGTGTGGAATGTGTTTGGTTTGGATTGTTGGCACGGTCCTATGTGATCCTGGCTTGAACCGACGATTTAGTGACGGCTTATTCACATTTCTGGTTCATCCAGAATTGGGGTATGACAAGGACGATGAGGAAGGAGTTGGCGGTGTCAGTGCAGGTGGCAGAGCAAGTACCTACCATTGGGGTGTGTTGTGGGCGAAGACTATACACTTGAAGAGGGGTTGGAGCCGGGGCTAGTGCTGTTATGAGTGGGAAAACCACATCAGTGAATGAAACCAAGGTCGAAATCGATGTGTCGGTGCTGGGAGTTGGATAATACGGTGTATTCACAAAGAATGTGACATCTACACTAACAAACTATCGCCAAGTGAGGATCATAATACTGATACCCTTTTTGAGTGTGAGAGTAGCCAATGAAAATACACTTGACCGCACGGGGGGACAACTTGTCCAGGCTAGGCCGAAGGTCATGGACGAAGTAGGTTCCTAGAGATACACGATGGTAAGGAAAATAATGGAGAGGATGGGGAAACCAGGGAATAGGTAACTGATCCTGATTCTTGAACAACCGAAAAAGGCATGCAATTGATCAAGTAGCACTGTTAAGACAGTATCACCCCAAAAATAGTGAGGCAAGTGCATATGTCAAAGGAGAGCAACCTCTAATTAGTGACAATTTTTACGTTCAACAACCCCATTTTGTTAGGGGTGTAAGAGCAACTGGTCTAATAATACCAAGTGAAGCACACAAGGAAGAAATAGTAGTTTGAGTGTATTCAAGAGCATTATCAAATCGGAAGGTTTTAATACTAACACCAAACTAATTCTTGATCTCTAAATAAAATTGTTTAAAAATGGTAAGGAGTTCTGAACAATCCTTAAACAAATATAACCAAGTGGCACGAGAACAATTGTAATCATCACAAAGGTCATGAAATGGCTAAAACCAAAATGATTCTTTACTCTAATGGGAACCTAGGTACCAGAATTAACTACAGTAAAGACTGCAGGACTTTTGGATACATCATGAGAAGGATGAATGGTGGTGTTTTCCCAGTTGGCATGCTTCATGCTCAAGAGTTAAAAGACTTGCAACTTGGAACCATCTTTTGTAATTTGGAGAGAGGCATATGACCTAGGTGATAATGCCATTATAGGGGAGAAACATTTGTAGTAGTAAGCGGCACAACAACGGAAGATGGAATGTCATCTAGATAGTACATCCCATCCTTTTCATGTCCCCCACCAATCGTCGTCTTTGTCTGTAGATCTTAAAATACACAACATGAAGGGAAAAATGTGATTGAACAATTAAGAGCCTTAGCCAAAGTACTAACTGAAAGTAAATTCACAACAGACGAGGGACATGAAGAACTAAGGACAATGATAAACTAGGTGATAGGGATACAACACCCTTGCAAAAAACGTGGGTGGTAGAGTCATCAGCCAAATAAACATTGGATTGTTGACAAAAATGGTTAAGAAAGAAAAATACTAAGGCCTTACCAGTCATGTGAGAAAAAACACCAGATTCAATGACCCAAGGGGTAGATGCAAGTAAGGTAGTAATAACTGTATGAGCCAATGTAGCAGTGGAAGTGGAAGTGGAAGTGGAAGTAGATGTCTGAGTATCTAGTTGATTAAGACAAAGTAAGCATGCTATAAGTATTCTTTAGACACAGTAACAGAAGAAGATGAGTCTTCGTCGGTGGTAGCGGCGGGTGTATGAGTATTACCATCAAAACTAGCCATACTTGCAAATTGAGGAGGAGACCTGGAAACCCACTAAGGAGGCTTGCCATGCTTTACCCAACATTTATCAACCATATGATTATTCTTAATAGAATGAGAGTAAATATGCATAGGCTGATTAGTCAAGCCACGACCACCACGACCATGACCCCACCACGACCTCTACTAAAAGTGCCACAACCATGGCCACTACTGGACGTTAATAAGGTGGAATTGTCTTTGGTAGATGCGCCATTAGACTTGAAGAAGGCGGAATCGACGATGTGCTAAGCACAGCAGAAGGCCTCATTTAAAGTAGGGACTTTATCACCGGCAAGGAGTTAGCTTTTGATAGGCTGCAACTCATAATTGAGACCAGAGGGGAAGGTAGCTACCTGAAATTCTACACATTGAGCCTTCAGAGTAGTAAGGTCGTCAGTAGTAATAGGTTGGTTGACATTCAATTTTTCCTAGATACTTTTGAGGGTACTATAAAATTCTGCAATTGACTTGTCGCCATGCTTACAATTAAAGTGGCGCTCATATACGTCATAAACATGAAATAATTTAGTATTTTTAGTAAAACTTTCCTGCAAGTCTATCCAAATGCATTTGACAATAGAGTGGAACATGATATTAGAAGCAATAGTGGACTCAGACCATGACGGTAGCATTCTCACGAATCCAAGTAGCATAATTCGTATATTTAGAATCAAGAGGATTATCATTCAAATAAGCTAGTTTATCTTTGGTAGTGATATAAATCTCCACAACCTGCTTCCTGAGCAGGTAATTGGAGGAGATAGTTAGTTTAATGGAAGTGATTTGAACATGGATAGTGTCTGAGGAGTGGTAAGGAGTGAAGGTTAGTTTTATCATTTCACAATACCCATAAAGGTATTTTTGACCTTCAAAACTACATTTCGTGCTCACATCAACAACTAACAGAAAAAATTTAACGGAATGGGCCTCTGTATAATAATTTTTGGCATTTAGGAGTAGTACATGTAATTGTTGTGAACTTTAGGGTAGTAGTTGTATTTGGAACTAAGTCTAGGGGTGGTACGACTAATTTTTCCTTCTATTTATAATAAAAAATATGAAAAGTAAAAAAAAGGAAAATCGACTTCTAATCCATGTCGATGTTTCAAGTATTAGAAATAGAAAAAGTCAGTTAAACCAAAGCTACTAAAGCTGAAAAATAAACATCACTAAGCTAGGTGAGACCTAGACTATAGAATCAAAACTAATATAACTTTAACAATTACTATGTACACTAATAGCCAAAATCCCATGGATCTTCCACCCAGGTGGCTCATCAAAGGCTTGCCGTTGACATTGGGAATCAATTTATTGTTCTTTAATCCCCCAAAACACTGTTTCATCCTGAGGCCTTGGATTGATTTCTAGGGATTTTTTTTTTTTTGAAATTCTTTCTTAAAAGCTTAGGGATTATTAGAGATTGTCAACGTATTGACTTTCTTCTTCATTTCATTCGTTACTGATCTTTGCTAACATCAGATGCTAAGCATGTGGTGATTTGGTGTTGAATCCAAATTGATCTTTCTGTAAAATATTTTGTATTGTCTTTCCTTTGGCTGTGTTTGGTAGCAAGGGAAATTGAAGAGAAGGGAAGAAAATTTTTTTAACTTAAAAAAGAAACTTTTATAGTTGCAACATAAAATGATTGTATAAACTACCTAATTTTCTTAACATATTTAGTAATGATATTAATAAGATGTAAAATTTATTTTACTTTACAAATGCAAGGGATTTGAATGCAAAGTGAAGTGTAAATTAATTACTAAATAAAGAATGACGGAATGTTTTGGAATTAGTTACATAGTAAAATGATAGCATGCGTTGTAATCATTACAAAATTTTCCTTTTTAAGTTAAACAAATTTCACTTCCATTCCCTTAAATTCCCCTTGCAACCAAATATAACGTTTGCGAATAATGTTAAAGATGCGGAAGGTGGCGAAGGGGATTTGTGAGTTAAGGAAAAGTGGGGGAAGCGGTTTCCTTTGGTTGCACATGGAAAGATCTTCCTCAGCTTTCATTTCCTAGTTGAGTCCCACCTTTTTCCACAGGAAACGTGTTAGCAGATAAACTTTCCCAAAGGATGGCTTTTCCGTGGGAAAACAATCAAACATACATTATAATATTTTTGGGAGCATTCCCACCGAAAGAGGAGTCTTGGTGCATACATAATAACAACTATTCAGAAAATTACAAGTCGCAAGGATATTGAAGTAAAGTAATGAAGGACTTGGATAATGGAAAGCCTCCCTGACCCACATCCCTTTGATTCAGTTGTTTCAGTTTCGATGAGCTCCTATTGTTTTTTTGTAATGCGATTTGCTTTTCTGCTTTCTTTGGTTAAATTTTATTCCCTAGCTATGTAAAGGAATGTCTATCTCAAGGAGGGTGGAAGAGAAACGAGGCCTGCAAGCATATTCCTTTCTTTATTATAGAAGAATATCTTCCATCACCTTTCCCAAAGCCTTCTTTACGTTGAGATTCTATTCTTTCCTTTGCTTCTCTGGCTTCCTATCCTCGCATTTGTAATTTTGCCTTTGGAATCTTTAGCCTCCTCGGAATAGGAATGCTGCAGTTAGAATTGATTATATTCTTAACTTTAAAAGAGAATCTCTGGTCTGGATTATATAGTTCCAATACTTGTATTTAAATGACATGTATTAGTTCAGAAATCATAGTTTTGTTGAGTTTTCATTCTCTTATCACTTACATCTCCATTGGAGAATGTCAAGAATAGGCTTCCTTGATTTCCAATATGGCCTTTCGAAGAGGCTGCAACCAAAACCCACCAAGTTTGGGTCCTTCAACAGCAGACAATTCTCTGGTATTTCACGTGCTTTTGAGCCGAATGTTGATGAAATGAAGCGAGTTTTTGATAAATTTGATGCAGACAAGGATGGGAAGATCTCTTGGGAGGAATATTGCTCATTGTTGAAGGCAATGGGGAAGCCAAGGGTGGAGCGTGAAGTAGCTAAGATAATTCAGGTTGCTGATTTGGATGGAGATGGGTTCATTGATTTCAAAGAATTCATGGATGTTCAGCGCAAGGGAGGTGGGATAAGGACAATGGACATACGTAATGCTTTTCAAATGTTTGATTTGGATGGGAATGGAAAGATAAGTGCAGAGGAAGTACGTGAGATGCTTGGGAGGCTGGGGGAATACTGCAGCCACAATGATTGCTTGAGGATGGTGAGAGGAGTTGATGCAAATGGAGATGGTTTTATTGACATGGATGAGTTCACTAACATGATGACTCGGAGCATGTCACCAAGTTGAAATGAACCTTTGGTTGTTGAATTCCTACTAGCTTTTGACTAAAATTTATTGCCTCAAGCTATTAGTTACTATATTAATGTGTTTTTCTTTTTTTAATATTAAATAGTTGAGAGGAACAAATCTGTACAAGTTTTTATGCAAAAAGAAGAAAACTTATTGGTTTGGCTCGTACTGTTTTTTATGGGGAAAAACAAATATGACCCACTCTCTTGTTCCTCCGGATCCACATTCTCTCCTCCCATAAGTTCGGGAGGAGGGGGACACTTCTATTAGATGATCGACATGTGGGACTTGAGTGAATCTGAACTGACACCCTCTATCGGTTCGGCTTGTCGACTCAGTGTCGATTCGGATAGAGGACTCGAATTCACCCGACCCCACGTGTCGATCATTCAACGGGGGCATCCCCCTCCTCCCAAACCTCTTAGAGGAGAAGATGTGAATCCATGTTCCCCCTTTTCTTGCTCCTATTACAAAATCAATAGAACTAGGGCAAAAGATCGTATATTATTGTTCAATCCCTCCAGCCATTATATCACAGCTAGAGTCCCGAGAGAAGATGATCCGAACACTAGAACTTAATGCTCTCACTTTTTCTTATTCTTTTTCGTCTGATAGGATATAACTTTAGGTTTTTTTTAATCATTTCCTATAGCATTGGTTGTTTGCTTGACTGGCTTAATTGATGACATTTGTTCCAAGGATCAGTTGAGTTCCTCTGATGCGCCTTTAATGTCCTTGTCGTGCATCAACTCTTCCTTTGTAAATGATCTTTATAATGCAGAATTGTCAATCTTAATTCTTGAATGAACTCAAGTTGGTAGCCCTTGAGTGAGAGAAGGTTATCATTGGGTATAAATAATATCAACCAACCCCCTGCCCTTGGGGACATAATTGTCTTCTTACCAAAATGACATTTAGGGGCACATCGGGGGATTACTCGCAAAAGTCTGGGGCACAATTGACCACCGCTATTCTGCACTTATACTACAATGGTGTGTGAGAACCACACCAGATCCCTATAAATAGGATATGAATCTCAAGGTTAATCTATTTTTTAATCATCTTACTTTTTACTGTTCACACATTTATTATTGTTTGCTTCTCGGCGTTTTGACTTAAGCATTGTAGTGACCCCCGGACCAAATGTCTAACCACTGTTGTGTTCTTTTCATTGTCGTCTACAGATGGATCCCACCTCGGAAGATCTCAGTGGATCCAGTAGCAACAGCTATGAAATAAATATGCCTTAATAGATTGGAAATAAGATTAGACTCCAAGTTTTCCAACCGCATACTTTCTTTCGAATCTAAGCTTCAGCATTGTTGATCAATGGTGATTTGTGTATTTGCAGCTTTATAGATCCTACCTCAATCAAACAAACCTATAAAACCTCTATTCAAATGACAACTAAACATATATATACAGAGCCAGTTGTCCAAACCCACAAGATGAGAATTCATTTCACAACCTCAACATGGCAAGATCCTAAGATGGTGTTTCTCTATAAAAGATGGAATGTAGTTGCTTCTTCCACACCCTCATACCCCTCCTAATATTTGTTCCAAATTGGAACAATGTAACCAGGGAATATGGTATCGTTTCAGGTGGCTGGTCGATACAATTATGGTTTCTTAGGCTCCATTTGTTATAATGTAGAATGATGAAAAAATAAAATTTTCTTGTAAAATAAGATTTGCATGAAAATTTTTATAACAAAACAAACAGAACCTTAGGAGAAAGATTTCAGAGGTAATGACTATAAGTTTCCTTAAAAAACGGACTGGGTCTTGGTTATGGGGATTTGAACTAATGGGCTGGGCCTCCTCAGTTACTTGAAAATATCCTGTTTGGCCCACTTGCTCTTATCTAATTAACCTCTCCACTTAGCTAGACAGATTCGGACTTGGATTTTCTGCAGCTGTGGAGCCATTGGCATAATGGCCGATACCTGACCAATAATAGCCGATACCCATATCCAGTACCTTTTTAGTATTGGTTAGGTATCGGTCACTATTGGCCATTTATCGATCAGGTATCGGTATCCATTCCTATACATTGGCCAGCGGTGTCTGTATCATACACTTCGATAGCATCAGGCGATCTGATCCAAATACCTAAAACCATGCATGAAATTCCACCAGTGAAACTTGGGCTGGGCGTGTGGTTGGTATATATTGTATCACTTTTAATCTTTCAAACTCTTCTCCAGAGACAAAGAGCTGTGTTAGATAAAAGCGATGGGGACAATTCTGGCTATTGGATCTCTACAAACTAGTCTAAATTGCTCATGTATCAAATTTCACACTCAAATTTTGATAATTAAAAAATTTGATTGTTTTCTTTTGCCACTTGTCAAACTTGATTCGTGTAATGTATTGAAATTTGACATGTAAGCAAAAGGCTTTGGGGTCCATCAACCCCTATCACCTAATACTATTCTCATATATGGTGATGAAAGATGTATGTTCATATTTTATAGATGATCATTTACGCACACTAAAAAGTTTTTACTGACATACAAATATTGAGGCAACAAATCATGGATCTTAAATTGATCAATGTAGTAAGGGAAGGAAACATTGATGGCCTTAATCAATTCCACGAAGAAGACCCCAGCATCTTATATCAAGTGACTCCTGTGGGGAACACATTCCTCCATATAGCAGTTAAGTTTGGGCACCCTAACTTCCTAGTAGAAGTTTGCAATCGATGTCCATCATTAATTACTAATGAAAACCGATGCCATTTTATAGGAAATTTTCGTTTCCATGGTTTTGTTCTAATGGGCTTATCAAAACGGTCATTCATTTTGCGTTTGTAAAAATTTGGTTTTAACAAACTGATCATTGGATTAATTGTACATCTTATAATTAACTATTTCAAGGTCAAATTCAATCAAATATTCTCTTATATATGTTCATGCGTTCATTATTTTTATTGTCAATGTACCTTTTTTTAAGCCCTAAATTTTTGAAGTTTTATTTTTACTACCATGACTATAGATATTTTTACTTAGATGTAGGTAAGGGATTTAGAATCTACCGTTGCACAAAATTTGGACCCCTTCAAGCTACCTTTATAAAGTACACCCCCACTCCAAAAGGGTGCAAGTTGAACTGAAAAATTAGACCAAAATCCTTTGTAGTGATTGCCAGTGACAATGAGGATCCTAGAATTTCAAAGTGCATCGATCGAGATACGTGTCAATGCATTTTGAGGGGCTAAGATCTCACTACTCCTTGGCGGTCACTATAGAAGATTTTTATACTGAAAAACCTATACCTACTTGATTTTCTACGCTTGTGTTGGGATTTTCATCCTCTCAATTGGGTTAGGGTTTAGAAATTCCAGCCTAAGGTCTATTCAAACTAGCTTAATGTCATAGGTAATCGGGTATGGCTCACATCCCAATATGCATGCACTTGTTGGCATCCAAATCCTCTCCTTCACGGCTCCTTGGCTACCACCCCATCCAACCGTTGGAGGGGTAAGCCGGCTCAAACTCCAACCCCCTCCAACAATTGGATGGGGTGAGAACCAAGGAGCCATGGAGGAGAGGATTCGATTCCCACTTGTTGAGGGTATCAATTCTCCACTTACAAGCCCAAGATACTTCCAAGGGAAGGTTGGGACCTAAAAAAAATCCTCCTCTCATATGAGATATCAAATCATATTTTGTTGGGTAAATTATTAGAACCTCCTTCATACTTAGATTTAATTATACGCAGACCCCTTAGTAGTTTAGAAATTACACTCATTCCTTATTAGCAAATGGTGTTAGCCTTGGATGATGAATTGATTCATTTATCCTTAGGTCACAAATGCTGGTATTACCTGTTTCGCTTCATTTCATTCAGTCTCCCCCACAGATCTCATCATCAAAACCCCAACCAAAATCAACGGCGATCTTTCCTTGCTACACCGACAACGCCGTCTTTCCTTGCTCCAACCATCTCTCACAAAACACAGAAATGGAAAAAGAAAATAAAATACTTAAATCTAAATTCCATGGAACTTAAGAGTGGCTGCTCTTGAATTCACAGAGAACCTCTCATATCGAGTTTCTGTTTGAGACGATATCTTCGGTTTCGTTTCGGTACTGTGTTTCTGTTTGTCTGTAGTTCAACAGTAGAAAACGAGCCATAATCTAAATTTTTCGGCCATCGAATTGAAGAAGGTTGGACTTTGATTATATTCATCTCTGAATTCCTTCAAGCTCTACCCTGCAGTTGTGCCAGATGAGATTTGTCATGGCGATTTTAAAATTTTTATTTTTATTTTTATTTTTAATTTGTGATACATATGAAAGATGCAGTACCAATCCAAATCCCAAGAAAACAATCAACATCTATTTATGAATTATAAGAACATTAGTGGAAGAGTCTCACTTGAAAAGCTTTAGACCTGAGAAAGAGGGAGAAATACAGAAAGAAGCAGATCTGGGATTCTTGCGTTCACTGCGAGGATGTAGTCCATGGTAAGGAACGTGGCTGTACCGACACCGAGCTTGGTTGTGAAAATTGAGCCACATTTGGTTAGTCGCAGGTCGGGGTGATGAGTGGGGGGGTGAAGAAATTTGCAAGATGGGTCATAGGCGGAGAAGAAATCGCCAAAGAAGAAGAAGAAGAAGGGGATAAGGAGATGAGGGTAACGCCCATTTTTATTTGAAATGGGCAAAATTAGAAGAACTTCACTACTACTTAATAGTAGTTTGGACATTTAGGTTAATATGATCAAATGCCCTCAACCACTAACTAACGTCTAACAAATGGAGTTGAGTTGAGCGTAATCTCATTCTTCAAATAAGGGAGGTTCGTGTAATTTCTAAACTACATGGGGAGTTGTGTTTAATTAAACCTGAGTATAAGGGAGGTTAAAGTAATTTATCCTATTTTGTTTGGTTGGTTTCAAACTCTCAGCCAATCCTTGATGTACTCCTTTAAAATAATAATAATTCTTGACAATGACATAATGATAAATTATTTTTAAAATGTTTATGAGAATTTGCTCCTGATTTAAAAATAAAAAATATATAATTAATAGAAGATATCATGTTTTAAAGACACATAGAGGTATCATATAGACAATCCTTTTTATTTTTATTTTTTTTATTTTTATTATTATTATACTAAAATGTTTCAAGAAATCCTCATGTATTTGGAAGGCAAGCCTTATCAAGGCTTAAAGGCTTGGATATGGGTTGGGTTAGGGTACGGCAATTAAATCCAATAGTATTTCTGGTCCTAACTAACATATGTTTAGCCCATGAACCATGGCCCATTCTTGTAATCGTTGCAATCCTACGAAGGCCAGTTGACAGTTCTAGATATTTTTCAGGTTAGCTTCAGGCCACCCAAGTGGTTTCTGTCTTCTTGTATAAAAACTGAACTCTGTAGTTCAAACAGTTTATTAAGGAAAATTACGTAACAGTCAGTGTTGTATTTTATCATTTTTCTATGAACTAAAGTTTTAAATAAAAGGACATATGTTTTGTTTTGATTTTCTCGGTATGAGGCTAGTGAGGTGAGGTTAGTGATGTTAGAACCCAATACCGTTTGGATGGGCTGGGTTTAATTTGGCTTCTATTAGATTGGTAATGGTTTAACCCGTTTGATCCGAATATGTTGGGTTAACCTGTTTGACCCTGATCCATTAGTGAAGTGTA
The DNA here is from genome assembly GCA_028583415.1 of Protea cynaroides. Classification (NCBI taxonomy): domain Eukaryota; kingdom Viridiplantae; phylum Streptophyta; class Magnoliopsida; order Proteales; family Proteaceae; genus Protea; species Protea cynaroides. Next base: position 17,694,513 of record CM053271.1, on the reverse strand, counting down.
TTTACAAGAGACACATTTTTTGTTTGTAAAGGCATGTTGGTTCGGAGAGACACACCCTACCCTCAAGGTGTCTTGAAAAGAAATGTTCTCTTTTATAAATAGGAAATAGAGAAGCTTTAAAATATATATAATTATAAGAACGATTTACTCGGTGCTCTCTCTCTCTCTCTTTCTCTCTCTTCCCCTTTGTAAGCACATACGACCGAGGGTATTCCCCATTGTTTTCCAAAACATTGTCTTTGGAAAATTGCATTCCGGTCTTGCATTTGACCTAAGCATGCACAACTCTGACGTATTTGAAGGGGTGCATCAAACAAGTGCATGTTTGCTATTAGAAACCAAAGCTGTTTTATCTTGGAATCAAATTTGCATTATAACCTGGTTGTACTTGTGGGGGCAAATACTGACTTAAGAACAATACCAACCAATTGTGAAACAATCTAACCTGTATCGTCATCATCTTGAGTGACTCTCTCTCTCTCTCTCCCCCTATTTTCTTTAACAGATCATTGAAAACGTTAAACAAATAAATGGTTTTCATTTAAAGTTCTTCTTTCGTGTTTACTAAAATCTAAAGCCAGTACAGTTTGAGATTTTATATGACACCATTCTGGTATTGTGGAGAACATCCCTGATTTTTCTTATATAATGTTGATTATTAAACCTAGTAAGGTGTATCATGACCCCCCCCATTGTTCGAATACTATTTTTCCTTAAGGAATGATTAAAAGTTGCAATGGGATTATGCTATCAGTCAGTAAGTCTCGATGTTACCGAAGAAAGACACTGACTATCAAATTATATATCTCTAACCTTCGTTTCCAAAGTCCGTGATAAATGGCTTTTAACCTTTAGATTAGAGAAGTGCCAGGTGGTCCTCATCGAGCGGCCACTGACTCGCCTTCCTTCAATATCCATACAAGTGGGAGAATAGTGATTGTGTCGCTTCTGTTTCTTCTACTGATCTTGTCATTGTTTGTGATGAGAATTTTATCAACTTAGCATGCCATGAGACAAGTTGGATTGTTGACAGTGGAGCTTCGCATCATGTTACTTCAAGAAAGGAGTTCTTTACTTCTTACACTTCTGGTGATTTTGGTATCTTGAAGATGGGTAATGATGGCTTGTCAAAGGTTATTGGTTTTGGAGATGTTTCTTTGATGACTAACAATGGAACAACTTTGTTATTAAAAGATGTGAGACATGCTCCTGATGTTCGACTGAACTTGATATCAGCGGGGAAGTTTGATGATGAGGGTTATATCAACACCTTTGGTAATGGAAAATGGAAGCTCACAAAAGGCTCTATGATTGTAGCTCATGGTAAGAAGTATTCCAGCTTGTATGTAATGGAAGCTAAACTTTCTAATGATGCAATTACTGTGGTGGAAGAAGATCATGTCACCGAGTTATGGCACAAGAGGCTTAGTCACATAAGTGAGAAAGGGCTTAATCTTTTGGCTAAAAAGAATTTGCTTTGTGGATTAAAGAATGCAAAGTTGAAAAGGTGTTCTCATTGTTTGGCTGGAAAACAATATAGAGTTTCGTTCAAGAGTCATCCTCCTTCAAGGAAATCAGATCTATTAGAGTTGATGCATTCTGATGTTTGTGGCCCCTTGAAGGTACATTCTCATAGTGGTGCTATCTATTTTGTGACCTTTATTGATGATCATTCTAGAAAACTCTGGGTTTATACTTTGAAGACCAAAGATCAAGTACTTGGTGTGTTCAAAGAGTTTCATGCATTAGTAGAAAGACAAACTGGGAAAAAATTGAAGTGTATTCGATCAGACAATGGTGGTGAGTACCGTTGACCATTTGATGAGTATTGCAGACAACATGGTATTAGACATCAGACAACTCCTCCAAAGACTCCTCAGTTGAATGGTGTTGCTGAGAGGATGAACATAACTTTGATTGAGAGAGTGGCATGTTTGCTTTCAGATGCACACTTACCTAAATCATTTTGGGGTGAGGCTTTGCTTATCGCAACACATGTTATTAACTTATCTCCCGCGTTTATTTTGGATGGTGATGTTCTCGACGAGTTTGGTCTGGCAAAGATGTATCATATGATCACTTGAAGATTTTTGGCTGTAAGGCATTTGTGCATGTTCCTAAAGACGAGAGGTCAAAGCTAGATGCTAAGACACGACAGTGTATCTTTCTTGGTTACGGTCTAGATGACCTTGGTTATAGGTTGTATGATCCAAATTGAGAAGAAACTTATTAGAAGCCGTGATGTGGTGTTCCGTGAGGATCGGACAACTAATGATATTGAAAAGGCCAAGAAGACTATGTCTATCGATAGTGGTGACTTGACTGATTCAGATACAATTACCTTGGGTATGCCAAATCCAGTTCATGATGATACAGAGATTGATACTCATGGTGTTCAACTTGCTAGTGATAATGTAGAGGATGTAGATGATGTAGATGTTCCCTCTGATGATTTTGTTGATGATCAACAGCATGTACCTACAGTTCCACCAGTGGTTCCACAAAGAAGGTCTGAAAGAGTTCATCAACGTTCTACAAGGTATTCTCCAAATGAGTATGTACTTAATTATGTACTCTTGACTGATGGGGAGAGCCCGAGTGCTATGAACAAGCTATGAAAATTGAAGACAAGACTAAATGGGTTGATGCTATGGAAGATGAAATGAAATCTTTGCATGACAACCACACCTTTGAGTTGGTAGAGTTACCGAAGGAAAAAGGGCTTTAAAGAATCGATGGGTTTATAGGTTGAAGCAAGATGATAGTTCTTCACACCCACGATATAAAACTAGGTTGGTTGTTAAGGGCTTCAATCGAGAAAAAGGGGATAGACTTTGAAGAAATTTTTTTCTCCGAATTGTGAAGATGTCTTCTATCCGAGTTATTCTTGGCTTAGCCGCCGTCTTGATTTGGAAGTTGAGCGGATGGATGTGAAAAACGCTTTTCTTCATGGTGATTTAGAAGAAGAAATCTACATGGAGCAGCCGAGAGGGTTTCAGAGAAAAAAGGAAAGAGGAACTTGTGTGCAAGTTGAAGAAAAACTTGTATGGTTTGAAACAAGCACGAGAGGCAAGTGGTATAAGAAGTTTGAGTCTTTATGGGGGAGCATGGCTATAAAAAAGACTACTTCGATCATTGTGTATTTTTTCGTAAATTCTCGATGATGATTTTATTATCTTGTTGCTTTATGTTGATGACATGCTTATTATTGGCCGGGATGCTTCTAGGATTGAAAGGTTGAAGCATGATTTGAGCAAATCTTTTTCTATGAAAGATTTGGGGCCAGCAAAACAGATTCTTGGCATAAAGATTGTACGTGATAGAAAGGCTAAGAAGTTATGGCTATCACAAGAGAAGTATATTGAAAAGGTACTTAAAAGATTCAATATGAATAATGCTAAAGTAGTGAGTACTCCTCTTCCTCCACACTTTAGATTAAGTATCAAGCATAGTCCTTCTACTGAAGAAGGAAAAGAATATATGCAAAAGGTTCCTTATGCATTAGCAGTGGGTAGTTTGATGTATGCAATGGTATGCACTAGGCCAGATATTGCTCATGCCGTTGGCATAGTCAGTCGATATCTTTCTAATCCAGGAAAAGAGCATTGGAATGCAGTGAAGTGGATTATGAGATATCTTTGTGGCACCTCCAATTTGAAGCTTTGTTTTGGAAGTGAGAAACCAATTCTCACTGGTTATACAGATTCAGATATGGCAGGGGATGTTGACTCAAGGAGGTCTACTTCTGGTTACTTGATCAATTTTGCAGGGGGAGCAGTGGCTTGGCAATCTAGATTGCAAAAGTGTGTTGCGCTGTCTACTACAGAGGCATAATTCATTGCTGCTACTGAAGCAAGTAAGGAGTTAATTTGGATGCAAAAATTTCTACAAGAACTTGGTTTTACACAAGAGAGGTATGTGTTGTTATGTGATAGTCAGAGTGCTATTCATCTTGGTAAGAATTCAACCTTTCATTCTAGGTCCAAACATATTGATGTGAGGTATCATTGGATACCCGATGCTTTGGATGATAAATTGCTAAAACTTGAGAAGGTTCATACGGATGATAATAGTGCTGATATGTTGACAAAGTCTTTACCAAGAGATAAGTTTGAAACTTGTTGCTTGATCGCCGGTTTGGCGAGTTCCTCCACATAGTTGGGAGGGGAAGATTTGTTGGGTTTTTGGGCTCCCTTCCTATGTGGAAAAGGCCCAAACCTTTGTATGTTTTAAGCCCATTTAAGCCCATTCTTTTTACCTTGTATTTAATCTTTTAAATAGGGCAAAAACGAATTAGGGTTAGGGTTTAGCATCATAAGAAGAAGAGAAAGAGAGCAGCAGTTTTTCTGGGCGTAGGTGATTTGCGCAGTCGTGATCAAGCCGACGATCGGGAGGTCATCCGTGGTCCGATTGAGCTGATTTTTGGAAAGCAGGTAGAGGACACATAGTTCGTCAATCTGTACGGTCAGATTTTTTATTGGAGTTTTCTAAGTCAAGTTATTCGCTCCGTACAGTAGCCTCTGTTTCTTTGGGTGAAATTTCTACATCTCTTTGTTTCTTCGAGTAGTAGTTTTACTTCTTGTTGCTATTGGGGTTGTATACCCATTGAAACTAGGTTTTGTAACCTCTATTGATAATAGTGAAGTTTCGATTTGGGCTTTAGAGTCCCGTGGTTTTTTACTCTTCGATTTGAAGAGGTTTTTCCACGTTAAATTCTTGTGTCTCATGTGTGGTTGATTTATATTCATTATTTGCACATATTGTTAGGGCTGAAAATATTTTTGTGATATACTTGTTATCTTCTCATAAGTTCGATCAGGTGTGGGAGTGATTTTTCCCTAACAAGTGGTATCAGAGCACTTGTTAGGATCGGAGACGCAAACAGAAAGAAAAACACGAAGAATTAACGTGGTTCAGCACCCCATCGTGGGATGCCTACGTCCACCAGAGAAAAGAGTGACTTTCTTCTATTCCCAAGAACAGTCTACAAAATTCTCTACCTAACAGGCCTATCTCATCTGTCAGCCTTACAGCGTTCCAGCTATCCACTGTCTGAGGAGAATCCTCTACAGCCCTTGTAGCCTTACCTAGGTTTTTCCACACAGAGACAATATAGAGGGAAACCTAGAAACCCTAATCCCACTACAATTATAAGTTTAACTCCATACATGTAATAGACTCATACCCTAATACAAATACTACCCTTATAATTGTGTGGACCCCACAGAATACAAGACACCAACCCAACACCACTGACTGGCCTTCCTTCAATATCCATACAAGTGGGAGAGGAGGATCTGCATCCACAAATAAGGCCCGGTACTGGTTTTTGATCAAAAGAGGGCACAAAAGCAACACCTTTTATAGAATCTCTTGTTGATTTATTGTTACTTCAAAGACTTTATAGTTTTGTTAAAGGCCGGTTTGATATCTTTTGTTGACGTGCATCTCTTGCAGGCCGAAGTAATGTTTCCTTTTCTGTCTTTGTAAGTGGGTCTATCTCATAATGGCCGATGCCAGTTCTGGTATTTTCTTTGATCCTAATTTTTTTGGTTAAAAGGATGCTCACTAAATATTTACTTCTATTAACCTCTGGTTGTCGAAAAGAACTTGTGAGATCAATGTGTTTGTTTGGAAAAAGATATAATATTCGTAATTTCCTTTGATGGTCAAAGTTTTGACCATTCCTTTTAGGTTATGGTATTTTGTATAATTTCAAAGCTATCATTTTATCCTCGGACCTGTTTAGACCAATTTGAAGAGGGTTCTTAGACCGGAACCATGTTGAGTACTTGAGTCTAGATATGGGTCGGCATTATTCTAGACATGGGTTGGCATTATTAATCGGATTTTGACCCAAGAAGATCCATTTTTTTTGTTATCCCTGCTATTTGGCTGTGGAATTTCCACATCAGATGAATGTTCTTGGACTTTACTATAAGAAGTTCAAGGAGTATTTCATGCACCTCTTATATCTTATTTTAGTGCCTAAGAAAAATGTTATATAACAATATGGAATAAGATGGTCTATTCACATCTAGTGCTTGATTTTGATAGCATATTTATAATGACTAATCATGATGAAAAAAATATATAATTATTCCTTAAACATCATGTTTTAATAGCATGTTCAAGATAAAATGTTATGTAAGCATGCTTGATATTATATATGTGCCTACGCTTAGTTTTATGGATTGGGCCTGAATTTTGATCTAAACTTAGATAAATCCAAGTTTTGACAAGTGAACCCATAAGATAAAAATAATCATATCTTATTGTAGGGTTGGGTGTTATTAATTACATGATTGGATTTGAGAAGTCTAAGTATTAGCAAATAAAATCTTGGGGCCAAAATAGTTTGGCCTATCTGGTTGTTTGTTTAAGACAAGAGGTATGTTGGTTGGTTAAAGAGGCCACTAATGTATATGCATGGTTTTAAAGTTGCATGAAAAATATTAGATTTAGACATTGATATTTCTTTTGTTTACCTTGTGTCTTAAATGACTTTCTATGTTTACTTTGTATAAGAAATTACTATATTTGGTAACTCTTACTGACCCTACTTGTTATGATTGACTTGCAAGAAAAATTACATGGGAATATTACTTGATTGCTTTGTAAATGTGCCTGGTTAAAATTAGAATGAACTTATGGGTCAATGGGGTTTACAAAGTTTTTCCATTATATTGTCAGCATGTGAATATGATAAATCCCAATTTTTTTTGGATCAAACTCTTCTAAGATAAATAAAATAAAATAAAATAAGTCAAAATAGAATGATTAATATCTACTCAGATATGGAATCTATAAGACAAGCCTAGATTTGAAAAGGTCATCTTGTTTCGAAAGAAGATGACCGTGATGGTGGTAAAATTCATTGAGTCTATACTAATTCCATCATGGATAGTCAAGTGTGACTACGAAGTTAAATTGGGATATAAGCCTAAGATCAATTTGAATTAATTGACTTATTCAAGACGCTTAATTGAAACATGTGGCCTATTGATAGATGAAATTCTATGTAATTATGTATGCATGGATATAGTTATATTGGAATTATTACAGATGATATTGTTAGTCATGTTTATGTTAATTACATGCAATGTTTTGAAATAAGGTGCATAGATATCAAAATATGGTAGGTAATTATATGCATACTTGGGGAGAGTATGATCAAACAAAAATTGTGAGAGGTTTTATATATAAGCATGCAAGTTTTGAAAGGTGAGTTTATTTGAAAAAATAATAAATAAATTCAAGTAGAATGGTTTATTTCTACTTAAGGTTTTAATGGTTATGGAATCTAGAAGATAAGTTTAGATTCAGGAACACTAACATGTGTAATAGAAGATATAAGCATGTGTTGGTGGGTGAGTAACTGAAACCTATGATATTGGTTCTATCATGTAAAATCTCATGAGATGTTGTGAGATTTAAGAGTCGAGATAGGGACCAAGTGGATAAATATCTCAATGACAGATATATGATGAAAATCAAAATCGATTGTACTATTATAAGTAGTACGTATAAAAGTAAGAAGAATACTAGTGTCATGTAAGCCAGATATGATTTGGCCAGTTTCATAAATGTCTAAGGATATCTAAAACATGAATGTCTTAGGCAGTTGTATAATATAGCTAGAGAAGCTAAGGAGGTAGCACACTTTTATTTAGTTGGGGCATTTCTGACTTAAAATTATTTAGCTTCTGACCACTATTGTGGTATTCATCAAAATGAAGGAGCTTAAGGTCCGTGATTCACGAGTCAAAGTGATGGACACCCAACTTATGTGAAAGAAGATCTCTAGAATTATGTTCAAATGGTAAAAATGAAGTCACTAGATGACTTGACTAGTACTATAATTTTATTACTTAATTCGGTTAGATGGGAAGATAATACTCACTGCGATGATCCTAGGATGAGTTTTTTAAAACTCTTAATCAGTAAAAGTCCATGGATAGGGCTAGAATGTCCATTTAAAGAAAGGATATACTGAAGGGTTGAATGGGAGGACATGGCTGGTACGTAGGTCAGTCGACTACACCAATGAGGAAAGGTTCAATGAATCTGACTCCACCCATACTCTGTAGCATGACTTACTAGACCTAGTGTAAATTCAAGTTCAAAAGACATTTGTGATGATATGTCCTATTGTTCTAATGTGCTCAAGTTATCATCTATTTTATTGGTATTTTAAAACTTGTAAGGGAATTGTTATATTTTATCAATTTTTTTAGTAACTAAAATTTCAAAATAAAAATATGTTTTATTTTGGTTTTTATGGTATGAGGCTAGTGAGGTGAGGTTAGTGAGGTTAGAACCCAATACACTTTGGACGGGATAGATTTAATTTGGCTTCTATTGGATCGGTAATGGTTTAACCCATTTGACCCAGATATATTTAGTTGATAACGGTTTAACCCATTCGACCTTGATCCATTAGTGAAGTGTCTTTACAAGATACACATCCTTTGTTTGTAAAGGCATGTTGGTTCGGAGAGATACACCATTCCCTCGGGATTCTTTATAAATAAAAGAGGGCGAAACCTTACAATATATACAATTACAAGAACGATTTACTCTGCTCTCTCTCTCTCTCTCTCTCTCTCTCTCTCTCTCTCTCTCTTTCTCTCTTCCCCTTTGTAAGCACTTACTAAGGGTATTCCCATTTGCTTTTCGAAACACCGTTTTTGTAGAAATTACATTCTCGTGTTGCATTTGACTTAAGCACAACTCTAACGTACTCGAATGGACACATTAAACAAATGCATGTTTGCTGCCAGAAGTCAAAACTGTTTTTATCTTGGAGCTTGATTTGCATCATAACCCGATTGCACCTGTGTGGGCAAATATGAACTTTAGGATAATGCCCATTGTGGTACAATCCAGCCTGTATCATCATCATCATCTTGAGTAATTTTTCTCTCTCTTTCTCTCTCTCTCTCTAATTAATAGACCATTAAAAATATTAAATAGATTATAAGTGGTTCTCATTTAAAGTTCTTCTTTCATATTTATTACAAAGTTTATTCTTCAAGAACACCACTGAACTTCATTTTCTTCAATGGCATAAGCTGACCTTGAATGGCATCTCCTCTTTTATTTGCTTTACATCTACGTGTTTAAAATGTGAAGGATTTGAGTGGTCTAATGGAGAATATTGAAAAGTAAAGTGCTACTTTTGGGAAAAAAAAAAAAATGATCCCAAGACCTTATAATCCACTACTTTTGGTTGAAAGAAAATATTCTCTCAAACACTATATTCTCTCATAATTATAGTGGCATGAAAAACATTTTTCCAGTACAATTTTAGTAAATAAACAAGTTTGAAACACACTCTATATTTCTATATTGCTATCGATTGAAAATTTTCTTATTTTTTTTTTTTGGGGGGTATAATTTTAGCATGCATTGGTATGTATTCTTGATTCTAGTTCAAAAATACATATTGACACTACAATAATTTCACTCTTTAGGGACAGAGTATGTCTGTCCCTAAAATCACATATCCATCGCTAAAGTGTTTAGAGACGGAAATATTACCGTGCGAAATCTGTCTTTTTAATTGCCGTCGCAAATATTAGGGACGTAAATTTCCTCTTGTTGGGAAAACATTTATTAGAGATAAAAGATAGGGACAATTATTTCTGTGTTAATTGACTTATATAGCGATAGATCCTAACCGTTGCTAAAGGATGGGCTCTCTTGTAACCGGTGATTCCGTCTCAAATGTGAACAAGGATGTACTCCTATAGAGTTGGATCCTATCCGTCTCTAAATTAGTATCTCAAAGGGATGAAAACATCTGTCCTAAAAATCGCATAACTTAGCTCCTTAGTGACGGTTTGTTTTGTTTCATAAAAATTATTACATCTTTTGGGACGGAACTATTCCATCCTAAAAGCATTGTATGTAAGAATCGTGCTCTAAAACCCGGCTTAACCAACCATGGTTTTATGCGATGACAGGTGCCCCAATCATAACCGGACCGGAAAGCGAAGGCGGGCAAGGGACCACGCAAGAAGCCGGGTGAAGAACCAATCACATTCAGGTACGAAAAATGTGTAAAATTGGCAAAGTGCATACCGGTCTCACTATACCGGTCTCACCATACCGGATGCACTATCCTGCAACCGGTATGGCATACCGGTCTCACTATACCGGTCTCGCTATCCTGCGACCGGTATGTGCGAGACCGGTATGTGTTCGGAGCTGTGTTTCTCTCAAAAATAGAAACTTAAAGTTTCCATATGAGGGGGGAGCATGCTTTGGACGGCCTCCCTCTATTAATAGAGGGGGAGACACTCCGTGAACCCCTTTGTTCTGAGAAGGAGTTGAGGGTTCAAGGAGGTAGACGCCGCCAAGGAAGGAGCTGCCGGTGGAGGAACACGCCGCCAACTGACAACCGCTACCGGTAAAGTGCTCTATCCTTCCTGTAGGGTTGTTTATCGGATCGGAGCCGCGAAGCGGCGTGAGATCTGATGGAAAATGCTTAGATTTCTTTCGTCTTTCTTTCGGATCTGGTTGGTTTTTGGCATTCTAGCCAAGATCCGTAGGACCCTTCAGAGACTAGACCTTAGCAGAAGATAGGTGAAACCTTAGGGAGCTACCATGGAGACCTCGCTCTCGAAAATCACGCCGTAGGGTATATCCTTGGGAAAGTCCCGCGGTATGGGCCGCGGTGTATACGGCGGCACCATACCGGTCGCGACTCAGCCCGGATCCGAGTGAGACCGGTATGTGTGCATCCGGTATGCATACCGCTGGCACCATACCGGTCGCACTCGGCCAGATCCGAGTGAGACCGGTATGTGTGCATCCGGTATGCATACCGGCGGCACCATACCGGTCGCACTCGGTCGGATCCCGAGTGAGACCGGTATGTGTGCATCCGGTATGCATACCGGTCTCACCATACCGGTCTCACCATACCGGTCTCACTATCCTGCGACCGGTATGTGCGAGACCGGTATGTGTTTTGAGCCCTGTTTGTTTGGGAAAGCTAGGTTTTGGCTTCTAAAACTCTAATAAATGGAAATTAACATGAAAATATGGTTGTGTAGGACTTGTATGTGAAACTTCTGACGCCGAAAAGGATTAACACCACGCGTCAGGTAAGGGACAAGACCCGAAACTTAAATTAAAGATTTAATAATAAACCTTAGAGAGCTCTTTAATTTTTTGTATCAAATTATATGCTTGTTTGATGGATTGTGCATATCACATGTCATGTAGTGTAAATTCTATTTGATTTATCTGTTCATGCATTTCATATGCTAGGTGTGATGGATGTAGACATGTGTTTGTTTTAGTTGGAGTGTGGAATGGGAAGGGCCGGGGGCCTGGGATCATTCCTCACCCCGACACCTTTCAGTAGCACCTTATCTTAGCATGCTTGGTATGGGTGGGGTATCAGGGGGAGGTTATGGCAGGTGGTCTCCGATGTTGACGTTGATCTGGCCACAACGATGTGGCATGGTGATCTCCGATATCGACGTTGGCCTGGCCATGACGCTCTAGCTCTATCCTTATGCCATAGGGAGCGATGTTGGGATAGGGCCTACTTGCGTATAGTTCCATCTTGGTATGCTTGTTGCGGGTAGGGTATCAGGGGAGGTGAGGTAATGTGGTCTCCAGCCTGGCCTGCACGCTCTAGCTCTATCCCTATGCCGTAGACGGCTGTACTAGGGTGGAGCCTACTTGTATTGACATCTAGGACTGGTTAGAAACGGAACCCACTTGCAAGCCCTTGCCAATAGGGGTTTAGGTATTGGTACGGTATGGGGTATCGGGGAGGAGGGACGTGGGATTGTGGTTCTTCCCGCCCGCCGGACTCGAGTCCTATCTCTATACCGGGAGTGAGTGATGTGGGGCAACAGTGAGTAGTGTGGTAGGAGCCCCGACTATTGGGTGTGCTCACACTCTCATGCATGGAGGTGCGGTGGCCGCCAAACCTTACCATAGCACAATTGCAAGTTATACCTGGCCCAAATTGTAATGTTAACTCATGCATGTGGATGTTGCATTGGTTTTGTGCTTTACTGAGCTGTGTTGTAGCTCACCCTGATATATATATCTCTTTTCAGATTTGGATGCAGGGTATACGGTGGAGGACTTCGTGACCGCCCCAGCCTATAGTTCGATGGCTGCCCTGGAGACACAGAGTGTGGAGGACGAGCATGATGCGTTATGCGAGTGCTCCTTCTGTGTCTTTCCTCTTTGATTTGGTTATTTTCAATTTAAAGCTTTGTAATAAAATATTATTTAAATTCTGATGGATGATGGAATAACTGGATTAATTATTTTAATTTATTATTTAGTTCAGCTCATTGATATATTATTTCCGCTGCTAGTATTACTTTGGATTTTGATGGTTTGCTCAGGGATGATTGGTTGATACGGTCTTTCGAGATCCTGGTGTGAACCGTGGTTTGGTACCGGTTCACTCACACTTCTGGTTCAGCCGGAATTGGGGTGTGACATTGTATGTGCAATTTTAGAGACCACAAGTACCTTTTTAGGGGACGAAGTATTCTGTCTCTAAAAAGAATGATATAGAAAAATTGAAATTGTATTTTATGAAGGATAAATTTATTTCTTGTTGTAAGATGTCATAATTCATCGTTATACATATAAAGAAAAGATCATTTCTATTATATAAGCTGTTCAAATGTCAACATCATCTAAAATTGATAAAATTAGATATATCTATATATAAGATGTTCAAATCTCACATTACATCATCCTAAATTGTTAAGCTGCTCAACTGTCACATTGCATCATCCCAAATTGTTGAAATTAAATATATCTATACAAATTTAATATGTAGTCCACCAAAAAATTATCCTTGAGTTGATGATGATAACAAAGTTCCATCGATCCTATCTACAAAAAACCAAAATAGTGTTCCATAGATTCTACCAAGAAAAGCCAACAAAGTGTTCAATAGATTCTACCCACAAAAAACCAAAAAGCAATGTTCCATAGCTTTCATTGGCATATGTTCCCAACGATTGCTTCCTTACAGCACTCCATCACCTTTAGACCTAGATCTCACATCATCCTGTCAGAAAAAAAGAAGAGAGATTGAGATAAGAACAAGTCTACCAAGCAATTGTTGAGGTAAATGCAGTCTTGTGGAATTTCAAAAAATATAACTTTTTTTTGTGAAATTTCAGAAATTATAACTTTCTTTTCTACTTTCTATTGATGCATATACATAGAAACAAATATATCCACAAAAACAAGAATAATCAGAAACAAATAAATATAAAATTATAAGACAAATCCAACACAGGTTCTCAATTCTTCAGCCACAAATTCCAAAACAGGAGGATAAGCATAGTAAATGTTTAATGGCATAAGAAGAATATGAACATTTTGCTTCAGTACTATAATACTGAAAGTTAAGAGTCTAAGATATACAACATTTCTATTATATAATGCTACATTATATCATCTAAAATTGTTAAAATTAGATATATCTATAGATAAGCTGTTCAAATGTCAGATTATATCATATCTCAAATTGTTAAGCTGTTCAAATGTCACATTACATCATCCCAAATTGTTAAGCCACTCAAATGTCACATTGCGTCATTACTTTCACTTACAACTTTACGATCAATGCATTATATGTTCATCTATTGTAGGAACACATAATAATAGTTAAAAAAAAAGAAGAGAGAATTTGGATAAAAAAACTGATTACAAATGCATTTTTAATTAAAGAGAACTATAGAACAATTATGATAGAGTCAAAAAAAAATTAAGGTAGCAAAAATTTACAAAATAGGGATCAAACACTAGAATAAATCCTTTAAAAAAAAAAAAAAAAAAAAAAAGAAGAAAAAAAGAAAGAAAGAGAAAGAAAGAAAAGAAAAGAAAAGAAAAGAAAAGAGAAGTGTATAATATAATCCTAAAAATGCATACTTGAGATTGATAAGCCAAAATGGACTGATTCATATTCGAAGATATACATAAGCTCTAAAAAAGCATGACCAAGGAATATTGGATGCGGAAACCTTAAGAAGGAGTAATATTACTACTCTTATAAACTTCAAAATTATTGAAAAAGAAGAAAATAGATGCTGAGAAAATAAATGCAATCCTAAAACTAAAGACTTAGATGGTAGACAAAAAAATATAAAGATAAAACATAAAAAAAAAAGAAGGAAACCATTGTCATGTTAGAAATACCAAAATTCCTAATTATGTATTTTTTAGGGTGAATAAAGGAGCTTTTGAAACGAAGAAGAAAAGAAAAGACAAGATACCTATGTGTTGGGTGTTTGCTTGTTGGTTCTTTTCCATGAGTTGCATATATAAACCTAATCATTTGAGCCTTCAATGAAGAGATCACTTGGTTCCGTTGTGCAATTTGTTCCCTCAAGGTTCATACCTCATTCTACAACTCAACATTTTGCTGATAGGTGGTTGCTCGTGATCCTCATGGCCCACATAAGTCTTTTGGCGTTATTCCAACTCCTGCCAAGGAACCCGACCATGAGTATCAACTCCCATTACATTTGTGAAGATTAAAAATATTATAATGACAAAATTACCCTTTAAACAATAGTAACTTACTGTTTTATCCTCTCCCAAAAACCAAATATACAAAATAACTTACATACTATTTTACCCATCGCGACTCTTCTTCGATGGTGGCAAGGTAACCTCCTTTGTCTCTGATCTCCAACGAAGTTTCATATCTTTTCTATCCTAAAGCTAGGGTTTGAACTGAAATCTCTCTACTTCAATGAAAGCCATGAGGAAGGGGTAGAAGAAAACTTCCATTTCTCCAGGAAAATCACATAAATAATTTATATGGACGGGCACTGTTGTTGCTGCTTGAAACTATAAATGTGAAATTTAGAAGAAAAGTAGCAATGGAAACAGGGGAGCTAAACTCCCAAGAGAATTGGAGGAAGAACAGTCCCCATTAATATTTATTTTTTAATTTTCAATTGTGTATAGATTCTTGTCCAATGTTCTATGAGCTTCTGCTTTTTATTATGTTGTTTTTCTTCCCTTTTTATTTTTTATTTTTTTTTTCCGGTGGAGAATGAAGAAGCATCAAAGAAAACTTGTTTATTAATTTGCGATTGTCTGAGATCTGCATTTTTTTTTTTCAAAACCCATTGAAACCCTATCAAAAACCAAGCTATTCTTCTTAATCCTATCATAATTTTAGTATCAGTTTTTATCTTTGATTTATTTTTCATTTCTCCAAATTCTGAGCCTTGGCTATAGAAGCGGCAGCAGAGTCTAATCACCACATTTTCTTCCTTCCACGCCATTTTTCTGCAACTTGACTCTCTCTCTCTCTCTCTCTCTCTCTCTCTCTCTCTCTCTCTCTCTCTCTCGTTCTTATGATCGATGATTACAATCGGCTCATTTCCGACCCATAATCCAAGGGTCTCCTGAAATTGGACTTGGAGCAGTTGTCCATGTTCATTTATGTGCTCGATCAACTTGTCTCTGAGAACTCTGCTCCAGTGAAGAAAGTCCCTTGGTGCGGCAAAGGAGTCCTTTATTTGAATTCACCTACTTTTTTCTTGTTTCTTTTGATTTGTCAACTAATCAGCAAGGGGTGCTGGTGATATTATTGGCAAAATTGGGGGTAGGTGACATAAAAGGAAAGTACCCGGGGGGGGGTGAAAATTTTCCTATAAAAATTAAATACTATCTTCATGCGATAGAAATATCTGTCCCTATTGAGTAGCGTAAAATCTCAATAGGAACGGAAATACTTGTCCCATAATCAGATTATAGAGTCGCCCTACATTAGGTACTAAGAGACGGTAGGATCTGTCTCTAATATATACCCTGTAGGGACGGACAGTTCTTTAGAGATGGACCATTTTGCTGCAAGTAATTTATCAAACATTATTCATTTGCCATCGTACACATCCGTTCCTACTGTATTTATTAAGGAAGGATTTATAGTGCCGTTCCAAATAAGTAAATGGCAATTAGCAATTGGAACGAAACTTGTTGTACAGTCCTTATAGGTGCTATTTAGGGAAGGAAATATTTTTCCCTTCCCTAAAACTGTCCCTATTGCACAACATTGTTGTGGTGTGACATGACAAAATAGTGTTTGATATACCTATTTTCGGTCTTAGATGATCATATAATGCTATAGAGAATGCGACCCATCACGGAACGTGCTCTTAAACCCATTTTCCATTGAGAATAGTTCACCTGCATGTACTTGAATCCTCCCTGCGATTCTATCGCCGTCTACATCCAGTGGGTCCCACACTCTAGAGGTCGGTCTCATGGAGAGTACATGTACATGCAGGTGAACCGAACTCTTTTACATTCTATGCCTATAATGGAATTTCCTCACTTAAGGGTAAGGGTGTCAACGGGCCGGTCCGGTTCGTGCTGAAAAGGTGTCGGACTTTACAAGCCCAGCTCAAAACATGTCCATTAAGGGTTGGGGGTGGGATGGGTTGCGCTGGACACAATAACTAACGGGCCGGTCCGGTGTCGGGTTGTTATCGAGTTGGGCTTATTGGACTAATTTTGGGCCGATTCGGTCTTGGTTGGGTTTATAGGGCTTATTGAGCTACCTTAATATGTAGTTATTTTTGCACAACAATAATTTTTTTTGTGAAACTTTATGTTTATATTTTATACAATCGTAAGTGGTTGAGCTTTGATTGATCTTAGGGGCATTTAAGCATGGATAATGGATTGCATATTTGCATTTATATAGTTAGAATCGTCAGATCCTTGGTCAGTTGGTTATTATTTGAGAATAAAAAAGAATTGGTTTGGGCTAGCTCAGACTTCTTAACGGGCCTTACTGGTGTTCAAGTTGGGTATTATTGGTTCGGGCTAGTTCGTGCTTCTTAACGGGCTAGGTCGATCTGATTTCCGTTTGGACTAAAACGGGGTTGGGTTTTACAAGCCTAGCTAGACCAAAACCTGTCCATAAAGGGTTCAGTCTGGGCTGGGTTCGGGTTATATCAGGCTGGCTTGGTCAGTGCTACCAGCCATGCCCAGATTTGATACCCTTACTTAAGGTTGTAATCGGAGCTGGGTTTTTTAAAATCCAAAGACCAACCCTAAGTTTCCTTAACTCAGCTCAAGCTCAGCCTAGCCCAGTCCTACCCTATGTTGAAGGTGGGGCTTTCTTTTCGGAACTGGGCATCTTTCTCCGGGATCCAAATCGTCTCCTCCTTGAGATTCGGGAGGAGAGGCGGCGACCCCACTGGATGGTCGCCATGTGGAGGTCCGTTCGAGCCGACAAGCCGAGCCAATAAGAGAGTGTTGGCTCGAACGGAAGGGTCGGATTCATCCGACCTCCACATGGCGACCATCCAATGGGGTCGCCGCATCTCCTCCTTAAAATACAGGGAGGAGACGATTTGAATCCTCTTTCTCTGTTCTTATATGATAATTGATAAGGTCCCACTTTGAGAATTCGTAGTGAATATATCTTTCCAATTACGATAAACTCGAATAAAGGACATAGCTAGCGAAAGCTTCTGGCCTATAAATTCCCACTTCTCCCTCTCTTTCAAGTTCAAGTCATAGCTAGCTAAAGCTTCTGAGTTACCTACCATTACTTGTTCTTACTTTCAGTTTTCAGAGTTCAATACAACCGAACATGTTTGACAGCATTTCTCAGACAGATGAGGCTGAGATCAAACAGTTTCTGAAACAATTCGACGCCAATGGTGACGGTTTTGTAAGCAGGGATGAGATCAAGAATTTTCTCAAGCAACACGGCAAATGGTTCACTGGTTGGAAAGCCAGGGGTGCCGTGAATAAAACTGACTTCAATCACAATGGGATCATAGATAAACCAGGAGAGATAACTGCCTTCATCAAGTATGCAAAAGACAACTGGCAGGGAATCTTAGCAACTGCCTGATGAGCTTCATCACCTCAAACCTGTAGGGATTGTAGTTCGTTGCTGCGTTGGTTATGGTAAGATAGGAGTAATAAGCTGCTTCCGTCTTGTGTTTTTTTTTTCCTTTACTTTTGTCTTGCTTTGTATAAGATATAGGTATATAGCAGTCGTTGTACCATTAAGTGTCTATGTGTGTCTCTCTGTCTGGGAGAATATGTCCTCCTTTACTAAATGAATGTCACTTTGATAGTGTACTATGACTGTTCTTGATGATAAGCAAACAAGGTGAATGTGTGGAAGGTGTAAATCTTTGAACCTGGATTCTCTCCCCGTACGGATAGCCTCCCATAGATTTTATTATTGTCTTTGGAGTGTGGGACCCACTTTTGGAGCATGAGACATTTCTTAGCTACCCCATAATTGAGAATAGTTCATCTGTATGTACATGTACTCTCCATCGGATCCCATCACCGTTCATATCCAATGGGTTCCACACTCTAGAGGTGGATTCCATGGCACATCGACGGTGATAGGATCCCATGGAAAATACATGTACATGCAGATGGCCTGAACTCTGAACAATGGTATCTCAATTTCTTTCGTTGCCTTTAATAAATGATTGATGAGCACGAGTCATCTGCATGTACGTTCACGCTGCACTTACTCCTCCTTGTACTTCAGGGAGGAGGGAGACGCTTCCGTTGGATGGCCGACACGTGGCTCTCGAAAAAATCCAAGCCCCACGTCCGAGCCGACACCCCCTATCGGCTCGGCTTGTCAGCTGGGTGTCGGCTCGGAGTGGGGCTCGGATTTTCTCGAGAGCCATGTGTCCGCCATCCGATGGGGGCGTCTCCCTCCTCCCTGAAGTACAGGGAGGAGACGATTTGAATCCCCTTGCCAGATAGTTTACTCTATTTGTCTTATTTGGACGATTGGATTGTCGAATATGATAGCAAGGACTTGATCTCATTCATCAATGATGTATGGTCCTCAATGCCACCATCAACAGCTTCAATCATACATGATATTCGGCATGTGGCGTTTTATCTTTAGTCATGTGTTTTCAACTGTGTTCCAAGGGTGAAGCCAGATGCTCATGTTAAACAATTGCGATGGGTGAAGTCTCTAACTGCCTAGCTGAAGTATAATATGGATGGAAGTTCTTTGGGTAATCCTGGATATGCGGGAGCTAGAAGGGTGATTTAGAATCATTTACGCTTAGTGATTGTTTCTTTCTCAAAGTTTCTGGGAGTGCATACTAATTATGATGCAGAGTTCATGGCAGATATGAGTGCAATTCGGCACGCAAAGGAATTGGGAGTAACTGCTATCTAGATTGAAAGTGTTTCAATAGCAGTGATTGAGGGGATGTTGAAGAGTAATATTCCGTGGAATTGTAACAGCCTGACTCCCTTAAAAACAACCCAGTCCATGCATGACATGTACTTCTTGGCCCATATCCACCCCTTAGATTGTGGAAGCTTATTGCTTTGAATCCTCATGTATCTTACGTCAGTGTTAAGTTCAAAAGAAGTAGGGTGAGTTGCAAAATAAAGCATTGAGAAATATACAACTAGCAAAAGAGTGCACGTCTATACTTGGACTAGCTAGTGAGATGATGCATGCCAATTAGAAAGTTCACTAGGAAGCATGCCTAGCTTTGCTAGACACATGATTTAGACAGTAATAAATTTTTATGGGTCCTGCTGATTGTCACTGCATGCTGTGAAGTTGATTGCTTCACTATGACATTTTACCTATGTTTTCATAAATCTTGTTCAATATATTGACGGTAGCATTAGAATTTCACCAATGTACCAAATCACTCCATCTCCCCTCTCCTCTCCTCCCTCCCGACAAGCCTCTTTGGTTTGACTTCCCTTCCCATCCCTCCGAGTCTCTCCTCCCATTGTGGTGAAGATTTACATTTGAAACCCAATTCAGTGATGCAGTGAATGCCGTTTACGGATTTCTCCTTGGCCGGTGAAGGAATCAGTATCAGCCTTCAAAGTAATCAAAACTGGAGGAGATCAAATTTGGCGTCTCGGTTTTCTGGGTTGGGGGGGGCAGCAACAGATGAAAGTGTTGTAATTTTAATGTTTTGGATTTATTAAATTTCAAAATATTATTTTATTATTTTTCAAGTGGTGTTGAAGAGGTGTATCTCTTTTTAGTGCACACCTTTACAAGTGATGTTGAAGGGGTTTGTCTCTTTCTAATAGGTACTTAAATGACCAACATGTGTGACAATTTGTGACATGTTTAAGTCAAGGATGTAAATGGATAGCCGAAAATCCGGATTCGATTGGAATCCACAACCGTTTAAGGGCATCCGAATCCAAACAATCGGATTCGGATAACTTGGGCTGGAGTCAGATGCGAATTCGGATACTACTCAAACGGATCAGATTATATCCGCTCTGTTTATTGTTGTGTAAGATGTATATGCCCTTAGGGTATTAGTGTAAACACATGGTATATAAATATCTTTCTCTGTTTATTTGCTCAAGAGTCAAGGCGTCGACGGCTTCCCAGAATCTCAATGCAAGATGGCAAGAGAGTATCTCACTATCAGTCTATCATTATCAACCCTAATCAAATCTTCATTCTTCAGAGATTCAAGGCATGGGTTTAAATCACTTCGCTCGGCCTTGCTGCTTCTCAAGAAGTATCCGACGACCAGCGTTCCCTGTTTCAACCATAAAAGGGAGTTTCTCCAAGACTCCAACCGGGTATCACCCAGGCCCGTAGCTTCTTCCTCAATGGAGAAAGCGATTCTGAAGGGTGAGGTTCGTACTCCTCTCGTTTAGGTACTGCTCCGAGGATCTTAGCTGAGAAGACACAGAGAACAACCAGATCGTGTTTGGAGGAGGTTCAGAGATGGAGGTGGTTAATTCTTTCCATTTCTTCATTCCTACTTCATGAAACTAAACCCTTGTCGACCTCCTTCCTCATCACCTTTGAAATAGGCACCAATTTCAAGCCAGTGAAATAGGGTTCTGAGGCGACTCAGGTAAGGTCCATAAGGATTATCCATGATGAACTGTATAAGATCATTTGTATGTATTTAATTTGATGTCTATTTCTGAGTGTGTAAATTTTTCTTCCACCATAGACTAGTATCGGTCAGTGACTCAGTGTTGTGCTCAAAGACAACCCTCATTGGCCGCCTTGTGAGGCATTGTTGATTGTTTGATCTGAAATTCCTTTCAAGAGGTGGTGTACAGTAGAAAAGATATAAAACGAGAGTATGGTTTCATTTTGGAAACAATTACCACAGAAAGAGGAAGTTGACTGCTGACTGGTTTGACGGGTCGTAGCTTTCAGAACTCATAAGCTATAAGAGAACCTTCTCTGTGAGCTTCCCTTCTTTGATAACTAATTCCCTTTATACTTTATGTTTCAGTTTGGATTCTAATTGGATTTTAACTGGATATTTGGTTGGAATTCGAATTCAAATTGGGATTTGATTTTTACAAATCAGCTGAATTCCGGATTAGATTCGGATAGTATGATTAGAAGCCATATACGAATTTGGATGGTAGTCTATCCGTGCCGAATCCAATCCATTTACATCCTTAGTCTAAATGGTCAATAGACATGTTCGTTTGTAGAGACATGATGCTTGCACACACTCTTTGGAGACAACCATTAGTGGTATCTCTTTTTCCCCTCTATATGGAGAGAAGGTTTAACCCATTGATAAAAACACTAACTTGGTTTAATAATCCCATTAGTGTTCATTTGATTTTTACCGATTGAGCATAGCCATTTGAATCTCTGAGTAAACCATGAAAGTAAGTGCAACACTTTCGGGTTTTTGAGGGTTATTTTGTCTTGAAAATTGATTCGCATAGAACCCCGTTTGCATCATAGGGGGAGATTACGATTTTAAAGAGAGTAGTTTTGACTATGACTCAACCTTACCGTTTGTTTACCGCATGTGGTACATCAATTTATTGGTGTTTTTTTATCCTTATTTTGGTGAGTTCGTGATGCTTACATGGAGTGTTTGAGTAAGTCATTTCTATAATTATTTACATTTCTATATCTTATGTTCATCTCATATCTAAGATGATTTATGGTGCATATATTACAACAAAAAAAGAGAGAAGGGGAAGGAAGTTGAGGGGCGCGAGAGAGGGAGAGAGGGAGAGTAGCGTGGGGATTCAGTATAATTTTCTTAGTGTGTGAAATTCCAACATATACTTTTAATATATTGGAAGATTTACTCCGACCTCCCCTTGACAATTGGTTTACTACACAGAACTTCCCTGTGTCTTTTGGACTTACAATCCAAACCTTCTTGCTAATGTGTTAAGTTAAATATTTGATGGACAAAAATACCCTTCAAAATTACAATACATAAAGGGACAACTTAAAATCGATCAAACAACTTCTGTTCTTGACAACTTAATGGTAGGATCATCATCTTCCAAACTAGCCTCCTCCTTCATTGTTGTCTTTCTCCTTTTTCAAACCTTTCTGGTCGCTCCTAGCTTTCCTGAAAGCCTAAATTGGAGACCACTGGGGCTTAAGAATGAGAAGCTCACCCACTCCCGCTTCTACTGGCAAGACATCGTCAACTGTCGAAACCCCACCTCCATCAGGGTGGTCGGGGCCTAGACGAACACATCGCTGACGGGTTTTGGTCTCATGTCCATGATAGATGACCCATTGACAAAAGGCCCAGAGATGAGATCGAAGCTAGTTGGGAGGGCTCAAGGGTTCTATTCATCTGCATCACAACAAGAACTTGGGTTGTTGATGAACATGCATTTTTCATTCATGGATGGGAAATACAATGGAAGCACCATCACTATACTGGGAAGAAATATTATTTTTGACGGTTAGGGAAATGCCGGTGATTGGTGGGAGTGGGCTTTTCCAGTTTTCTAGGGGATATGTTCAGGCCAAGACTCATAGCTTCAACGTTACCATGGGTGATGCCGTTGTTGAGTACGTACAATGTCTTTGTTTTGCATTATTGATATTTTACTCTACGTACCATGGTACCATCAGAGAAACAGACCATTTACCACCTCATAGAGATATATAGATCAAAGATTTTCACAAAGGGCATCTCATTTGACATGAATTCAAGTCCAGTTTCTTCATCTCAACAGCCAAATCCTCCAATTTTAAATAAATATCACAAATTCTAGGATGGATTCATTCTCTAACCATAAACGTGTGAACCTTGCCCTTAACTTCAATCCAACTCTTCCCCATCACCTTTTTCACCCCACCATCCTTGAGAAATTTCTTCGACCTTGCAACTTCCTCCCACCATTTATTGACCACATATATGTTGGACAACAATACATGATTTCCTGCGTTCTGAGGTTCAATTTCAAACAAATGTGTTGCTGCAACCTTAGATAATTCATAATTTCCATGGTTCTTGCAAGAGGCCAACAAAGATTCCCACAGGGAAGAAGAATCCTTAAGCGGCATTGTCTCAATCAAGTCCAGAAAGAAAATCTATTGCAATTTTTTTGCTAAATCAATCTAGATTTCTACTACTCTGCGTCCTATCAAGCTCCATCAAGATGTTCATTTCTATTGGATGATATCCTAGTGGGCTTGATTAATTACTGGACCCATTGAGTAGTGGGAGTCTGTGTCACTAGGCTAACAGGTTCGGTTTGGTTCGTCACAAGATAAGGAGATAGCAAAATCCTAATTTAGTGTGAGACTGATTAGGGTTTGTGACAGTATTATATATACTAGGTCATGAGTCCCTGTAGCTCCAGTTGTTTTTCCCCTCTTTGTACCTATGAGCATTTAGAAGCAAGTGAAACCTCTATGGGCTATGGAAGACTGTGATCAAAATTTCAAGGTTAACGACGAAAAACAATCTCCTACGCACAGGTATGTCTTTACAAATATGGTTGGGTCTATATCTCTATTGTGTTCTAGATCTCTGTATGGATGATTAGGGTTTGTGATGAAACCTTGTAAATGTAAAAAGTCTAACAATTGGTATCAGAACTTATCACACAAACCTAGGATCAATGAAATTGATTGTAATAACCAGCATTGACTGATTGAATTGAAAGAGAAAAATTCTTGAATTTTGTATCAAATCTATTAGAGATTTTTTGCCGACGAAATTTTTCGATCGACAAAAGTATCATGTTTTATGCCGTTGGAAAGAGCTTGGAGAGATGGTGACGGTGATGTAAAAATCGCCACCACTGGATTCTCCGGCATACGCCGGTGGTAGTTGCTGGATCTCACTCATGGGGGAATGAAAAAAAAAGGTGTTCGTTGACCCAGTTGACCCAGTCATCGCTAGGTCAACTCGAAAACCCTAATGGTTCATGCAGCTAGTCATGACTCGGCCAAGTTGACCAGTAAAAAGAATCGCTGGGCTGTTCGTGTGGGTTTGCATGTGCGACCCGACAACCCTGTCAACCATACCTAGTAACCTATTGACCTGACTCAAATTCCCGACCCAGTAACCAAGGTAGATGCCCTGAGTACCTAACCCGAGGACCCGATAACCTGACTAATGAACCGGGTTTGACTGGTGGTCGAACTGTAGGTTTGATGGAGAACCAAAAACAATACGGTTTGGCTAAACCAAAGTAAACCAATTTCAATTAGTTCAGACCAAACTGAGTTAAATCTTAGACCAGGATAAACCAAACCAAAGCAACTTGGTCCAGACCGAATCAAACCGAACCAGTTAGAACCGGTTCTAGGAGAATGAATACTTGTGCCATCTTCTGATGGCGCGTAAGGGTGCATCCAAGCTCCAATTGAGCTCCTCTTTTTGCTTTGGATTCGTCTTGCTGAGATCTACATTTTGGTACGTAATTTGACTAATTTTAGAACCAAGGAGAAGGTGTTGTTGGCCAAAAAGTACCATTGCGGACCCGATTTGCTGTCTTTTTGTAGGATATTTTGATAATTTATACCATGTATCTTGATGAGTTTTTGTGCATGTTTTGTATTAATGTTTAACTTTATAATTGGAATATATATATGACATTCATGAGGTTTAAATCCACTCCTGCTACAAAGAGAGTTTGGTGATAACATTGTGGAATTAGGTGGAACCCACCACAGTGACACATCTTGTTTCATTATGATGTCTTCAAATTCAAGATTGTGTATTTATAAGTGCTTCAAAATGAGGGAGTGTTCATCCAAAAGTGGTATTACTAAGCATAGTTGTTATGAGGGTTTGTGAGTACCATGTTTGGATCAGATGGAACCCACCAAAGTAATAAATCTTGTCTCTTCAGGATGTTTTCAAATTCAAGAAAAATTCATTTATAAATACATCAAGAATCCATACATTTATAAGAGCAACTAGACACGCCCAAAGGTGGCGCTGCCAAACTATTAAAGGTACATTCATGCACATGAGTAAAAGGGTTTTGGTTTTGAGTGTCTTATTAATCTAAAGGTGGTGGGATTTTCAAGAGTCATTATTCATTTGCAGTCATTGCATAGACACCGAGGAAATCACAGCATATTAGTCTCAAAGGATGATGGGTAGTTGGTTAACTTTTGGAAAAAACAATTTGCTTGCATGTGTGTTTTAACATTGCTAGTACAGGTAAATTGTGTGTTTATAAGTCTTTTATTATTTATCTGTTAGTTGATATTATATATTTAGACTCACATGGTGATATATATATATATATATATATATATATATATATATATATATATATATATATATATATATATATATATATATATATATATATATATCACCATGACAGTACCAAGAAGTTTGTAAGTTTTTCTATTCAAGGATAAATTATAAGAGATGATATAAATAGGTATTCCGTTATTCAAACTAGAAAAATTTTCATCTAACCTCCCAAAACTATGTCAAATTCGATCTAACCCCCAAAAGTTTCAAAAGTCTCATCTACTACCCCAAAGGTTTCCAAATGTCTCATCTATCTCCCAAAATTTTTTCACTGTTAATCAACGAGACCCCACCCATTAGTAGAGTCTCGTTAGTTGCAAATATTAGGATAATATTACACTTATTCCAAAAGTAAAATACCATAATGCCCCCCCAAAGTAAAAAAACACCTTCACTTACCAATTTTTCATCTTCTATAGTAAAAGTAAAAAGAAGAAACCGTCTTTCGATACCTTTCTTCCTTGACGAGTTGCAATGGTGAAACCCTTGTTCGTCGACTACACTGTGCTGCCATTTTTGTTTGACGACGACTACAGTCAACCAGCAGGGAATCTCCTCTACATTTTTGCCAACCGCTTATATCCTCATTCCCTCTGCATTTTCATCTACCGTTGATACGCTTATCTCTCTGCATTTCGCCTCTGTCGATACCCCATAACTCTGCATTCCCGCCTAGTAGCGTGTCGAATGCACCAATTTAATTAAATATTTCTTTACTGACCTGATTAATAAACTGTAAATAGGATAAGCAAATGTTGATCTCATAGAGAATGAATTGATTAAAATTTATATTCTACTCAAACTAAATATACTAATTAATGCTAAGTAAACATAATAATGAAAGGGGAGTTTGGTTGTTTAAATCAAATTGAAAGTAAACAGACATAATTTAAATAGGAAGATAATTAGATGAGAATATTAAATTCTTGGTTCAATATCCACCCATATATGTAATGAGTAAAAATTAATTGCAACGTTAATCTCTTCTTTCCAATCAAAATTAAAGACCCTAGATAACAATAAGCTCTGTTATCCGAGTTTTTCCTTAAGTACCTCAACTGAAACAAGCTCTTCAGAGAAATCTAACCATTGAACAACACTGAATAAGCTCTCAATGTTTAATTCAATGACAACATTAAGAGGGTGAAAAATAGTTCAATCTAAGCAACAATCACACACAAGCGGAGATTATTTAACTTAGGTTATATTATTCACAATGATGAGACAAAAACTTGGACATAATCATCTACCATTGTTTGCCACTTATTATTAGAATCAGGACGATTACGTATCACAGATTCTAGCTCTAGCAATCAATATTAATCTAACTAATTCAGCAGGCCATTACTGAATTATTCAGATAAATATCATAATTAAAGATAAAAGAATAACATAAGCAATTCAAATAAAAGAGCGAAGAAGAACAATGTTACTGAATAGAGATTACACCATTGACATGAGTTTGGGCTTCAAAATCCCCTTGGCTAGACATTATAATCCTTTCAGAGATAGAAAAATTTTTCAGGAAAAGAGAGAGAGAGCTCCATTATCTTAACACTAGTGCTCTATATATAAAACATGACAATCCTTTGTAACTTATAACTCCTTCTTTATGTAGGATTCCTTCTTTGCATAGGAGTCCTTCTCTATTTGGAATTCTGAAATTGTAGAGTCTTATTTTCTTCTTTGGAGTCTTCTATTGTAGGTTTATGTTTTCTAACTTGATTAGGAGACTCTTTATGGAATTTACATTCATCGTTGAAAGCTTTAATCAGATCGTACGGCTGCTCCAATTCTGATTCAGATCAGATTTTCGTATCAGACTTTGAGGCCACGTTTGGAGACTCAAACAAACTTGGATTTTTCTCCATAATACCATTCCGAAAAGGTTGAGACGTTATCTACAACTTTACTGAAGACAATTTTTTAATTTTGAAACTCTTTCCATGTCAAAAACCTACATAAAATTTAGAACATTAATATTAAGGATGTTGAAATTTTCCTATCTTTTAACAATTAAATCACAATGTTTATAAAACATGTCAAATTAATAAAATTCATCATATTCAATTCAATAAGGCATAAAACACATTAAAAAACATAGTGCAAAGGGAATAAAAATATAAAAATCACACACTTATCACCGCCTTCATTGATACCCCATCCCTCTGCATTTTTGCCTCCGCCTATACCCCCTCTTGCCTGTATTTTCTGCTTCCAGTCGGCACTTGTATCTCTAGTTTTTTTTTTCTTCCACTGATACCCTCATTCCCCCTGTTCTCCATCTTCCACCATCATCTGTACTTCTATATTTCTACCCCCTCCGACATCTTCAGTCAACTTCCCTATATTTCTTGCTTTCGCTGATACCTTCATACCGCTGCTCCTACCACCATCACTTTCATTCATCCTTTTGCCAGCGTTTGTAGCACTGCTCTCTTCACAATAACTGATCATTCATCCTTCCACCGGCATCTATATCTCAATACCTTTCACATTTCTGTTACGGTTCACCCTCTAACAGTGTCACAGGTAATTTCTTTATTTTATTTCTTCATTTTGGCTCTTCGTTATTTGTTATAATTTCAAAATGACAATTAGATTCCAACTCCGGTGTCGATAATCTGGTTTGGTTAGATCCTGCCATTGCTGGTATTATTTTTTGGATCCATATTTTTCCATCTGCGTCGACTGGGACAGGATTCCTATTATTACTAAGGATTATCGATCCTCATATCGCGTTTCCAGGTATGGTCGATTCTATCAACCTTTATTTTGTCTGTATTAATTCCTTGTTTAAAAATATGATAAGCATAGTTCAGGTTTCATCTCCTTGGTCGAGAAGGAGAATAGACTGGTTTCGTCGAAAAAGCTGCTAAAAGCCTTAATATGGCCGAAACAAAAAAATTCAGACCAAATTTTTGGTAAAATCCGTACCACAACTAAGTATCGTTTCAGTTTTAATAAAAACCAATATGTTTTGGCCAAAATCCAAAATTTCAGCCAAAACTTTGAACTATGTTCATCAGACAAATGGTGCAAAAGGTGAGCTATGGTTCTACAGGTGTGGGGCCATCGATGGCCAGAGTAAGAGAAAGAGTATGAGAAGAGGGGAAGGTAAAGAAATTTTAAGAAAAAAATGAGGGATTGTGGGAGATTTTAGGGGTAAATTTGTAACTTTATCTCATTTTAATGTTTTAAAGTTTCAAATAGAAAGAGTAGGAATGTCTACTCACATGTTCAGTCAAGTCTGTCAGTTAAATGAGGCTGGTTAGATTTTCTAAAAACCCTTGGGTAGTAGATAGAATTTGACATAGTTTTTGGGGGTTAGATGAAAATTTTTCTTCAAACTATGTTACAGTGTTCAGATGATGAAATTAATTACATAGGGATTGTTTGAGAGAAACGTAAGAGAAAAATATGATTTTTCTAAAAAGGGGTGGAGAGATAGTCTTATGACCTAGTTTACTGATACTAATGCTGATGGTAATGGTGGTGTAAGGAAACATTATAGAACAATCAATTATTGTTGTAAAGCTCAAGGTCTTGGGAACCAAAATAGAAGATACATTAGGCATCCATCCTTGACGATAAAGTGTATTTAGATCTAGGCGGATTTAGATGGTTTATATTACCTAAAAGAGAGATGTAGAGCGAGTAATCTGGATCAAAAGTGTATTGACCAAAGATTATTAAGTCAGATAGGCTTAGCTGAAAAAAAAAAATATTTTGGAACCAAGTAAAAGGGCGTCAGGGATTGGTGACTTGAGTCAAAGTCACAGTGAAAGGAACAAAAGAATATGAGTAGTTAAGTTTCTTTTATTTTCAATTGTATGCTTTGTTTTTATAGTTTTGTACCCCTGAGGTAATTTTTATGCTATTATGAGTTGTGTTGCAAAAGTTTCATTGGATTTTAGATGCCTTGTATTGATTACCTACCCCATACTCTTGGCATAGATGTTTAGACCCTACAGTTGTACCTAAGGAGGCTTTATTAATCCAAAGTAGCAGTTAGTGGTAAAAGGTGAGTAGTTGACTATGGATAACAAAGTGTGAGGACTAGTAGATTTTCTAAGTGCTTGAGCAGCCATAGGTTCAAACCAGTTATTCAAGACATAATGTGATCAATAGGGCAAAGTGTGAACAATTAAATAAAGTTACATAAGTAGCAAATGATTAACTAAGGAAAGGATTTATAATGGATAAACCTATAGCTTTTGTAGTGAGTATTCTGGGACAAGTTATAATGGCAGATCATTTGACAAAGGTTTAGGCCAGTGAGAGCCTTTTATTATGCTTAGTTAGTGGGAGACTTTTGTAAATGTTTAATATTATTTATCTATGCTTATTTGTGTTGCTTGTGGTTCAACGAGCATGATTGTTGGTGACCATGGTTGTATTAAGCATTTATGTCATTGTTTTGTTTATTTACTTGACATGTCAAAGGCAAACCAGACTATATTTAGCCAAAGACAAATCGGATAGTATTTAGCCAAACATCAGACATTATTTAGCCAAGGACAAACCAGGCTATATTTAGACAAAGATAAATCAAGCAATATTTAGCTAGACACTAGGCATTATTTAGCCAAAGAGAAATCAGACAATATTTAGTTAAAGACAAACAAGACAGTATTCCGCCAAAATTAAGAGACAATATTCAGCCAAAAAGGTGAAAGGCAGTACTTAGCCAAAGAAACAATGACAGTAAGCTAAAGTGTGATATTTGTCCAAACTGGAGGCGGTTTGCCCATGATGTGGATAATATCAAAGTTTATTTACCTATAAGGTTTTTTGAGGTAATTCGATCAAAGATTTGGACTCATTATCTCAAGGTGATTCATGCTATTAAGTAGGCCTATATATGTGACTGATAGAAAATTGTATGCCGTACATTGAGATGTATCTTCTGCTATTATTCGACATTGACAAACTTGATAGTTAGATTAAAGTAGGTGACGATTCATTGTGTGAATGGATTCCATGGCTACACTATTCAATGATGGTTTTGTAATTAATCTAACCAAAGTGGAAGAATATTAGAAAATATCCTAGTGGGTTGATTAATTACTGGGCCCATTGAGTAATGAGAGTCTGTGTCACTAGGCTGACTGGTTCGGTTTTGTTCATCACAAGATAAAGAGATAAGCAAACCCTAATCTAATTCAGTATGAGATTGATTAGGGTTTGTGATAGTATTATATATACTAGGTCATGAGTCCCTGTAGTTCCAGTTGCTTTTTCCCTCTCTGTACCCATTATGAGCATTGAGAAACAAGTGGAACCTCTACGGGCTGTGGAAGACTATGATCAAAGCTTCAAGGTTAATGACGAAAATCAATCTCCTACGCATAGTATATCTTTACAATTAAGGTTTAGTCTATATTTCTATTGTGTTTTAGATCTCTGTATGAATGATTAATGTTTGGTATGAAACCCTCTGTATGTAAAAAGTCTAACAATTTTCTCTTTCATTCAAACAAAATCCCTAAGAGCACCAATAATAACAACTCTTGACAATGACATAATGATAAGTCATTTTTAAAATGTTTGTGAAAAATTTATTTTACCCTTAATTTAAAAATAAAAAATAGATGATTAAAAGCAGATTTCATGTTCTAAAGACACATATAGAGGTGTCATTTAGACAATCCCGTTTCGTGAAATCCTCATGTATTTCGAAGGCAAGGCTTATCATGTCTTATAAGCCATGTAGGTTCAAATTGCATATACATTTCCCCTTTGAAATACTTTATTCTTTTTATATGTTCTGAAATGGGCTTCACGTACAGGCTTGGATGGGCTGGGTTAGGGTATGGCTATTAAGGACAATAATATTTCTGGCCCACACTAGCATATGTTTAGCCCATGAACCATGGCCCATTCTTGTATTCGTTGTAATCTTACTGAGGTCAGCTGACAGTTTTAGATAGAAAAAATTCCATCTATAGCCCAACAAGGATTGCTAACATCATCTACACCCATAAGATTGAAAAAACATCACCTAGGTCCACTTAACTGACGAAAATCACTAAAATTATTGAAATACAGTTTTACCCCTCATATTATAAATTGAAAAATTTAAAAATTATGTTGATTTACTAATTTGACCTTCGAATCAAACTTATATTTTCTCTCTCTTTCCTTTTCATTCTCACCCAAGCCTTAACCCCTAACCTTGGAGTCCCCTCAGCGTTGTGCGTCCACAGTGGCATCAAATCTCTGGCATCCAATCTCTGGCATCCCAGCTCCCTGTTGTTGGGGATTGAAAAAATTCCTTCCCATGAACACCCAGACCACATGCTGAGGGTAGGGGAGAAATTAGAATAGGGTTGAAAGATTCCTTCCCATCAACACCCGATCACATGCAGAGGGCAGGAGAAATCATGATTGAAAAAGAAAGAGAAATTCAAAAATGGTGCCAATAAAGCGATAAAAGATGGTTGTGAGTGAAATTCCATAAAGGGAAAAAAAAAAGTAACAAAACCAGAAAACCCATCTTGGAAGATAAAGCAGGATAAAATTAAAGCGAAAGCACCGTACCTTGGGCGGGATATGGATAAGCATACTTGGGGTCGTTCATTTCCAACGAAATAGAAGATCAATCAAGAAAACCAACGAACCGACAGAAGGAAAATTTTCTATTGATCTGTTCTTTTGCAAAGGAGGTGATTGAAGATCGATCAAGAAAACCAACGAAAAAACAGAAGGAAAAATTTATGTTGTCTATTCTTTTTGCAGAGGAAGTGATCTAGTGATTTTATAGGGGAGAATAGATGAATAAAAAAATTACAGGAAGAACAGAGCACACAAAAACGAAGATTCGAGAAAGCCAACTTCCTGCTTACGTCTTTTCTTCAGACTTTTTTTTTTCCTTCATATGATAGGAAACTGAGATAATCAAGCCTGAAATTTCAAAGAAACCTCCCATCTTGCGCAGCGTTACTGTTAACACACAAAGGTTAAAGAAGAGGAGTTGAAGAACAAAGGTAGTGGTGGAAGATTGAGATTTGCTTGGAGGTACTTCTGGCTTCACTTCCACCGAATTGGATCTTGATTTGTAGGTCCCCAATGGCTAGGGGAAACGCCTCGATATGCATGTTTGTGAGTTTTTTAGATTTCTTCTTCATCAAAATCTGCTTTTGAGATTTGAGTTAAAACCTAATTTCGTTCTTTGTTCCTGCTTCTGCTTCGATTAAATTTGTTTTCCCCAGTCAATTGATAGTTTTTATTTTGTTGTTGTTGTTGCTGATCATCTCTGGTATAATTCAATTCTCTGATCAGAGTTGTATGTAATCTTTCTCAAATAAAAGGTATAATGGTCTTTTAACCTAGCTAAAAGAATACTATCGTCCATCAAATTTATTAATGCAGCTGACATCAGCATTTAATGGGAATCTTTTGACGGAGTGGATTTCTTTGAGTAGCAAAGCAAAATTTTTGGATGGTAAGTGATATTTTTGTAATCTTGTGGGTGTAGATGATGTAGCAATCCTTATTGGGATGTATATGAAATTTTTTCTTCTAAATATTTCTAGGTTAGCTTTAGACCACACAAGTGGTTCTGTCTCTTGTATAAAAACTGAGCTCTTTTATTCAAACAGTTCATTAAGGAAAATTACATAACGTCAGTTTGTTCTTCAAGAACTCCACTGTTCTTCATTTTCTTCAATGGCATAAGCGACCAAGAATGGCATCTCCGAAAAGAAGAAGAACCGTTCGAAAGTAAGGATCTAAGTCTGGTCCCAAGGAGAATATTGAAAAGTAAAATAAATATTATAAAACAAAATCTGTGTAAAATGGGAAGGATTGAGTTTGGTCCCATGGAGAATGAAAAGTAAAGTGCTACTTTTGGAAAGAAAAAGGGGCCCCAATACCTTATAATCCACTACTTTTGGTTGAAGAAAAATATTCTCTTAAAAATATAAATAAATTTGTTACACACTCTATATTCTTTTATAATTATGGTGGCATGGAGAACATTTTTCCATTTTTCCTATTGTTTTTCTTTTAGAATTTTAGTATGCGGTTGGTATGTATTCTGAGAATTTTTCCATTACAATTTTAGAATTTTTCTATTTGTTTTTCATTCTAGTACACATAATGAGATGACACAGTAGTGTTTGATAACTGTATTCTTAGTCTTAGATCATATAATGCTATAGAGAATGTGACCCCTCACGAAACAGTGCTCTTAAACCCATTTTGCATTCTATACCTAGAATGGAATTTCCTCGCTAAGAGTGTAATCGAAACTGGATCTTTTAAAATCCTAGACCAACCCTCGGTCTCCTTAACTCAAACCAACTCAGTCTAGTCCAGTCCCACTCTTTTTTTTTTTCTTTTTTTTTTTTTTTTTTTTTTTTATTGTGTGGGAACTGGGCATCCATCTCTATTGTCATATGATAATTGATAAGGTCCCACTTTGAGAATTCGCAGTGAATATATCTTTCCAATTGCGATAAGCTCGAATAAAGGTCTATTGTCATATGATAATTGATAAGGTCCCACTTTGAGAATTCGCAGCGAATATATCTTTCCAATTGCGATAAGCTCGAATAAAGGTCATGGCTACCGAAAGCTTCTGATCTATAAAAACCCACTTCTCCCTCTCTTTCAAGTTCAAGTCATAGTTAACTAAAGCTTCTGAGCTACCTACCATTACTTGTTCTTACTTTCATCTTTTCAAAGTTTAATACAACCAAACATGTTGGATATGTCATATCCCCAATGGATGAGACCAAACAGTTTATAAAACTATTGCACGCCAATGGGGACGGTTGTGTAACCAGGGATGACATCAAGAACTTTCTCAAGCAATACGGCAAATGGTCCGACAAATTGTTCACTGCAGGTTGGAAAGCCAAGAATGCAGTGAATAAAAATGACTTCAATCACAATGGGATCATAGATGGTCCAGCAGAGATAGCTGCCTTCATCAAGTTTGCAAAACATAACTGGCAGGGAATCTTACCACCTGCGTGATGAGCTTCATCACCTCAAATTGACACCTGTGGGGATTGTAGTTCCCTGCTGCGTTGGTTATGGTAAGGAGTAATAAGCTGCTTACGTACGTCTTAGTGTTTTTTCTTTTTACTTTTGTCTTGCTTTGTATAAGATATAGGTATGTATGCGTTTGGATCACCTGCATGTAGATGCATTATTCATGAGATTCTATCACAGTCGATGTGCTGTGAGACCCACCTCTAGATTATGGGACCCACTGGATAAAGTCCATTATAAGATCTCAAGGAGAATAGAAGTACATGCAGGTGAACTAATCTGGGTATATAGCAGTCCTTGTATCTGAGCAGCGGAGTGACCAATAA
The DNA here is from genome assembly GCA_028583415.1 of Protea cynaroides. NCBI lineage: Eukaryota > Viridiplantae > Streptophyta > Magnoliopsida > Proteales > Proteaceae > Protea > Protea cynaroides. Next base: position 17,659,640 of record CM053271.1, on the reverse strand, counting down.
GTGTGTGTCTGTCTGATAAGAAAATGTATCCCCTTTAAGTAAATGGATGTCACTTTGATCATGTTGTAACTATGACTGTTCCTTGATGATAAAGCAAACAAGGTGCATGTGTGGAAGGTGTAATCCTTGAACCTCGAAGCTCTCCCTGTACGGATATCCTCCCATAGATTCTATTACCATCTATGAAGTGTGGGATCCACCTTTCGAGCCTCCATGAGCACTAGTATCCTAGTTTCTTATGTTGCCTTTAAAAATCGATTGATGAGCACCGTTCATCTGCACATACATACGTTCACGTTACACTTATGCTCCCTGTCAGGCCCGACGATATTTGTCTTATTAGTCGATGAAACCAGTGGCGATCAAATTAGAAGTTGGTTTTATCGATGGTAGGGGTGCTGCAGCAAAGAGAGAGAGAGAGAGAGAGAGAGAGAGAGGGGGGGGGGGGGAGGGAAAGGAATCAAAGGGGCAAGAGAGGGAGCGAACTTGGATGGGGATTCAGTCCATTAATATTCTTAGTGTGAAATTCTAACATCTACCCTTAATATATTCAACAACATAAGTGAAATGGATGAACAGAAAAATCTTAGTGAAGTGAATTGATCTAGCACTAGGCATAATGATGGAAGATTTCCCAAGTTTTATTTAGTAATCTTTCACAATTTACTGATAATACTAGAAGGGGAAAATTTCACGTACTACCAAGAAACTATCTGAAACATTAACTACCATCTACAGGTTTCTAAAATCATCGACCGCACCCACTAAATTGACAAAAATCACTTAAAATGTTGATAGACATTTATATCCTTCATATTATAAATTGAAAATTTTAAAATTAGGTAAAAGTACTAGTTTGACCTTCTATTGAAAATATCCTTCACCGCGGCAGCATCCAATCTCTTTCCTCTCCCCTCATCTCCAGGGACAGTCACTGTGGCAATCATCAGGGAGGACGGGCGGTGAGAGAAGATGCTTGCGGTGGTGGTGCGACCTGGCACTGGTAGCAGCAACAAGCGTCGACAATGACAGCTTGGGCCCGCTAAAGACTCAACAGTGCTGCTTAGGTTGCTTGTCGTAGGCCTCTGTGGCAGAAGGTTTTGATGCTGGTGGTGGAACTGTAGGTGATGAGGATAATTAAGATCATTGGGGCTGTTGTATTGAAAAGCAAGGGATAGGTGGTGGTGATGAGGAACAATAGTAGAAGCAGGAAGAGTAGGGTGTGTTAGATTTATGTGGGCTTAATTAATTACCTAAACTAGTCAATTCAATGGGAGTCTAATGAACACGGTAGAACCGATTTGGTTTGGTTCGTTACATGGTATGAGATAGGTTTGGTAACCCTAATTCTATTGTGGGAAGAGTTTTAGGGTTACAGTAGTATTCTATAAATACTGGGTTAGAGTCTCTACAGCCACAATTAATTAGTTTTCTCTGCACCCATTAGCAAGAAACATTAGGATATCCTCTGGAGGCCGTGGAAAACTGTAGCTGAAGGATTTCGATCAAAGCTTGGAGCACCTTGGACTGTTTGGGAATCTATCTCTTCAAACAAGTCTTTATGTTCATTGATAATTGCATCTCCATTATATTCTATGGTAACTGTATGGATTGGGATGAGTTTTATTGAAACCCTAAACACATAATATTCTAACAATTGGTATCTGAACCAATCATGCAGACCTAGAATCGATGGTAAAATATTGTAAAAACTTACCAAAAGAATTGATTAAATTACCAAAGAAAAAGTTTTGGTTTTGAAAACTATCAGACTTTCCCACCGAAGAAAATTTTTGACCGGCAAAATAGCTCAACCCATATGTCATTGGAAAGTATTCGTCGAGACGGTTTCGAGGATATAAAAATTGCCTGCAATGGAGGACTGACGGCTGGCACTTGCTCGGGTAGCCGTGAGTGGATCTCACTCGCAGGAGGACGAATTCTAAAAAAAAAAAAAAAAAACCTAGTTTGACAGCGTTGACCTAGTCATCGCCGGGTCAACTCGGTAACTCTAAAGGTTGCCCGAAAAGACCAGCCCTGCCATAGTGCAGGGTACACGAGCGATCCAGACCCGAGCCCTTTGACCACCCAAAGATCCATGCCACTGACCCATTGAACCCGAGTGGGTCTACCTGAAAACCCATCTATTTAACCCACTACTCCAACCTGAAAACCCGATTGGTTGACCCACTAGGTCGACTCGAAAACAATTTATTTGACCCACTATGTTGGCCTAAAAACCCGATTGCCTGACCCAGATATCCATGTATTTGAACTGGGGTTTGAACCGTTGATCGGACCATGATCCAACTCGGTGGTTCCTTTTGATCGGACCATGAGGTTTGGTATGAACCAGAGTAATTCAAAAAAAAAAAAAGGTATATTTGGTTCGATTTTGAGCCGAACCAAGGTGAACCGATCCTGGACAGGCTAAGCCGGTGCAGACAGAACCGAACCTACCCTGCCAGGCTTATAAGGGTCTGTTTGGCCTCTATTTTTAATAAAATAACATTAAAACTCACTTGTGGGAGCTAGAAAGGTCGGATTGACCTCTGGTTTGTTCAATTGGATTCCATTTTTTATGCTCTTTAATCCGGTATATATTTTGGTACGTTTAGATACATTGGGAAGCATGTTATTTAAAAAAATATCATATGGAAACCTAATTTGTAGTATTTCTACTGATTTTTCTTGAATTTACTGTACTAAATTGATTGTTGAGCTATTGTGCATGGTTATTTGAATGTTTAGACTTATAAAGTTGTATTTTAAAATATTCATGGTTAAATATATATCTCACATGAGCTGTAGGTTGGAATTTATTCATATCATGGTGGAATTTAGTGTGACCACCAAAGTGGCAGCCTTATTTCATTATGATGTGTTCAAATTCAAGGGTCTATGTTTGTAAATGCTTCAGTTTGACGATGTTCACCCAAAGGCGACATGTCCAAGTTTATTCAAATTAAGGTTTATAGCTGTTGTGTAAGGATTTTGATGTGACCACCAAAGTGACAGCCTTGGTTCTATCATAATATGCTCAAATCTAATGTTTATGCATTTACAAGCTAGAGTAAGAAAGTACAGTGTTCACCCAAAAGTGACACTTACATAAACTCCTACTTTTATGAATGCAGCAAATAATGACACTGTCCACCCAAAGGTGGCGTTGTCTAAGATTATAAAGAACTCATGCACATGATTGAAGGATTTTAGCTTTAGAGATTTCATCCACCCAAAGGTGGTGAGATTTTTGAGAGTCATTAGTCCTACGCAGTTATTACACAACTATCGAGAGGACCAGTGCACATATTGTCCCAAAGGATGTGTGTGTAGTTTGATTAACTTTTCAAAGATATAAATTAGCTTGCATATATTATGTATATATTCTTGCTAGCTAATTTTATTTGATGTTAATCGTAGACTTACAATTATTTACATTGTAATATAGTTATGGACATGTAATGATTAAATACCTCAAGATGTCTGTCATTGGCAGCCTATTTTATCAATTGACATAAAAATTGTCTAGGATTGTTTAACCTAGATGTACTTAACAGAAAACTGTATTTTGGTTCTTAGGATGTTCAATCCCTAAGATTAAGTAAAACAATGTTCAAATGAGGAATATTGAAATGGGATATTCCTTGTGAAATCCAAAGAAATGTTTGACATTTCTAGAAAAGACGGAGTGATATTTTATTACTCAAGTCCATCAATATCAATTTTTTAATGATAATAGACGATAATGGGAGTGTGAGGAAGTACAAGGTAAAGTTGTTAACTATTAATGATAAGCTCAAGGATAAGTGAAACTCTATTAGTAATTCATTAGAACCTCTATAGAAGATACTTTAAATTTTTACTTCCTCACAAGAATTGTATAATCAAATCCTGATGACCTATAGCACTCAAAAGTTATAGTGAACCTAAAGTGAAAGAACTAAGGATAAAAGTTCAAAGAAAAGGAAATCATATGTATGCCAATGTCATAGTACATAAGATATCCAGACAAAGGCAAAGTACGAAAGGGGTAGAGAAACCCACAAAAATAAAATTTTTTTTCGTACAATAGTCAATAACTTTATGACAAAGAATTGTACATTAATGAATTGCAAGATAAAATGAATCTAAGTAAAATGAAATTCTTATAGTTTGACTCAGAAGGGACATGTGAAGAAAGGTTGAAAAGCTGGATAGGCTTAAGTGAAAAAGGAATAAGGATTATGAAACTTCTGAGCAAGAAGGTGCTGTAGATTGGACACTTAAGCATTAACCATAGTCTGAACCCATAAGAATACCTTAACTTTTAATTTATTTATTTTAGATTATCTATCATTAGAAGTTAAACTGTATATTGTTATCTTCTACCCTGGTCATAAGGGTCTAGGACTATTGTTTAAAGAAAGATTGGAAAGAATAATAAAACCCCCTTTCAAAGTTTATAACATGTATATATGTGATAATTAATTAAAAGGGAAGATGACAAGATTAAAGTAAATGAAGATTATTCACAACAAGGATTTATTGGACTTGGTGGACATCGAGATTTCATCTAGGACTTCTTGTCACAGTTTAGTCCATGAGTGTTTTCTAAATAATAAAAATTAAGATGAAAAAATTTTCATTAAAGAAATTAAAACTATTGAATCTGAATAAGAGAGTTATTTATTATGGGAGATCATGTGATACTGATCTATTCATGTGATACTGATCTACTCTTGATAAATTTGAGCAAGTGTTTGCAAAGTCCTGAGAATGTATTTAATCTTGTAAGGAAAGAATTGATATTGCAGCCTATATTATTAATAAAGTGCTAGTTAATTAGTTCCAATTTAAGTTATCCTCTTGTTTGAAACTGTAGAGCTGACATGGTTTCATAATACTCGTAGGAGAGTAATTATTTTAAAGACATTGAGTTGTCATGTTATGGGATGTCAAAATAGACCCAAGATGTAAGACCCGTACGCTACGAACTCGGTCTAACCATACGTTCTAGTATCGTGACCGGTCTTCCCATCATAATCGACTCAAGTGAACCAATTATATGAAAAGGCCATAAGATGAGGTAAGCAACAAGTCAAATTTAGTTGGTGTGGTTAACTGTTTAAGTTTGTGTAGAAGTAACCAGTCAAAAACTAAAAACTAGTAAATTTTAAAAGTACAGTGGCATTTTTAAGGGGTACGGTCGCATCGTATTGTTGACCAGGATGAGACCGTATAATGAATGGTCTCATATTTTGGATGTATGATCGACGGATTATGCAACCGCACGATCGATTGTACTAACCCAGAACCGACTCCGTGTTTTGAAAACTTTCCTAATTTGAGGAGGATTCTTTCCTAATTGAAAAATGACTCTATATGGAGATTTTTCCTCTATATAAAGGGCGTCCCTTAGCCTCTCTTATTCTTTTAGAACCCAAATTGAAACTCTAAACCTAAAAGAGAAAAAGAGAGAGGAAGAGAAAGAGAAGGGGGCTTAGAGAAGAAAGCTGAGAGGAAGGTTTTTGTCACACCCCAATTCTACACATTTTAGAATGGTGTGATGAACAGCTAAATAACCAACGGTTCAACCAGGATCTCAAATAGGCTATCCCCGCGTTACCTGAACCTTCATATACTCACCATCATAATCAGAGTAAATACACAATAGCGGAAGTCTTATAAATAAATGAACTGAGAACTAAAATGATATTCATAAATAATAGCAAATTATTCTGTGTTTAACTGAAACATAAATAATTAAGTACTAAATACATGTCTTATAAATCCAATAAAGAAACTTATAAAAATATCTAGTCAAATACACACGAGTTGCACTCGCAAGAGGAGTCGTGTGTATCGTCTTCAGCTCCAACTTCCATAGCTGCTACATTCCCATATGCTGACGCGTTCATAAAATCTTCAACTGTATAACCTGCATCATCAACTAAAAATATTCGACGTCGAGGGGTGAGCACACAACACGGCTCAGTGAGTAGCCAAAACAATGCAACACTACATATGCATGAAAAAATCAATTTATATCTTTGGTCTTGGTTTATAGTTTGCAATGTGCAATAGAAAGGTTGGGTAGTCAAAGGTTAACGTTTATTGACACCGCCTCTATACACAGGGTGTGGAAGCCCGCCCGAAGGTTAACGTTTATCGTCGTCCCCATCCACCCTACCATAACATTATACAACAAAGGTTAACGTTTATTGCTATATAATGCTATACCAACACGTAAGCCCCTGTTAGCGAGGGCTTGCAACCCGGGCTCGTTTGCTAACCAATCCTAATGCCAAACAAGTGTATCCAATGCCTCACCCCAAAGTCCCTCGGAACATCCATAGAGATAGAGCTAAGGCCCCCCGGTAGAGTCAGAGACTACAAGGACCGAGACCACCTCCCCTGATACTCTATGACATAATAGTTCTGCTAAGGTAATGGCGATACGACGATGTCAATACACAAGACTTGAGTTGGAGATAGAGCTAAAGTGCTGAGACCCGCCAAAGGTTAACGTTTGTTGACGTTCTCATCACACCTCCCCTGATACTCGCTCGCATCAAGTACATCAATCACACACATACAAGAACATGCCTATTCCTATCATCATCATCATCATCATGTTATAAACAATAAAGTAAATATGCATGAACAAGTAATAGAAATATTGGATGGCATGCTGTATGCACATTACAAACATATTCGCATAGAATCAAACATGGCATAGGACTCAAGAAATAGAAAATAGTTTATTATTAACCAATTTAGTTTGGGGTTAAGGTTCCTCACCTTAGCTTTCTAATAGATATTTTCCAAGCTTTAAAATCACTGGTACAATGTTATTAGATTGCTAGCAGACCTAACAAAGTCGGTAGAATTTAATTAGAATTAATTCAGAATTTAAAACCATTCTGTCAACTGAGGGTCGATGCTAGGGTCGATGGGTCTATCGACCCTCCCTCCATTCCCGAACTTCCCGAATGCTGAGGGTCGATGGTCAGAAACACCTAGGGTCGGATGGTCTATCGACCCTCGGTGCGACCCTTGATGCACTCTGGTCTAATTTCCACTTTTAATCCATTCTTCGTGTTTGGGGTCCTATGAATTGCTTCCTACATTCATTCAACAGTCATTCCATGGTCTAGAACCATGTATAATCCATCTAAATAGTTTTCGTGCATCCTCCTATGGTTTTCCATGAAAACCTAACCATGGATGGATGGTTTGGGTTTCTCCGAAATCCTACACTCAACCATATCTAACCTAAGGTCTGTAGAAACTCATGGAATTAGTATCCATACCTGAAAAGATTACTTTTCTCTGCAAATTCTTCTCCTTTTTGCTAAGTCTTCTTCCTTGCCTCCTTTCTTCCTCTTTTTCCTCTTCTCTCTTTCTCTCAATTCAATTAGGGTTGTGAAAGGAGTGAAAGTGGCTTAGGGACGTCCTTTAAATAGAGTAGGAATGTCCTATAATAGTCCCATTGAGATTTGGTAAGAATCTCAACCGAAAATTAGGAAATTTCCTAATTTCAGTTTCGTCAGAAATCGAGGGTCGATGATCCCGTCGACCCTAGGGTCTTATGCTGTCCGACCCTCCCTTCAAAACTGAGGGTCTGACTTTCTATTTTGGGAGGTCCGACCCTGCTTAGCTGGGTGTGCGACCCTCCCCTAAAATTAAGTGTTTTTGGGTCGATTTTATACCTGGGATCTCGATCTCCTTCATGCCCTTGGTCCATTTGACTCGACCATGATGGGTAAACCTGGTTCAAGGTGGTAAGACCGGGTTAGTTTGACACAGGTCTTACAACTCCCCCCAACTTATAAAAATTTCGTCCTCGAAATTGTACGTACCTTCTGAATCAAACAAGTCAGGGTATTGCTTTCTCATAGCATTTTCTTCTTCCCATGTGACCTCTTCCATGTCTCTACTTTTCCATGTGACCTTAACATAGTAGATATCTCTGTTACGTAGACGTTGAACCTTTCGACTAGTGATTTCTGTTGGTTTTACTTCAAATGTCAAATCATCAGTCAATTTTGGCAAATCTACTGTCAAAACATGCGTTGGGTCTTTGACATACTTCTTCAATAAGGATATGTGAAATACGTCATGCACACTTGACATAGATGGTGGTAGTGCTAACTAATAAGCTACTTTTCCACGCTTAGTCAGAATCTCATATGGTCCGACATATCTTGGACTAAGTTTTCCTTTCTGTCCGAACCTCTTCAATCCTCGCATAGGCGATACCTTCAGAAATACTTTATCACCTACGGTGAACTCTAGATCTCTTCGTCGAGTATTTGCGTATTGCTTCTGACGGTTATGAGCTACTCTTACTCTTTCCTTGATGATGTCGACCATTCGACAAGTCTCTTCAACAAATTCCGGTCCAACAATACTACGTTCTCCAACTTCATTCCAAAATAAGGAGTTCGACACTTCCTGCCATACAGTGCTTCATAAGGTGACATCTGTATAGTAGCATGATAGCTGTTATTGTAAGCGAACTCGATCAATGGTAACTTTTCGTCCCATGATCCCTTGAAATCAATCACACATGCTCGTAGCATATCTTCTAAAATCTGGATTGTACGCTCCGACTGTCCGTCTGTCTGTGGGTGGAATGCAGTACTGAACTTCAATGTTGTACCCATAGCCTTTTGCAGTCCTTCCCAAAATTTGGAAGTAAATCGTGGATCTCTATCGGACACAATGCTTTCTGAAACACCATGTAACCGAACAATATTATCCACATACAGCTTTGCTAACCTTTCCAGTGTATACTGGGGTCGTATCGGTATGAAGCGAGCTCTCTTAGTCAGACGGTCCACAATCACCCAAACTGCGTCAACTACTCGAGGAGTCAATGGTAGTCCTGTGACGAAGTCCATAGTGATGCAGTCCCATTTCCATGCTGGTTCTGGTAATGGCTGTAACAGTCCTGCGGGTCTTTGTCGTTCCGCCTTTACTTTCTGACAATTTAGGCATTGAGACACGAACTTGGCTACATCTGCCTTCATTCCCCTCCACCAATACAGTTTCTTTAGATCATGATACATTTTTGTGCTTCCAGGATGTATCGAATAAATGGTGGTATGGGCTTCCTTCATCAGTCGGTGTCTAATGTCCATATTTTCTGTTTCAGGTACACATAATCTTCCTTTATATCTCAGTACCTTTTCGTCATCCAAGGTGAACTCAGGGTTAGTCCTACCTTTCTCGATATCTTCTTGTACTGTTCTCAGATAAGGATCTGCTTTGATAGCTGTCTTCACTTTGTCCACTATATCCGGTATAATCTTCAATGTCACGAACATATTCAAAAACCGATGAATAAACCCTTGGTTGGCTGATTCATCCGTTGTATCTATCACATATTGTTCGTTGCCGTGATTAAACACCATTCCGTTGGTATACATTGCTGCAGTCGTGCTAGTTTCTCCTTGAGATTTTATCATTGCTTTTCTGCTCAATGCATCTGCTACTACGTTCGCTTTTCCCGGATGATACTGGATATCACAATCATAGTCTTTCAATAGTTCCAGCCATCTTCTTTGTCTCATATTCAACTCCTTCTGATTAAATAGATAAGTAAGACTTTTATGGTCCGACTTAATCTGAAATTTCTCTCCGTATAGGTAGTGTCTCCATATCTTGACAGCATGTACTAGTGCCGCTAACTCCAAATCGTGAGTGGGGTAATTTTTCTCATGTACCTTCAACTATCTCGAGGCATACGCAACTACTTGCTCTCCTTGCATAAGCACACATCCTAATCCCAATCCCGATGCATCAGTGTATAAGGTAAATGTCTGTCCTGGAACGGGAATGGTCAAAATTGAAGCGGATATCAATCTGGTCTTCAGTGTTTGAAAACTCTTTTCACACTTATCCGTCCATACAAACTTTTCTCCTTTCTTGGTCAAACTGGTGAGAGGTACGGCAATCCGAGAATAGTTTTCTATGAATCTCCGATAATAACCAGCTAGACCCAGAAAACTTCTAATTTCTGAAACACTCTTTGGTGCTTCCCACTTCACAATAGCCTCGATCTTACTGGGGTCCACTTTGATTCCTTCTGCGGATACTACATGGCCTAGAAAGGCGACTTCACTTAGCCAAAACTCACACTTCGAAAATTTGGCGTATAACTCCTCTTTCCTTAAACGCTGTAGGGCTGCGTTTAGGTTCTTGACATGGGTTTCCTTGTCCTTGGAGTATACCAATATGTCATCAATAAATACTATGACCGACGTATCCAACATATCGTGGAAAACCGGGTTCATAAGTTCCATGAATGTTGCCGGTGCATTAGTTAATCTGAAGGACATCACTAAGAACTCATAATGTCCGTATCTTGTCCTAAAAGCTGTCTTCGGGATGTCGTCTTCTTTAATCTTCAGTTGATGATAGCCTGATCGAAGGTCGATCTTTGAGAATACCTTCGCTCCTTGTAACTGATCGAACAAGTCATCGATCCTGGGTAGTGGATATCGATTCTTGATTGTCAGCTTATTCAACTCTCTATAGTCGATACATAACCGAACACTACCATCCTTCTTCTTTACGAACAACACCGGTGCTCCCCATGGAGATATACTGGGTCTAATATAACCCTTATCCAGCAGTTCTTGTAATTGTACTTTTAATTCCTTCAGTTCAGTAGGAGCCATTCTATAAGGTGCTTTTGATACTGGTGCGGCTCCAGGTATCAGGTCTATTACAAACTCCGTGGCCCGATCGGGTGGTAATCCGGGTAGTTCCTCCGAAAATACATCAGGAAAATCTCGCACGACATCAATATCTTCCATTCGTGGCACGTCCTTGGTTAGGTCGACTACTGATACTAGATATCTGACCGCTCCTTTCTCAAGGCACTTCTTAGCCTTTAATGCTGAGAGTATGAGCTTGCGTCTCCTGGGAAGTTTGGTTCCCGAGAAACTAAATTCTGCTCCTTCTTTGTCTTTGAACGTTAGCTTCTTCTCGGCGCATAACAGATTTGCAGAATGCCGAGCTAACCAGTCCATTCCCAAGATGACGTCAAAGTCTGCCATCTCAAGTTGTATTAAGGTTGCATCCAAGGTCTGCTCTCCAATGAGAACTGGACATGGTCCATAACCTTTCTCTAATTCCACTTCTAATCCCATCGGTGACCGTACAAGTAATTTGTAATCTAATGTTTTGATGGGCAGATTGGTCTTCTTTCCAAACGACACAGATATAAATGAATGAGTAGCTCCTGAATCAAAGAGTACTCTGGCGGGTATGCCATTGATAGGTACAATACCTGTGATTCATTTTTACTTAGTCTACATGCTCAATCAATTCTAATTATAGCCTTACAAGTTTCGGTCACACCTGTGACCACATCGGGCGATGCGGCAGCATCCTCTGATGTAACGGCATATACCCGTCCTTGATGCAGTTGCTTCTTGGGTTTTGGGCATTCTCTCGCCATATACCCTGGTTGGTTGCAGTTATAGCACTTCGGGGCTTCAAAATTTGACTTTGGCTGTGGTTGAGCTGCTGCAGTAGACTTTGGTGCAGTTGCAAAATTCTGAGGACGAAAAGGTTTATACGTCCTATTATTGCCTCCGTTGTAGGAGTTTCCGACTGGTCTCTTGATTCCTCTGCTCTGGGAGAAATAGCTCTCCTTTTGGCTCGATTCATTTATTCGAGCAATTTGGACAGCTTCGTTGTAAATCTTCTTTTCCAAACCCAGAATATTTTCTCTTATGCTTCCTCTTAGTCCCGCGACGAACCTACGGGTTTTTGTATCTTCTTCTTGCATGCTAGCTGGTGCGAAGAAAAATAGTTCTTCGTAACGCTGTTGATATGAGTCTACGGACATCTGTCCCTGGTACAGACTCAAGAACTCTTTCTCCATTGAGTCTCTGAAGCTTCTTGGGAAATACTTCTCGAAGAATGCTTCTTTATATATAGCCCATGTCAGTAGGGCATGCTTGGTTAATAAGTATGTCTTTGTAGATTTCCACCAATGGTGTGCGTCGCCTTTGAGCATGAAGGTGGTGCATAACACTTTTTCTTCCTCAGTGATAGTCATCATAAGGAAGTTCCTTTCCATCTCGTCTATCCAGTGTGCTGGCAACAGTGGATTAGACGGCTTGCCGTTGAATTCTCTTGGTTTCATTTTCAAAAATCTCTCTACTAGTCGGGAGTGATTCAGTTGGTTTTGGGGGTTTGCCCCAAACATATAGTGTGGATACTGATAGTTCCCTTGGGCTGCTTCTGGGACTTGCACTGGAATTGGTGCAGCCGGTTGTTGAGGTGTCTGTTGAGCTGGGTGGTTACCCACTGGTGCTGCACTAGCTTGCCCAGTGTGCATGGTTGCAGCCTGAGTGGCTTGGAACATAACTCCCATTGCAACCTACATTTGAGCTTGTGCGTGTTGCATTTGTTGTAGCTGTTGTGCCAGATTCATAACCACAGTTGCTAGCTCCGGTGGTGGAGGTGGAAAATTTGTAGGGCCTGCTGGTTTTGGATTACCCTGTGCATGGTTATTCTCTTGGCTAGTCTCCTCCACTGGTGGTGGTGGTGGGACTATATTTCGGGTCTGTCGGGTAACTCTACGTCCAGACATATTTACTTTTGAGATGGGTGGTGCCTGAAAATCATCAAAATCAGTGAGAAATCATTTATACTTCATGTAGGCACGCTAACCGATATAAAATTCAAAATCTCCAATTCATTCTGAAATAAATACTGTCTTTTCTATGTAGGGTCGATGGTGAGGGTCGCTGGTGTGTCCGACCCTTGGTATCCGACCCTGGGAATGACCTGTTCTTCCCGAGAGCTGAGGGTCGATGCGAGGGTCGATGGGTGTCCGACCCTCGATTTTCTATCAGATTCTCGAGAGCCGAGGGTCGATTGGAGGGTCGATCCGAGGGTCGATGGTGTCAGTCGAATTGTCCGACCCTCGGACCAAAAATCAAATTTTTAAGATCCGATTCTGGGTCAATTCTCACTATTCCTCCTCCGTTTCGACTCGTCTCTACTCTCCGAGTTGTTACAGTGCTACTTCGCTATTGTGGATCGTTCTTAGTCCGAGTTTCGACATCCACATCACCTCTACAGGTATAATTTCCCAACTTTACCTGTTTTTAGGTTTTTATTTCTAGGTTTTTGCTCATTTAGCTCGTATTTTCCAAATTAAACTTTTTCCAACCGTAAAAATTTGATTTTTATTGGGGGCTTTTGTTATTGGGGTCTTGAGGAACGAAAGCCCTCAAAATTTTTTGAGTTTCATCGATTGGTTATCGAGAAACTTAAATTTTTCTCTTTTTGCCATAATTTATCGATTTTTTTTTTATTTTTCTTGAATTTCTTCAAATTGGACCTTATCCGTTAAAATTTTATACTGCATGTAGATTGTAGGATATGTTTTAACCTGCGTAAGTTCTTATCCCCACTTGTATAGTGTGGAATGGGCTTCTATTTTAAATTTTTTGGATTTTTATCCTATTAACTCCTTATTTCTTTTCTCCTTCTTATTTTTGCAGATACTATGGCCCGTACTAAAGTACCAAGATTGCGTGATCCACTTCGCTTCCGTTCAAACGAAGCCGATGCATAGTATGCTAACTACGCCCGTAAGAAAGTAGAAGGGGGTCGCATGGTGAACTTGGCTGAGCTAGCCTTGTTCAATGTAGAGGGAGCATTCGGTGATATGGGGTGGCTCCCTGTCATCACATACGACGCGTGTACCTGTCCAGACTTGGTGCGCCAGTTCTATTGTAATCTCCAGGTGGTGGGGAATTACAGTGATGTTGAACACGGTCAGGAGTTGCGCATCACTAGCTACGTCAAGGGGGTGCATCTCCTTTGATTATCGGCAGCTGGCCGATCTGTTGGGCATTGCCTATGATGGCCCTATGGTGTACTGTGCATCGGGAGAGCCACAGTTTGTTGAGATGGAGATGAGGGCAGAGATCGACAACCAGTTGCTCCGTCCCGATAGATGGCAGATGAGAGCTTGCTACTTGCGTCCAGCTCCACGGGTCTTCTGCAAGATTATCCAGTATAATCTGATCCCACAGAGTGAGCACTATGAGAGGGTCTCTCAGTTGACTCAGTTCTTGATCTACTGCATCTACACTCGTCAGCCAGTCTGCCTTCCTTACATCATCATGCAGACGATGATTAGTGCTACATTGTCCGGTCATAGGGGAAACCTACCCTATGGACGCATGTTTACAGTGCTACTGACCCATCTGGGGGTGGATCTAGTAGATGAGAAGATCCAGGAGAAGACCTTCTCGTCGCCTCTAGATTGGGAGGCTATCTGTAAGATGGGGCTACGAGATGCGGAGGTTAGTGATAAGGAGAGGAACGCGATGGTGCGCCCTCACACTCGGGTTGAGATGGCTGATGCTGAGGCTGCTGCTAGGGCTCGTGGGGTTCCGGTCGACGATGATCGCTTATATATGGATGTCGATGCGATACCACCGCCATCACCCACGCATGTGGATAGGGCTGGTACTTCTGCTACGGCGGCTTCGGTACCTGAGACCGGTCCTTCTCATGATGCTGGTCCTTCACGCCCACCTTCTGATATGATGGAGATGTTGCGCGAGATCAGAGAGACTCAGCGCAGATCGAACCTAAGGATGGAGGAGTTGCTAGATGCTCAGCGCATGAGAGTGAATGAGCTGTTGGCTGTTCAGCACACATCTGACGCGCGGATAGGTGAGCTCATGGAGATCCAGCGTGCGACTGACAAGAGAGTAGCTGATCTCACAGCTAGTCTACAGATGACCCAGACTCAGATAGCCTGGTTGACTAGAGTCTATGCTGAGGACTACGACAGAGATCGTGAGGCTCCACCTCCTCCTTCGCCTCCAGCTTCCTGATTGTACTTTACATTTCCTTGTACTACAGAGTAACTGTCCGGGTTGTGGACTGTACTCTGTTTTAGATATATATATACTCTTTGTTTCGCTTTCATTGTATGTCAACTCGTTTCTCCTTTTAATAGATGTATTATTTTCTTTTTAAATTTGGTCTCAACATCACTTGTGCTTATAATGCGTTAACATTACTGTTTTTATTTTATCCTATCTTAGTTCACTATTGCTGTGAATGTATGATAGTTCACCGGGCAAGGCCTGAGATGCTCTGATACCAAGTTGTCACACCCCAATTCTGTACATTTTAGAATGGTGTGATGAACCGCTAAATAACCAACGGTTCAACCAGGATCTCAAATAGGCTATCCCCGCGTTACCTGAACATTCATATACTCACCACCATAATCAGAGTAAATACACAATAGCGGAAGTCTTATAAATATATGAACTGAGAACTAAAATGATATTCATAAATAATAGCAAATTATTCTGTGTTTAACTGAGACATAAATAATTAAGTACCAAATACATGTCTTATAAATCTAATAAAGAAACTTATAAAAATATCTAGTCAAATACACACGAGTTGCACTCGCAAGAGGAGTCGTGTGTATCGTCTTCAGCTCCAACTTCCATAGCTGCTATATTCCCATACGCTGACGCGTTCATAAAATCTTCAACTGTATAACCTGCATCATCAACTAAAAATATTCGACGTCGAGGGGTGAGCACGCAACACGGCTCAGTGAGTAGCCAAAACAATGCAACACTACATATGAATGCAAAAATCAATTTATATCTTTGGTCTTGGTTTATAGTTTGCAATGTGCAATAGAAAGGTTGGGTGGTCAAAGATTAACGTTTATTGACACCGCCTCTATACATAGGGTGTGGAAGCCCGCCCGAAGGTTAACGTTTATCGTCGTCCCCATCCACCTTACCATAACATTATACAACAAATGTTAACGTTTATTGCTATATAATGCTATACCAACACGTAAGCCCCTGTTAGCGAGGGCTTGCAAACTGGGCTCGCTGCTAACCAATCCTAATGCCAAACAGTGTATCCAAGGCCTCACCCCAGCATCCCTCAGAACATCCATAGAGATAGAGCTAAGGCCCCCCGGTAGAGTCAGAGACTACAAGGACTGAGACCACCTCCCCTGATACTCTACGACATAATAGTTCTGCTAAGGTAATGGCGATACGACGATGTCAATGCATAAGACTTGAGTTGGAGATAGAGCTAAAGTGCTGAGACCCACCAAAGGTTAACGCTTATTGACGTTCTCATCACACCTCCCCTGATACTCGCTAGCATCAAGTACATCAACCACACACATACAAGCACATGCCTATTCCTATCATCATCATCATCATCATCATCATGTTATAAATAATAAAGTAAATATGCATGAATAAGTAATAGAAATATTGGATGGCATGCTGTATACACATTACAAACATATTCGCATAGAATCAAACATGGCATAGGACTCAAGAAATAGAAAACAATTTATTATTAACCAATTTAGTTTGGGGTTAAGGTTCCTCACCTTAGCTTGCTAATAGATATTTCCCAAGCTTTAAAATCACTGGTACAATGTTATTAGATTGCTAATAGACCTAACAAAGTCGATAGAATTTAATTAGAATTAATTCGGAATTTAAAACCATTCTGTCAACTGAGGGTCGATGCTAGGGTCGGTGGGTCTATCGACCCTCCCTCCATTCTGAACTTCCCGAATGCTGAGGGTCGATGGTCAGAAACACTTAGGGTCGGATGGTCTATCGACCCTCGGTGCGACCCTCGATGCACTCTGGTCCAATTTCCACTTTTAATCCATTCTTCGTGTTTGGGGTCCTATGGCTTGCTTCCTACATTCATTCAACAGTCATTCCATGGTCTAGAACCATGTATAATCCATCTAAATAGTTTTCGTGCATCCTCCTATGATTTTCCATGAAAACCTAACCATGGATGGATGGTTTGGGTTTCTCCAAAATCCTACACTCAACCATATCTAACCTAAGGTCTGTAGAAACTCATGGAATTAGTATCCATACCTGAAAAGATTACTTTTCTCTGCAAATTCTTCTCCTTTTTGCTAAGTCTTCTTCCTTGCCTCCTTTCTTCCTCTTTTCCCTCTTCTCTCTTTCTCTCAATTCAATTAGGGTTGTGAAATGAGTGAAAGTGGCTTAGGGACGTCCTTTAAATAGAGTAGGAATGTCCTATAATAGTCCCATTGAGATTTGATAACAATCTCAACTGAAAATTAAGAAATTTCTTAATTTCAGTTTCGTCAGAAACCGAGGGTCGATGGGAGGGTCGATGATCCCGTCGACCCTAGGGTCTTAAGCTGTTCGACCCTCCCTTCAAAACTGAGGGTCTGACTTTCTGTTTTGGGAGGTCCGACCCTGCTTAGTTGGGTGTGCGACCCTCCCCTAAAATTAAGTATTTTTGGGTCGATTTTATACCTGGGATCTCGATCTCCTTCATGCCCTTGGTCCATTTGACTCGACCATGATGGGTAAACCTGGTTCAAGGTGGTAAGACTGGGTTAGTTTGACACGGGTCTTACAGTTTTGCAGAGAAAAGTTCTATCTCTCTACAATAAGCTTAAGGTATGGAATTGACTCTGTAGGATAGATCAGATAGAATAGGTTATTTTCAAATTGATATATGAGACCTAATACAATGATTCGGTTATAGGTTTTCTATGGGAAACCATAGAGAATAGGTTAGGGATATGGATGAGGGAAAACTATGATTAAATGCCATAGAATGATCTTAGGGTGAATCCCATTGATGAGCCATGAGGAGGAACTCGTGTGAGAAGTAAAAATCAATCAAACTTTGTATGGTTTCAGCTATGGTTGATCATAGGGTGACCAGAGAGTCGACCACAGCTATTCAGGTGGTTTTCAGGAATCGTGTGGTCGCAAGGTACGGTTACATATAGTGCAACCATAGGGTATCGATCGTACATCGTACGGTAGCATATATTGCTACCATAGGGCATCGACCATACGATAACATCAACTATATATAGGGACCAGACAAGGTTTTTTACTACAGTAACTTGGTAAACTTGAACCCTAACTTAAATACATTAATTGTTTAGGTTTTCAATAGATTTAAAGTGACTTTCAAAGCTTGGGAGAGGAACAAACATCAATCAAAGGTGAGGGAACAAGATCTAAATTAATTGGATAATAATAAACTGTTATTTTATTGAGTCCAATGCCATGATTGATTCTATGCTTGTATGCTTGTAATGTGCATCTCACATGTCATCCAATATTACTGTTATTACTGCTCATGCATATTTATTTCTGTCTATTTGCTACCATGTTGGTTGATGATGATAGGAATAGGTATGTGATTGTGTGTGTGTGGTTAGTGTGTTGGATGCGAGTGGGGCATCAGGGGGAGGACGTGGCATTTTGGTCTCTGACTTGGTTACCAGACTCTAGCTCTATCTCTATTCAAGTCTTGTCCATTGACATCGTTGTATCGTTATTACCTTAGCAGAACTATTACGTCATAAGACATCAGGAGAGGTGGTCTCGGACCGTGTGATCTTTAACTTTGCCATGGGGCCTTAGCTCTATCTCTATGAACATATTGAGGGATGCTGGGGTGAGGCCTTGGATACATTGGATGGCATTAGGATTGGTTAGTTGCGAGCCCAATTTACAGGCCCTCACCAATAGGGGCTTACGTATTAGTATGGGTTAGGCATCAGGGGAAGTGTTGGCGGTGTGTGATCTGGACACTTTAGCTCTATCTCTATTCCATAATGGGGTGGATGTGGACGATAATGGTGTTTGATTCATTGGGTGGGCTTACACACCTGTGTATAAAGGTGTAGTGGCTGCCAATCTTTTCTATAGCACATTGTAAACTTTAAAACCAGACCAAAGATATGAATTGAATGCATGCATATGTTTGTTGTATTGTTTTGTTTACTCATTGAGCTCAAGTTGGAGAGCTAACCCTCGTGTACGTAATTCTTTTTAGTTTTTTATGTTGCATCTATTAATGTCGAAGATTATATCGATGTGCCAACGTATGGACATGTAGCGGCTATGGATGTGCAAGCTGTGGAGGGTGAGCAAGACTCGTCAAGCGAGTGTTTCCACCGTGATTACACTTAGTGTTTTATTTTCGTATTTTGGTATTTGTAATATGTATTAATTATGTTTTGATTACTTGGAGATAACTGGATTATTTAATCATTTATCATGTAGACTTTAGTTCATTATTAATAAGACTTTCGCTAGTTATTTATTTACTATGATTATTGCTATGGAATGTGTTTTGGTTTAACATGGTTGACACAGCCTATATGAGATCTTGGTTTGAACCATTGGTTCTTATGACAGTTTATCACATCATTGGTTAGTACAGAATTGAGGTGTGACACAAGAAACTTGAAGTTTGAAGAGACCACATGGAAATGGGTGTGAAGCAACCAGTTGAGATAACAAAAATATTACCAGAGTGTAATGAGATGATTATAAAAATATTCATTAAGATCGATGCTTCAGCCATAGTAGCAGAGCCAGATGAGACAATGAAGAGATATACTAAACCAAGTAGATCTGTGATTTCATCCAATCACATGTTGTACTTTAAAATAAATATTTTTGGTGATGGACAAAATGAAGATCCTAGTGGTTTTGAGCAAGTTGTCAATAATGAAATTGCTCTTTAATCTTTAATGGTCATAAAAGATGTATTGTTATCTATAAACAATAACGAGACTTGGGATTTTATGTTTTTGTCAATGAGCGGTGTATTCATAGGCTAAAAATGGGTATACAAGGAAATGTGTGATTCCAATGGGAGAATTGATTACTACAAAGTAAGACTTGTAGCGAAGTGGAATTACATAAAGAGAAGAGAAAGTATTGACTTCAAATTTTTAAGATTTTAGTTGCGTAATTTATTTTGGAGTTGCATCAGATAGATGTAAAGATCGTTTTGATCAAAGAAAATCTAGAGGAAGATGCTTTTATGCTATAATCACAAGATTTCGTGGTAAAGATAAAGAAGATATATTTTGTAGACTTATAATGTTAATCTGTGGATTAAACAGGTATCTAGGTAATAGTATAACAGGGTTGTATTTTTTTCAACTTGGTTGAGATTGTCATTGATCATTATGTATATCTAGAGGTCAGTGGGAGTGGATTCATTTCCTAGTTATATATGTTGATAGTTAAATACTGACCTTCAATGACATGGTATACTAGTTGAAACCAATGTTTTTATGTCTAATAACTTTGAGTTGTAAAAATATGTGAGCAAGTACTTTTGTACCTGAAATTGAGTTTGCTCATGATAAGAAAAAAAAAATTTGGATTTGTCTCAAAGTATAAATGTTGTTCGTGTTTTCGAACGATTCAGTATGCATGTATAACCAGTAAGTTACGGATGCTCAAATCAGTAAAGGAGACAAATTGACAGAATTGTAGTCAAAGAAAGATATTGGGTGTGAGCATCTACAATGCAGTAGGGAACTTAATATATATATATGTTTAAGGTTGTAATCGATTTATGTAGCCTTTTCATTTAGTGTTATGGGACATTTTCAGTTGGATGTTGGTATAGCTTACTGGACAACGGAAAAAGGATGGTCATGCAGTATATGCAGAGGACCAAAGATTATATGTTCATTTATGGAAGTAGTGACACTCTAAGCTATTTTGATGCAATTTTTAATATTTGCATTGATGACAGAAAACCAACATCAAGGTTCATTATTATGGTGATGGGGTTTTGTAACTCTATGTAAAGATAATAAGCAAGGTATCTAGTGTAAGAGTTTGTTTTCTAACTTGGAGGTTATAGACTCGACTCTACTTCTAAACCTATAGAGATGTGTTGTAACAACGGTTCAGCTGTGTTCTTCTCAAAGAATAATAAAAAATCTAGTATTTCAAAGTATAATAGAGATTGAATCTCTTTAAGTAAGGAAAAAATTAAAACAATTTATATCATTGTAGATTCTCTGATGAAGGTTTTGTCAGTGGGAGTCTTCAAGGGACAATATGTCCAATATAAAAATGGTTGAAAATAATTAATTTTATCAGAGACTTAAGTCGCCAAAGATCTGAGAATCAGTGAGAGTTTCAAGATATGTTTAATCAGTAGGAGACTCTTTATGTTTATGTTGGTATTTTCACTGTGCTTACTATGTTTGATTGTAGGAGTGAAAGTTTTGCCCTGACGGCCCGAGCCCGCCCAAAACCGCCCTGAACCCGGTCAGGGTTTAACCCAACCCATACCCTGACAGGGCCCAATCAGGGTACAAGGTAATTTTTACCCTGTCAGGGTAAGGGCGGGTTAGGGTTGAGACCTTGGGTAGAGCCCGACCCGACCCTACCTGACCCTGACTTCTATATATATATATATATATATATATTCACAAATCAGATTCTAACCTTAACCTTAATCCCTAATCTCCATCCGTCTCTCACTCTCTCTTTCTCTTACCGCAGCCGACGTCATCATCCAAGAGCCACCATATCAGCATCTCAGACTCTCGACCCCATCGCATCTTCTTCTTCCTCTTCGTTGATAGCCTAATTTTAGGTATTTCTTCTTCTTCTTCTTCTTCTTCTTCTTCTTCTTCTTCTCTCTCTCTCTCTCTCTCTCTCTCTCTCTCTCTCTCTCTCACTCTGAAATTTGAATCTTTGTTAAGTCTGATTTCAGCCCCATCGAGTCTTCTTCTTCCTCTTCATCGATAGCCTAATTTTAGGTATTTCTTCTTCTTCTTCTTCTTCTTCTTCTCTCTCTCTCTCTCTCTCTCTCTCTCTCTCTCTCTCTCTCTCCCTTTTTGAACCTTTGTTAAATCTGATTTTTTTTCACCCATTTTGTTTCTATTCGTTGGAGGTTCATAGATTCTCTCTTTTTCTCTGAATCATCTATCTTCGTTAAGTCTGGTTTTTTTTTTCAACCATTCTGTTCGTTGGAGGTTTATACTTTATGGATTTTTCAGACCATTCTTCTGATCCTTGCATTGTAATGGCTAAGTATTGCTTGTTTTACAGTTTCTTGGGTTCGGATTTAGTAATCAATATTGCTCTCTTTGATAATCATTCATGTCTTTTACTTATGAATATTTGACATTTATAGGTTAAAATATTGAGTTCAAGTAAATCAGGGTAAACCCTACCCTGATTTAGGGTCAATCTGGGTAAACCCGGCCCGGCCAGACCCAATCAGGGTAAATCAGGGTAGGGTAGGGTTCGGTAATACCCTGTGAGAGTAGGGTAAGGGTTGAGGTTTTGTACTACTTTGACAGGGTAGGGTAGGGTTTGGGTTAGCATGAAAAATATTTGGGTAAGGTAGGGTTTGCAAATACCCGGCCCAATCCGACCCTGTTTCACCCCTATTTGATTTTATTGCTCATGGTTAGATGGACACAGTTTGTAATCATGGTTTTGTTTACTTTAATTAGCATTTGTATTATTGCTATTTTTCTTACATAGTTACATGTATTTGATATGTCAAAGATTTTGGATAATATTCAGCCGTTGTAACAAGACAATATTCCACCGGGGTTATTAAGGCATATTCAGCTAAAGAGTACCAGGCGGTATTTAGCTAGAAAGTACAAGACAATATTTGGCCAAAGAAGACAGTATTTAGCCAAAGGATAAAGGCGGTGTCTAGCCAAGGCATGGTATTATATTTCTGGATTATTTAAATACCATGTTTTATTTCCCATAAAGGTTTTGGGGCATTTTGATTAAGGTTCTTTAATCAAATTTGGACTCGGATGAGAGTTTACTTTCGTGCATTATCTCAGGCGATTCATGTATTAAGTAGACCTCTGTTGTAGCTGACAGAAGGTTGTACACCGTATATTGAGATGTATTATCTGCTATTGCTCACATTGGAAAGCTTGATGGATGTTTCAAAGTTAGTGACGATTTAGTGTGTTGAATTCCGTGGCCACAATGGTGGATGGTGGTTTTGTAATTAATATAGCCCAAGTGGGAGATTGATAGATTTATGTAGGCTTAATTAATTACCTAAACTAGTCAATTCAGTGAGAGTCTAATGAACACGGTAGAATCCGTTTGGTTTGGTTCATCACATGGTATGAGATAGCTTTGGTAACCCTAATTCTATTGTGGGAATGATTTTAGGGTTACAACAGTATTTTATAAATACTAGGTTAGAGTCCCCACAGTCACAGTTAATCAGTTTTCTTTGCACCCATTAGCACGAGACATTAGGATATCCTCTGGAGGTTGTGGATGACTGTAGCCGAAGGATTTTAATCAAAGCTTGGAGCGTCTTGGAGTGTATGGGAATCTATCTCTTCAAATAGGTATGTCTTTATGTTCATTGATAATTGCATCATCATTGTATTTTATGGCAACTGTATGGATTGGGATGGGTTCTATTGAACCCTAAACACATAATATTCTAACAGGGTGAGGAGGAGGGGGGGATGAAGAAGAGAGAGGGTCAAGAGGGAAGTTAGTACCCCTCTTAAGGTGCCAAGCCATACCCTTGTCTTTAGCAGAATCAAAGGTGCCAAGCCATATCCTTGTCTTCTTCTAAGGATCTCTGATCTCTACTACAAATCTACCCCACGGTCTCATCCATACCCCTCTGAATCTCACCTCTTTCCCAATGTTCCTTGATCCTCCTCTTCCTCCTGAGATGAATTTGTAGGTCAGTTTAAAGCCAATAGATTGTCGACTGATTGAGGGTAGCAGTGGAGGGAGCTTTGGATTAGGGTTTGAAAGAGGATCACGGTTAAGAGGGTGAGAAAGGTTTTGGGTTAGATTAGGATTTGCAGTAACTTGCAGAACTGGATTGCTTGCCATACCATGATATACAGAGCTTTCCGGTAGTCTTTGATTAGATCGTCGAACTGTATCATATTTTAACGTCAGATTTTTAAATGAAAATGAAAATAGAGCTCAAATCAGGGAAGAGCTTAAACGTCAATTTTCAACCTTCTTATTTCCGATGCTATCGACCCCAACTTCTGATATCCACTACCTTACCTCATCATTGACCCCAACTCCTGATATCCACTTCCTCACCACAGAATTCCTGAAACCACCATGGTTTGGGTTGCCAATAGAGACAACCCACTCAACGAATCCTCCTGAGTCCTCTCCTTGTCGGGAATCTCGTCATCAATTGAGGTTATGGTTTGACTTCATTGGCGGCAAAAACAAAAAGGGTTAGTGTTATTTTCAATGGAAGGTCAAACTAGTAAGGGCAATATTGTCCATGAAAAATTCGATTTGAGTTGACATCATCATCTAACGGGATTCTCTTAATGGGGTGGGTCTCTTTGATTAACGGTGTTAATATTTTAGGTGATAGTTGATGATGTCAGAAACCTGTGAATGGTAATTGCTGTTTCAGATACTTTTTAGGTAGTACGTGAAATTTTTCCTATTAAAAATAAGGGAAAAAGACAATTGCCTCCCTTTTACTATGCCTAAAGGACAAAAGCCTCCAAAAGTTTTTGAAAAAGACAAACGTCCCCTATTTTTAACAGTGTTAAAGTGAATTGTTTTGTTGACAATTCTACCCCTGAGCTTTTGGCCTCCCGATGCACGCCACATGGTGTTATTTTCATCTAACAGGTGTAACTATTTGAGTAGTATATATCTGAATATGTACTAAGCAATACACAATCAATTTTTTTTCTTCTGTCTTATCATTTGCAATTGAAATTCCTAAATTCTTTTACAATCACTCTGCAACCAGCAACCAACGGTTGGATTAAAACTTGCAGATTTGCAAACCAATGTCTTCGTTCCTTTTCTCTTTTTTTGACTTCCTTTATACCTGGGTAATGGAGAAAGTAATAGAAAAAAACATCCTTTCTGCAGTCTTCCACCTTCTCTTTGAATTTTTTTTTCCTGGTTTCTCAAAGTGTGGAGCCGTTAAGGGGGACTAATATTCTGAGCCTGATAAATTAATAGTGTTTGTTAAGTAATTAAAGGAGTGAAAATTGTTAGAATTTTTAATGCAAGTT